>CM076578.1:155471369-155969207 GCA_034641835.2 Pinus albicaulis | reverse complement strand
TATGTAGTATTGTGTACATATGATGTTGTATGCATGTTGTATATATGGTGTTATGTGTATATTGAATATGCAGTGCTAGGTATAGATGGTGATATGTATATGTTGGATATGAATTTTTGTGTACATATTGTATTGTGTGAATTTTGGATATGCAGTTTTGTCTGCATATGGTGTTGTTTTCATGTTGGATATGTGGTGTTGTGTACATATGGTGCTATGTACATGTTGAATATGAAGTGCTATTTACATATGGTGTTGTGTGTGTGACGTACATATGGTGCTATGTACAAATGGTGTTGTATGCATGATTATACAAGTGGTGTTGTGTGCATGTGGTCTTATGTACATGTTGTACATGTGGTGTTCTGTGCAGGTGGTGTCATGTACATGTCCTGTAGGTGGAATTGGGTACAAGTGGTGTCGTGTACATGTCGTGCATTTGGTGTTGTGTACATGTGGTATTGTGTACACATTGTACAGGTGGTGCAGTGTATATTTTTCATTGTGTACACATTATGAAGATGGTGTCGTGTACATCTGATGCACGTTGTGCAAGTAGTGTAGTGTACAATTGATACTATGTACATGTTGAGCATATGGTACTGGTATAGACATGGTATTGTGTGCATGCCACACATGTTGTGTTCCGAGCATGCAGTACTATGTATATTCATGGTGTAGTCGTGGTATCATGCCATATGTATTTGTTGTGTTGTACTTTGTATATGTGTATGTATTCGGTTGTATTGTACACTGGTTTTAGGTGTATGTGTTGTATTCCAGTGTAGGTGTATGTATTGTGTTGTTGTATCGTACACCAAGTGTAATTGTATGTGTCGTATGTCAGTGTGGGTGTATGCATTTTGTGGTGTTGTACGACTTGAGTGGATGTATGTGTTGTGATGTAAAATTTATGTATGTGTACATGATTGAAGAGAAACAAATGCATAGGGTGCTTGTCGGGTGTGGAAATCATTCTGGTGTGTGTACAAAAGAACAAAGGCACTAGTAAGGACAAATGAAGGATAAGTATCAGTATTTTATTTCAACTTTATTATGCATGTGATTTATGATTCTAACTTATGATGTTTACATGTGATTTACGATTATGGTTTAAGGTGATTTATTGTGATTTATGATGGTTGTGTTTGAGCTAAACAGATGTGATATGTTTATACATGATAATTTTATCAAACAACTAGTTTGACTTGTTGTGACAAGAAGTGAACATAATTGCAAGTGTACCTTATTGACGAGCTACCAATGAGGTATGATGTGAATTTATTTCAATTGATTTTGAATCTAATTTTAGTTATGTGCTTGGTATAGGAAGCATGGAAATTCTCGATTGGGTGGTTGAAAATAATTGCAAGCATTATCATAAAAAATAAAAGGAATTTAAACATGCAGCACTATGTTGGTGAAGCACTTCAGGAGCAGGGATATTGTGGGAAACTGGTACCCAATAGTTTCCTTTGATTTCCATGAGCATGCTATGACTGGTATGATGGTTTTGAGGCAGGTATATGCCTTGGTTGTTTTATCTTCCGATGCGAGGAATCCTTTCCAAGGGATTGATCACCCAGGACAGGGGATGTCGGGGAACTTGTAAGGTGAGTGACGACACGGAAGGGGTGACCAGATTTCCCGAGGGACTATGTATCATAGAAGGGAAGGTCGGGGATGGAATTGTTTTGGTCATTAGCATTTCCAAATGGAATCAGATGCACATTGGGAGTGTGCCGTTGAAAAATGAGTCGGTAATTTTTCAATGAGGGTACAGTGGCGCGGGATTATAGTGTTGGAAATTAGATGCAGGATTTTACTTTGACAGTGGATTCTGGAGTTCCTAGGAAGGAGTTGAATTTTGGAATTAATTTTAGGGTGGAGGTGTGAGCCTCTGGATTCCATTGTTGTTGATACGGGAATCATACCCTTTTATTTGCGGGTTGAGAAAATATGTATATGTGTATACTATTGTAAATACCGTAATGAGATATGTTATAAAGCTCTAGTCCATGGTACGATTGCCATGTTGATTTTGCTTTGGAGAAGGTTATTAATCGTAAATACTATAACAAGCTGTCACTATAAAGCTCCATAGGAAATATGTTTTATTCTTAGCAGTTTATTGGTTTGTAGGTGTCATTGAACACCGAGGATAGTCTTCCCCCAAGGGGGAGGGTTTTGTAATAGCCTTGGTGAAAATTCCATGTAAAAAAGTGAAAAATAATAACCACGGTTGATGGGACACTTATTCCAAGCTAAATGTTGGGAAAACATCCTAGCAGGTGTTCATTCAGTTTATTATGGCTAAGGAAATTGGCAAAGGTTTATGAGACACTTATTCCAAGCTGAATGTTGGGAAAACATCCTAGTGGGCGTTCATTTAGTTTATTATGGCTAAGGAAAATGGAAAAGGCAAAGGCAACGAAATTTGTAAAGGAAAATGAAATAATTGGCACATTTATTTATGAAAATAATGGAAATTAGGAGAAAAGGAAGGTGAAAAGGTCACAGTTTGTATGTGAGGAAAATGAAGGAAAATAATGGAAAACGAAGAAATTAGAGGCCTCATATATAAAAAGGCTTTTGAGGATTAGTTGGTAACCTTTTTTCAATTCATTTTTGGATTTCTCATTATTCTCTCTCTCTCTCTCCCATACTCTTGGACACTTAGGGTATTCTAGAAGCACTCTTGGAGATTTTGGCATACTTGGAGATTTTGAGCAAGAAGGAAAATCATCAAGCAGGGAAGCGAAATATAAGGAAGCTACAACATGATTCTTTGTAGGTATTTATTTGTACATGTGTAATATTCCCAATTGGGAAAAGAAACAATATAGCTCATAAAATGAAAGCAAAAAAAAAATATTTAACACATGAAACCATGAGACTAATATGGAGTCATAACATTATGTATTAGAGCAGCAAATCAATACAAAATAGTGAGGCATAAATTATATACAATAAGGAAACAAGCCTCCCATAGGAAATCACTCCCAAATTGAGTTGTTGTTACAATAAAAAATGCCGGAGAGAAACTACAGCGCAGTCATATTAAGTATATACATCTAGAGATGATACAATGATATAAAAATACTGATATAGGCCCCAATAAAGTCTAGACATACATATTTGGGCACTAGATAAAATTTCCAAGACAACCCAAGAGGGTTTCTAGAAAATGCACACAATGTGCCAATGTAATCTATAGCCCTAGGGCTGAAGATAAGCTACAAGAACAGAAATGAGAAGATATGGCTGAAGCTGATGTAGAAACTACAGATCTTCCCCAATAGATCCTTTGAATGAAAGAATAGTTCATCCACTGAATAAATCACCTCTAAAAAAAACCACTACAACCACCCCTGCAACTCCTCCCTAAAATAACGCAGAATTCGGTTGAAACTGCGTTGTAGGGGATAAATAATCCTTAGCATATTGTTGAATGTGTCAATAAAGCTCAAGGGGCTTCTTTACAGGCCTTCCAATGGATGGAAACCTTCCTCCATTGCAACACTAGCTCTGAAGACACCCAAAATAATCCTCCACTGCTGCACCCTACAACACATCACAATATTATGCAAAAACTGCAATGTAGTTGAAGACTAAAGTTTGGCCCTAAGCCTGAGTGTGGAAATGAAGTGCGATTCTCCTCCAAGATGCCTCTCAAGGAAAGAGATGGGATTCCCGCTCAGGAACACCCTGTGCTAAACAACACTGCAAACTCAACTAAGCAACTGAAGAATTCCAAAAGTCTAAACAGACCATATAAAAAATAATAAGCCAAAATATCACCCCATATGGCTACTGTTAGGATATTCCGACACATAGGAAATAGTTAAGAATAACGTACTCTAGTGTAGATTTAGGTAAAGTGTGTTTCTTTAGCATGTACATTTGTAACTTATAATCCGACGATCACGATTTGTAATGATCCGACAGTTATCTCTCACCTCGGTATTAATGACACTTGATCCGTGGCTTAGCACCCGATTGGTCCATGATCTGTATTTAAAGAGCATGGAGGGTCATTTGTTTGGTAACCATTTATGAGAGAAACATATGTAACTTTTCTTTTTATATTAATAAATTTCCTGAAGTGGCCGCATTGGCTCAAGCCGTGGACTGTTTCCCTCTTTGAGGGTTTTAACCACGTGATTACACCGGTGTACTAATTTTTGATCTGTTTGTGAGTGGTGACCTTTGTTTCTTTATCTATGGAACTTACCCTGTAAATTCCTACATGGAATCAGAGCTATTTTGAGGGCCGCATCCATTGTTGATCAAAATCCAAAGACGGTTTGACTACATGCGACCACCGTTTTGTAGATCTCCTATTTCTGAACATTTTTGGGCTTGGAGAACTGCTTTTTTGTGTCTGAAGCGTCTGCTACAGTGAGGAACGCCTTTTGTTTCATGCGAAAATGTTTTCGGCTACCCAAGTTATGACAGTCTAGATCTGGAGGTATAAAGCATTTGTTTTGCAGTTATATTTGTTAATAGTTTTTCTTATTTCGGTTCCCTCAGTTTATTTTCGGTTTTTAGGTTTTATTTATTTTCCAAATCTATATCCTCTTCTCTGTGTATGCTCTTTGGTTTGCACTTCATGCGATCTTGGCAAATCAAAAACATGAAAAGGGATTTTTCTTGCTACGTATGCTCTTTTCCCGTATTTGTGCGATCTCGGGAAATCAGAAATAGTGAAAAAATAGATAGTTTCCAGTAAGGCTAATCGAGAATATAAAATTCTGCCGTAAGCATTTTCATTTCTTTTTTTTTTTGCTCCGTTTTTGTGTTTTTTGTGCAGGAAAATGCATGCACACCGAAGAGTGTAAAAAAAAAAGTGTCGTTCCTCCTTTCAAACAATAACAGAATCCTTTTAATATCTCAGTTGGTGGGGAGTTAGTTTATGAGAACAGAGGCCTTGGGTTCAAATCTCTTTCTCAAGCTTCTTTTTGTAAAAAAAAATTGTTAAAGGGGCAGGATTTTTTTTTAAAAGTTGAACTTCATCACCAAATTTCAAACCGTTCCCGTAACTATTCGACATCTTCAACTCCTATTTTCAAAAAGGCATAAATTATTCATCCGGAAGCCATTTTTTTTTTAATCAACCTAAATTTTTGAGATCTTTCCATTGGAGTAGTTAGTTTCAACTTTTCTGAGCTTCAGTTTTTAAAAAATGGAAAGTGCAAGCCCGATTATTCTTAACAACACCAATTATTTCCAATGGATACCTCACATGGTAGATATACTTAGAAGTAAAGGACTTTATAGAATAGCCACAGGAGTAGAAACTAAACCTTTTGATGATGATAAAGTCACTAAATGGGAAAATAAACAAGATCAAGTGTAGTTAATACCGAGGTGAGAGATAACCATCAGATCACTACAAATTGTGACCGTCGGATTATAAGTTACAAATGTATATGGTAAAGAAACACACTTTACCTAACTCTACACTAGACTAAGTTATTCTTAACTATTTCCTATGTGTCGGAATATCCTAACATCCCCCTTTAAGAACAACTTGGGATAGGATTGAAGGATTTACAAAGGTGACACAAAAGGAGCCTATTTCCTATGTGTCGAAATATCCTAACATCCCCCCTTAAGAACAAATTGGGATAGGATTGAAGGATTTACAAAAGTGACACAATAGGAGAAGGAAGGAGGCATTAGAGCCTATGAGAGCGTTTGTAAATATATCGGCTACTTGATCATTGGTTGAACAATACTGCACTTCAAGAACACGAGCATGAATGAGCTTTCTGATGAAGTGTACGTGGAGTTCAATGTGTTTCATACGCGGATGCTGAACTGGATCTTTACATAGCTGAATGGCACTTTGATTACCACACCAAAGAGTAGTTGGATGCTGCTGATGAAGACCAAATTTAGACAAGATCTGACGAAGCCACATGGCTTCCTTTCTGGCTTCAACTACACAATGATACTCTGCTTCTGCAGAAGAAAGAGAGATGGAACTTTGTTTCTTACAAGATCCAGTAATAGGTCTTGAACCAAGAGTGAATACATATCCTGCAGTCGACTTTCGATCATCAGGGTCACCAACCCAATCAGAAACAGTGAAACCAATCAACAATGGAGATGCTCCTGCACTGTAATGAATCCCAAAATGAACTGTACCTCGAATATATCAAATTATTCTTTTGGTTGCTTTCCAGTGACTTTCATGAGGTTGGTGCATAAATCGAGCGACAAGACCAACGGAAAAGGAAAGGTCAGTACAGGAATGGGTTAGATACAGGATTTTACCAACAAGTTGACGATATAAGGTAGCATCAACTTCAAGGGTAGTACAAGTGACTGAAAGCTTGACTCCAGACTGAAAGGGAGAAGGGATTGGCTTACAGTCTTCCATGTGAAAGTGGTGTAGAAGATCACATGCATACTTGGATTGAGAGAGGGTAATGCCTTCCTTGGATTGCAAGACTTGAAGACCAAGGAAATAATGCAAGTGTCCTAAGTCTGTCATTTCAAACTTCTTTTTGAGGCTATATTTCACATGGTTTATATGGTTTGGATCACTACCAGTAAGGATAATATCATCAACATAAAGAACAAGGATGGTGAAGGAATTACCCACCTTCTTGGTGTACACAGTGTTTTCAGAATGACACCTAGGAAAGCCATTATCTAAGAGAAATCTATCCATTTTAGCATACCAAGCTCGAGGAGCTTGTTTGAGACCATAGAGAGACTTCCTAAGGCAACAAACAAGCCTGGAGTATTTTTGGATAAAGCCAGGGGGTTGTTCCATGTAGATTTCTTCATGAAAATATCCATGTAAGAAGGCAGATTTAACATCCATATGATGGACTTCCCATTTAAAGGAGGCAGCAAGGGAAAGAACAAGGCGGATAGAATTCATTTTGGAAACAGGGGAGAAGGTTTCAGTATAGTCAATGCCTTCAACTTGTGAAAATCATTTAGCGAAAAGACGAGCTTTATGTCTATCCACTTTTCCATCTGGTCCAAACTTTTTTTTGTAAACCCATCTGCATCTGACAAGTTTTCTTCCTTTTGGAAGAGGAACAAGATCCCAAGTATCATTCACCAATAAGGAACGATATTCTTCATTCATAGCTTCATCCCAAGCAGGATGACCGGAGGCTTATTAAAAGGTTTCTGGATCAGGATTTTCTGGAACTTGAGCCAATAAGGAAGAGGCTCTTTCGAACTGAGAATGTGTACATCGTCGATCGGCAGGGTCACCTGCAAGAGAACTTGCTACATCTCGAGTAGAGCGGAGCCATCTTGGAAGTGGTGGAGTAAAAGGAACAGATTCAAGAGGTGGAGGAGGATTTTCATCCTCGTTGTCATCATCTGAAGTAGAAGGAATGCTATTAAAAATAGAAGAGAGAGAGAGAGGTGGCACGTATGTTGAATTAGTATCGCAGGCCAAAGGTGGCACACCCGCCGAACTAGGCTCGCAGGAAAATATATTTTCATCAAATTTTACATCTCTTATAATGATTATATTTTTGGATTTTGGTTGAAGAAGTCTATATCCTTTGACATCGTCAGAATATCTAATAAAAATGCATTTTTCACTCTTAGGTTCTAAGGCTTTATGTTTCACATCTGGAATATGGGCCCAGGCATCACTTCCAAAAACATGAAAGTGACTTACATTAGGTTTGATTGAGCTCCAAGCTTCTTCTGGAGTTATATTCTTTAAAACCTTAGTAGGAGTGTGATTTACTATTTAATTTGCACAGTTAATGGCTTCTGCCCAAAAATTGAGACCAAGTCCCTTAGATTGAAGCATACAATTAGCGCTTTCTTTTAAGGTGCAATTCTTCCTTTCAGCTACACCATGTTTTTGTGGAGTATATGGAATGGTATGTTGCAATTGAATGCCATGCTCAGTGCAAAATTTGATACCTTTGTTGTTAACATACTCTCCTCCATTGTCTGATCTTAACTTAATAATTTGATGTCCAGATTTTTTCTCAACAAAGGCCTTAAAGGCCAAGAACATGTTAAAAAATTCACTCTTGAGTTTTAAGAAATATACCCAAGTGCGTCTAGAAAAATCATCAATGAAAGTTAACAAGTACTTGCAACCAGAGAAAGAAACAACAGGAAGTGGACCACATAAATCACTGTGCACAAGCTGCAAAGGGGCTGAAGTGTGCCAAGAAGCACGTTTGTCAAAACTATCTCGATGATGTTTTCCGAGTACACATCCGGAGCAAACACCATCTCGGCAAGATACTGTAGGAAGACCCATCACCATATTTTCCTTACATAGAGTTTGAAGAGAGCGATAGTTTAAGTGACCAAATCTCTCATGCCAAAGTTTTCTCACTTCATCATTATGAGAAAAAAAAACGGAGGGAAGACATGATGACCAAAAGTTGTCAAACTTATACAACCTTGTGGAATCATCAGCAATGCCAGTAGCTAAAATATGTTTAGGATCTTTGAGGTCCTTGATTACAACATCATGAGGTAAGAATTATACTATTTTTCGCTCACCTGAATGAGTTATCTGATAAACAGAGAGAAGGTTGCATGACAAGGTAGGAACACATATTACATCATTAAACTAACCATTATCGAGATGAATGGTTCCAGATCCTACAACACTAAGAGATCTATCATCACCAACATAAATATGTTCGGTGTTACAATCATTTAAAGAAGAAAACATGGCTTTATTTTTGGCCATGTGATAAGAAACTCGAGAATCAATGAGCCACTCATGAGAATGAGAAGAGGAAGATACATTTAATGCATAAGCAGATCTTGATGCTTGACAACCACAAGTAGAAAGTGCCATTCCTGAAGATGAAGGTGAAGAGTGCTCCAAATTGATGTTGTGCTTCTTCATTGCTGCTTCTAAGGCTTCCATCTTCTTAAAACATTTGGACTCTATATGGCCATCACGATTGCAAAAGTTGCAATGTCTATCTGTCTTATTTCCTTTGTTTTTATATGCCTTATCATTTTAGTGAGTTTATTTTTCAGTTTGCGGTTGAAATTACTTAGGACCCTTGTTTGGTTTCAGACCATACTTTTTATGATATTGCTTCTTGGGATTCTTTTGATATGATTTTTGTTGGGCTGGTGACCCTGATGATTGAAAGTCGACTGTAGGATATGTATTCACTCTCGGTTCAGGACCTATTACTTGGTCTTGTAAGAAAAAAAGTGCCATCTCTCTTTCTTCCGCAGAAGCAGAGTATCGTGGTGCAGTTGAAGCCGGTAAGGAAGCCATGTGGCTTCTTTAGATCCTGTCTGAATTTTGTCTTCGTCAACAACATCCAACTACACTTTGGTGTGATAATAAGAGTGCCATTTAGCTATGCAAAGATCCAGTTTAGCATCAGCGTATGAAACACATTGAACTCCACATACACTTCATTAGAAAGCTCATTCATGATCATGTTCTTGAAGTGCAGTACTGTCCAACCAATGATCAAGTAACTGATATCTTTACAAAGGCTCTCACAGAAGTGAAGTTTAGCAAACTTTGATCCATGCTTGGAGTTCAAGAAAGTTGTCATTAAGGGGGGATAGGCTCTAATGCCTCCTTCCTTCTCCTATTGTGTCACTTTTGTAAATCCTTCAATCCTATCCCAATTTGTTCTTAAGGGGGGATGTTAGGATAATTCGACACATATGAAATAGGCTCCTTTTGTGTCACCTTTGTAAATCCTTCAATCCTATCCCAAGTTGTTCTTAAGGGGGGATGTTAGGATATTCTGACACATAGGAAATAGTTGAGAATAACTTAGTCTAGTGTAGAGTTAGGTAAAGTGTGTTTCTTTACCATGTACATTTGTAACTTATAATCCGACTGTCACGATTTGTAGTGATCTGACGGTTATCTCTCACCTTGGTATTAACGACACTTGATCCGTGGCTTAACACCCGATTGGTCCATGATCTCTATTTAAAGAGCATGGAGGGACATTTTTCTGGTAACCGTTTATGAGAGAAACATATGTAACTTTTCTTTTTATATTAATAAATTTTCTGAAGTGGCCACGTTGTCTCAGGCCTTGGACTATTTCCCTATTTGAGGGTTTTAACCACGTGATTATACTAGTGTATTGATTTGTGATCTGTTTGTGGGCGGTGACCTTTGGTTCTTGATCTACAGAACTTACCCTGTAATTTCCTACAACTGCCATCCTCTTCCTTATATAGGTTATGAGCTTCCTTGCCCTTGGCCCCACTCAATTAGGTCATTTCCTCCATGCAATCAATCTCCCTCCAAAATTGCATTATTCCTCATTTAATGTCCACTCCTCCATAACAACGTTGTTGATTTGCTCAAAGTTGACCTATTCCACATGATCCAACTCCTGTTCATACTAAAAGGTGCTTTATTTGGCTACTTAGAAGGTCTCCTTTCACACTTGAAGTGTTTTTATTGCTGCTAAGGAGATTTATGGGCCTCCCCACCCATTTATTCACCCACTTAGTGACAAAATAATCTATAATATTCCATTTAGCTAAAAGCTAAATTTTAGGAATATTACAACGTGTGATTTCCTTGCTTGATTGGGCATGAATGGTATTGCATGTGGTTTATTATTGTTCTGGCATGGTTTTTTCTAGGTGTGACAATGTTTTAAGCCAAGCCTTGCCATTTCCAAATAGCCATGGTATTGTGGAGTTCTCGTGTCTTGGTTTAGCTAGATTACCGAATGGATTCAAAGATAACTGAGGTGGATATTCTAATATTATTATTATTTATGACACATAGTTGGTTTATGTGTTTCCTTGGTTTAGGTCCCAGTGATCCGGGTTTGGATTATGGTAAATCCTGAGAGGTGTTGCCTATGTTTAGGGCCTAGTGATCCGGGTTTGGATTGTGGTAAATCCTAAAAGTTGGTTTCCATTGATTGGCCTAGGAATCCTTTCCAATGAATGTCAGGATATACAGTAAAGCCTAATGGGTGGTGTCTCAGTTTAGGGCCTAGTGACCCCTATTCGAACTGTGGGTTGCGGTAAAGCTGGAGAGATTATGAGACAGGAAAATTCCTCACGGTTTAGGCAGAGAGAATTCAGTGATATCCATGCTTTTGTTGGCCTAGTGATTGGGTGTAGATCACGTTAAAGCCAATTATGACATGTTTATTGTGTTGGCCTAGTGATCCGGGTTGGATTACAATAAAACCTGATTTCCATTGATGAGGGTGAGGTGGTTTAGCCTCAGCATGCCCTGGTTGTTTCTTTATGTTTGAGTCCCACATTCATGCTTGGAATATGGCACGAAGGTGATTGTCTTAAGAGAGATTTGGCTCAGCCAATATATGGTCAAGTGGAACGTGGAAGTCCCATATTCGGTTGGTTTTTACATGCATTAATGAAGAGCTCATTCCTTTGGTATTTGGTATGAAAATGTTCTGGTTATTGTGTAGATTATATTGCTATTGTATCCATGGTATTTTTGTTTTTATTATGTTGGTTATAAGCATGTATTTTATCAGTGATGATGTATGGCTCTATCCATGTTTTTACTTGTGAATGAATTCACAATGGATCTATGGTCAAACAGATTGTATTGTAGCTAATGACCTAAGGGAGAAATGCTTCTTAGCGATTATCAGATAAGTATGAGACCCCTATGTTTAAATTTGTTGTTTACACTTGCATATGCAATGTTTGTGGCAACTTTGATGAAATTCTTGTCATGGTTAGGAGGGGTCCATATGAGTTCCTTATGATGTGATTTCCTTTGTACCTTTGTTTTAATGTTATTTATCATCTCCTAAAGTTTCATGAAGTTTTGGGAAGTGACCTCGAACTTGGGGCTGAAAAGGTGGCACAAATACTAAAGGTGCAGGCACATAATTGACCAATTTGGGTCATTACCACATGCTTGTTATATTGTTCTTGTAGTTATAGGCTCTCGGCTGCTACCTTGCCTTGGCATGCCTATGGCTATGGTCCAAAAAGGTCAAAAAGTTAGTCTCCCTCAGGGGTCAGGGGTCTAGAAGGTTGGGATACCTCCTGGGGATGTTGTTTATATTGTCTAAGGTGTGTTTCTCTTTCTTACATCGGTTATACTTCCTTAAGGTCATATAGGAGGTTGAATATCATATTAGTAGCCTCTCATCACATGTTTACCCCGGTTGGTCGATTACTTGGGTAGATGTGGGAGGAGGGTGTTACAGTCAGAAAATCCAACCCAATATGGAATATTATCAGGTTATTTTACCCAAATGAGTCACCCCTCTACTTGTTCCACATGTATCCCTTAATGATGAGCATCCCCAGTTAGTCAACTTGGAGGTCATGGATGTACCCATTGATAATCATAGGGAGGTTATGCCTCTTTTTGCCTCTAGTCTCCCAGATTTGGAAAAAGTAGAGCTTGGAAACATAAATCTTGAATTCACCCATGGGACACCTCCTCGGTGTTCCTTGGAAGTTCCACCCTTGGACCGAGGCAAGTCTCGGGCTTCTACTACTAAACTTTCCAACGAATTGTCCATACCACTTGTTAACGAGCATCTTGTGCCCCATTTATGTTTTGATCCTCCTTTATGTCCTCAGGTTTATTTTGAGAGTGAAAGTATATTATAATGTCCTTAGCATGGTCAACCTTTCTGGATTGGGAAGTTTTAATTCCTTTGGCATGGCCCCACTTTGGTGAGCCATATGGTTCCCTTTCCCTTTGTGATTTTGTGTATAGAAAGCCTTGATATGTGCCCGAATATGGGCACACTTTAGCGTGACCTACCAGACTGCATTGTGTTTGTACATATTTTACATAGGATTCTGATGTTTTTACCCTTTTTTGGTTTGGTGTGTGGTGCAAGTATTTATCATGCCTTATTTATGCCAAAAATTGAAAACAAATTATAAAATTCAAATATAAAACTCAAAAATCAAAAAATATATTGCCTTGTTTTTACCTTATCCATGCTTATTTCTTTCATTATATGATTTAACCATTGGTCTACTATACGTAGATGATTTTTACAGGATAGGGTGGTGTTTCTATTGCGACATACATTGGACCTTAGGTATGTTTCCTTTACTGGCATATACGGGTAGGTCATTTTCGCTGATATTTCTTTTTGACCATCAACACTATTTTTATACCTTAGGTCCAACCCCATCAAGTTGCGATTTTCACCACTTCCTGTATGCATTTCATATCCTAGTTGTAGACCTTACCTACTCATGTATACCATAGTTAGCACCTCTTTGTCGTCTTGGTGTCCATACAGTCAATTTTATTTGTCTTCTCAGAATCTCTCCTTTTGACCTACCATGACCTCGAATTTGAGCCTCATGTCCTCTTCTTCATCATATTTCTAGACATACCCTAGGAGGATTCCACACTTTATCCCTTGTGATTGTAATATTCCAAAAATTTAGCCTTCAACTAAATGGAATATTATAGTTTGTTTTATCACTAGGTAGGTGAATAAGTGGGTGGGGAGGCCCATAAATCTCCTTAGTAGAAATAAAAACACTTCAAGTGTGAAAGGATACCTCCTAAGAAGCTAAATAAAGCACCTCTAAGTGTGAACAAGGGTTGGATCATGTTGATTCAGTCAACTTTGATCAATTCAACATTGTTGTTATGGAGGAGTGAAGATTAAAAGAGAAATAACGCAGTTTTGGAGGGAGATTGATTTCATGAAGGAAATGACCTAATTGAGTGGGGCCAAGGGCAAGGAAGCTCATAATCTATATAAGGAAGAGGATTGAAGCCATATGGGATTATGTTTTTGGATTATTATTTTGTATGTGGTCTATTTAGACTTCTTGCATTCTTCAACTGTTTAGTTGAGATTCTTGTGCTGCTTAGCACCAGGTGTTCCTAAGCAAGAATCCCACTTATTTCCTTGAGAGGCCTCTTGGAAGAGAATTGAATTTCATCTCCACATTCAGGTTTCAGACCAAGCTTCTTCATCAGCGCAGTTTCTGCATGTTATTGTGTTGTGTTGCAGGGTGTAGCAGTGGAGGAAAAGATCGGGTGTCTTCAGAGCTAGTTTTGCAGTGGAGGAAGGTTTCCATCCATTGGAAGGCCTATAAAGAAGCCCCTTGAGCTTTATTGACACATTTAGCAGCAGGCTAAGGATAATTTATCCCCTACAACATAGTTTCAACCCATATTTGTGTTATTTTAGGGAGGAGTTGCAGCGGTTGTTTTGAGAGGTGATTTATTCAGTGGAGGAGCCATTATTTCATCCAGAGGATCTATTGGAGCAGATCTAAGTTCTATACATTAGCTTCAGCCATATCTTCCCATTTCATTTTTTGTAGCATATCTTCAACCCTAGGGTTGCAGCTTACATTAGCACATTGTGTGCATTTTCTAGAAACCCTCTTGGGTTGTCTTGGAAAGCTGATATAGTGCCCGGATCTGTATGTTTAGATTATATTGAGGCCTATATCAGTATTTTTATATCATTGTATCATCTCCAACTATATATAGTCATAATATTACTGCGTTATAGAAGCTTTCTGGCATTTTATGTTGCAACATCATCTCACTTTTGAGAGTATCTATGTATTGGAGGCTTGTGTGATCACATTATATGGTTTGTGCCTCATTGTTTGTACTTATTTGCTGCCTATATGATTAATAATATGGCTCTATATTGGTCTCATGGTTTCATGTGTTAAATAATTTTTGTTTATTTCATTTTATGAGCTATATTGCTGCTTTTCCCATTTGGGAATATTACAGTGGTATCAGAGCATAACCTTGGCTCAGCATGTGCATTCAGCCAATATGTCACCATAAGGAGAAGCTTCTCACAAGAAGAGGAGATGTATAGAAAAAAAAAAGGCATGACTCCACTATTTGGAGGAAGGAAGGAAGAGAGGCTATCAAAGCTTCATTTTCACACTATGCAGAGCATTCATGGAGATATAAAGAAGATGAGAAGGGAGATGTGTGAGGAATATCCAAAGGGGTTTGAGTCTGAAGAAAGCCCTATATTTTTTCATAATGGGTGTCAGCATGCAGCCACACATTATGATTCACAGTGTAGTCTTATGCCCGGATTTACTATGAGAGGGATGGAAGAAGAAGAACTGCCAAAGATGGAGACTCTTAGTGATTATCTGCAAGAATATGAATCTCAAACTACGAGGTTCAAAGATCACATCAACTTCCAAGAGTTTTGCAAGATCAAGGAATACAAAAGCACAAGGAGAAAGCAACATGAAGTGGGTAGATTTTTTCTATCTACTTTTGATGGTTCACATGGATGTTCAGCTAGAGCTTGGGTGGAGGAGCTAGATATCTATTTGCAGCAACACCAAGTTTTAGATAATGAAGCCATCAAAGTTTCAGCGCTGCATATTGAAGGTAAGGCCTATTCTTGGTGGATATTTGAGTATTTTTCATTAAGAAATGAAAATACTTCTACTTATGCAAATTTCACTAGGAGAATAGTGGAAAGGTTTGATGAGAAACATTCTGAAACACTTTTGGTGGAGCTAAACAAACCAAACCCAAAAAAACCTTTGCATGGGTTGGAAGGACCTATAAACTGAACTCCACTTTAGAAAATTGTTGAAGAGGCTAACATCTTCCATAATACAATGCTAGAGGCAATATATCTATCTCATATTATTGGACAAGAGGGCATGGAGATCCATTTTTCAAAAGAGGATCCTCTTATTGAAAAGTTGCCCATTCATATTGAAGAGGAAGAGAAGGTTGGAGGAAACATCGCTACCAAATCCAGGGCATATCTAGCACCTCATGCAGAGGTAGATGGAGCACTTGATCCAACAAGAGGAATTCTTGTAGCATTGCAAGAAGTTACTAAGGATTTCATAGGTGGTGATCAAGGCACAATCCATGGACAACATGTGCCACTATTGATAGATTGTGGAACCTTACAGATTAAAGGAGAAGGTAGGGAGGAAGGCCAGCATCATATGATTAGGAGCACACACCTCTATCTATTTCATAAGATTGATGCACAGAAGAGGCAGAATGATTTTCACAGTGAGGGAAGGGACAAAGTTGTCCATTCATATATACAGTCTACTCTTGATATTGATGTCTCATTGCATGGAGGCATTCCACCAGGAATACCACCAGATTAGGGGTGATGAAAGATGCTTCACATTGGGTTGCACCACTCATTGATTCCAGAGGCGTGAGGACCTTGGGAGGACTTGATACAATGTTGAGAGTCTTGGGTAGACTCAAGGAGGGGAAAGACATTCTCCTAACATCATCATTACCCACCCCCATGTGGAAGGAGCAGCATGGGAAGGATAACGGCCTTTCAACTTGTACCTTTGGCATGGGAGATTTGAAAGAGGAGGATAGCCATATGACAAATGTTCTTTGTGATAGATCATCAGTGCTGTCACTATGGAGGATAGATCCATATTGTAAATCCCAACTGTTGGTGGATTATTCCAAGGATATTTTTTTACTTGTATGATATTTGATGACCAACTACATGAGGAGGGATATTCAATTAGATATGAGGTCATATACTATCATGGTAGGATATTCTTATATAGAGATTCCAAGA
This sequence comes from Pinus albicaulis, assembly GCA_034641835.2. NCBI lineage: Eukaryota > Viridiplantae > Streptophyta > Pinopsida > Pinales > Pinaceae > Pinus > Pinus albicaulis. Next base: position 155,952,693 of record CM076578.1, on the reverse strand, counting down.
TCAAGGAGAATTTACTACAAGAAACTCATGAAGATTTTCTCTTCAGCCACACTTATTCTATGAGAACACACCACACGATCATGGAGAGGTACACCTGGGAAGGCTTTGAAGAGGAGATATATAAGCATTTGAGGAGATGCATGGATCATGCAGAGATGGAGGAGATACATAACTCTTTGGGGAAGTTGTCACAACCACCTCTTTCCTCTTTGAGGATGACAGGGGATTTATCTATGAGCCACTCCATTTGCATGAGAAAATAATATGGTAAGGAAACTATTTGGTTGCATAATGATTTATATAATGAATATGTGCATTCCTTAACCATATATGTGCAGGATATTTCTCCAAGAAGGAGCATTCTTCCTTCTAGACTTCAGAGTCTACTTGAGGCCATAAGAAGCATTGATGATGGCCACTCCCTAGGAGGTCTTGGGGAGATGATATCTTATGCAGGGTATGCTCAATTTGCACCATACACCATACATCTTCTCCAAACTTGTGAGGAGATTGTGGCAGCAAACAAGTGATTGGGAAGCCACACATCATGCCATCTTCTGATGTAGTTAAGAGTAAAACTGCACTGGTTGCACTTGAGGGACCATTTTCCTTCTCCCTTATTACATATGGCAGCTAGCATGATTTTAATTACGATTCCATATGCTGATATTGTTCTTATCTTTATTGGAAACATGTTTGAAGGAAAGACACATTGGTTGGATGTGTCCATGGGGAATGAAATTTCCCACACCTTTAATGCTTCATGCTTCAAGAGGAGGATGGGAGATGATATGGACACTACAATAGATCACTTGATTCTTTACGAGGTGGGCCATGTGATTGTTTGAAGCACTTGGGATATGCCTCTCATGAACAATTGGGGGGAACTTTTCTATGAATTACCAAGTTGGAAGGTGATTCATTTCATTTGGATGATAGCATGGAGATGGCAATATCTCATTGGGAATGAGATCCCCTATGTTTTTCATCACTCCTACCTTGAGGAGGCCATTGGACAGCAAGAAGGCTTCCAGTTACACCTTCCAGTTTCTCATGATGTGAGCCATTTGGTTTTGCATACTTGGGAGCAATCTTTGGAGGGAAGCTTTATTGCAGATTATTTTGAGCAGTGGTGGGGACTATTGATGAGGAGGCCACAAGAGGAGGAGGGGAGGAATTTTTCTCCACCTTTATAGTTGCTTGAGTACAAACAACATTTTGGAGGGGAGGACTGTAATATTTCAAAATTTTAGCCTTCATCTAAATGGAATATTATAGTTTGTTTTATCACTAGGTAGGTGAATAAGTGGGTGGGGAGGCCCATAAATGTACTTAGCAGCAATAAAAACACTTCAAGTGGGAAAGGAGACCTCCTAAGCAGCTAAATAAAGCACCTCTAAGTGTGAATAGGGGTTGGATCATGTTGATTCAGTAAAATTTGACCAAGTCAACAACGCTGTTATGGAGGAGTGGAGATTAAATGAAAAATAATGCAGTTTTGGAGGGAGATTGATTTCATGAAGGAAATGACCTAATTGAGTGGGGCCAAGGGCAAGGAAGCTCATAATATATATAAGGAAGAGGATGGTAGCCATATGGGGTTATTTTTTTGGATTATTATTTTGTATGTGGTCTGTTTAGACTTCTTGCATTCTTCAACTGTTTAGTTGAGATTGTTGTGCTGTTTAGCACCGGGTGTTCCTGAGTGGGAATCCCACCTCTTTCTGTGAGAGGCCTCTTGGAATATCAGCTCATTTTCTGCATGTTATTGTGCTGTTTTGCAGGGTGCAGTAGTGGAGGGAAATATTGGGTGTCTTCAGAGCTATTTTTGCAGTGTAGGAAGGTTTCCATCCATTGGAAGGCATGTAAAGAAGCCCCTTGAGCTTTATTGACACATTTAGCAGCAGGCTAAGGAGCATTTATCCCCTATAGTGTATTTTCAACCCAGATCTATGTTATTTTAGGGAGGAGTTGCAGGGGTAGTTGCAGTGGTTGTTTTGAGAGGTGATTTCTTCAGTGGAGGAGCCATTCTTTAATCTGAGGGATCTATTGGAGCAGATATGTAGTTCTCTACATCATCTTCAGCCATATATTCTCATTTCAGTTGTTGCAGCATATCTTCAGCCCTATGGCTGCAACTTAAATTAGCACATTGTGTGCATTTTCTGGAAACCCTCTTGGGTTGTCTTGGAAAGCCGATCTAGCGCCTAGATCTGTATGTTTAGATTCTATTGAGGCATATATCAGTATTTTTATATCATTGTATCATCTCCAGCTATAGATATGTATAATATTACTGCATTGTAGCAGCTCTCCGACATTTTGTGTTGCAGCATCATCTCACTTTTGAGAGTGTCTATGTATTGGAGGCTTGTGTGATTACATTCTATGGTTTGTGCCTCATTTTTTTGTACTTATTTGCTGCATATATGATCAATAATATGGATCTATATTGCTCTCATGGTTTCATGTGTTAAATAATTGTTGTTTCTTTCATTTTATGAGCTATATTGCTACTTTTCCCATTTGGGAATATTACAATGATTGCCACTTTTATTAGCCTACTTTTGTTGTTTGAGCCTTCATTTGTCTCTATTCCATAATCATCATATTCTTGGCCTACTATTCAATTTCACTTGGTGTTTTACCCTTTCTTGGAGGAACCACTGCGATGAGTGATCCTATTAGACATCCTATTATGATATGAGAAGTTCCACCATTACCGGAACTAGTTGCTATCCTTTATACCACTCGTTCCTCCAGGAGGAGTTTCCTTTAATCTATTTTCAGACTCCTTAAATTATAAAATATTACCGAGTGAACTTGTCTGCTTCACGCTCATTAAAGTACTTGAAGTTTCATCTACCCACTATAAGTTTAACCCTTTTATGGACTGGGATACATTAGTTACAAAAAATGAATACCCTAGTCTATTGTAGCTAGGAGGTTCCTCCTTGTATACTTTTATCTCGAGCTTGGGGGACAAATTTATGAAAAATGAATTTATAAAAATAGAAGAGAGGGACCATCTATTTTCATTTATCGTCCATTGGAATCGTCGGTTGCATCACCCTTGAACAGGACACATGTTTTCTTCATTATCTTACAGTAGTGTTTTAGCTTGCCTAGGATCCATACCATACATATGAGTCTCTTTACTCCTTCAACTGGTTACTCTTATAGTCATATGGAGCATGCCCCGATGCCTCCTGTGTTGTTGCAGGATATCACATGGTGCTCATTTAGTTATGCTGCCAAGTAACTCTTGTGTCATTTAATTATGTGTTCAAGGGAAGTCTCAGTCTCTGTCAACCATTTGTAGTAGCATGTTGACCTTTTTTAGTAGGCCATCCCTATGTCAGTTGTATTTCATGACTTCATCCATACATCACATCATCCTGGTTTGTTATGTGTCGATTGATGGGGGATACATTAAGGCCCTCCTTCAACGAATATTCTCCTATCGACTTCAGATAATTATCCAGGATCTTGATCTAGGAACCGGTAGTACCTTGGAGCCTGCATACCTTAGTGGTAGGCTTCCTCACGATCGATAGTGGGTTACATCATTCGCTCTTTATTTGTCGTGATGTTCGACGTCAACTCATTTATTCACACTTAGTGGATTGTAGTAGGTACCTTGGGATCCATTTTCCTCATTGGTGGATTCCCTCACGTCTGTTACTAGTTTACCTCATTGGTTGGTAATCAGGAAGTTTCTACCTTGCTTGACTCCAACTCATTTATTCGCATGTGTATATTTGTACCCTCAGGGTTATGTGGAAGATCCTGGGTGAGAGAAATCTCACCCTTATATGCCATTATTCCCAAGTTGCACTAGAGTTATGATTCATTTATGTACTTTGAGGGCTATTTGGGACACTTCTCTCTCTATCATGTGTCCATAGTCCTTATGATGTATACTGTGACATAGATCGATGATTGTGTTTTTTTAGTGGGTATGTTATTTTAATTGAGTCACATGGATCCACTGTGTATGTATGTCGTCTCCATGTCCTAAAACTTCATGTCATGGATCCACAATGTATATTTGGTGGGCATATTCAGTGTTCTCTTACGACCGAGCATGGGTATAATTCCATCCTCATGGATTTTATTAGCACAGTTGAGACTTAAACTCCAATGTCTTATGATGTACATCCTTGGATTTTGTTGTGGTCCTGTGATTTGGTAGATTGGGATACCAAATGACAAGGCAACATCAAAACCAATCTTTAGAGTTCTAGGACCTAGCCTTCCTAGTCTCAGAGAGGGATCTCTCAAGTGTTTTCAAAGGTAAGACTTGTTTGCTTTTTAAGGGTTGATTTTAGGCTAGTTATTAAGTATGAGGGTTGTTTGTTTGTTTAGTTGGACATGATGATAAAAGTAGCATAAGCAGAACGAGGAAATATCTAAGTCATTGGGAAATGGAGTCAAATGGAAGTCTTGATAATTCAATCAATGGATCAGGGGTATCAAAGGGAAAATATAACTTGGCCAGTGGATATTTAATGTTTTTCAAGTGAAAATAAATGGACATTAATGGTTTTTAGAATGAAAAGTAGAACTAAGGGAAATTAAGAATCCTTAATTATATGTACTTCTCAATAAAGGGACTTAAAAAATTATCTGAACATAAAGAGGCATTTAATAGACAGGGCTAACCATAAATTCTACAAACCACACTTCAGTAAATAATAATCTCAATACAAACTTCTCCAATGAAATATATAAGGTGAGAAACTCATTTAAATTCTAGTGATTTCATCTTCAAGGATAAGAAAAACATTCAAGAGTCACACATAACTGCATTCATAGAAGAGGGAACTCCTAGAAATCTTAGATTACAACTATAAAGACCTTCAAAACAATTATTTAAGCAAGTACAAAGGGTATGATCAGAACAAAACCTCTTTGATAGACTTTAAACAATGGTACTTTGAAGGGAGACTTCATAAACAGTTTTTAAGTGGCATCAAGCAGGGAAAACCATAAATCATTCTTGAGACCAACTGTATTAAACTATTTAAGAAATAAACAAGCATAGGGGTCCTAGAGAGAAATTAAGAATTCTCTAAGATGTCCTAGCAGAAGAAAACATTAAGACAATGAAGAGTAAACAGAACTAAGGTTCTTTCAAAATACATTTCTTAGCCTAAACATTTTACTCTACTACAACAGAGAATGATGAAACATAATGAAATAGGAAATAAAAATAACAGATTTAGAGTACTTCACCAATAACCAAGCTCAGGGATCCAATGATCTAGCCTTCTCCATCAACAAACAGGTCAAGACATCCACAAGTTCCAAAAAACAAATTTCTTCCCAAATTCAACAGGACTATGTATTACTTCAAAGAGTCATCAAATGCCAACAATAAAATGAGTTCAAATGTAGTATTTATGCTACAAATGAGGAGGTGGAGTTGATATAGGGTTTGAGTGTTATTTATTACAGAGTAAATTTGTTCCTAACCTTGAAAACCATGCAAGGCATAAGGTAGGAACTTGTGCAGCTACTTCTCTGTTTAAATAACTCTGTCTTAACTTTATAAGAAAATATAGGTGAAAAGCTTGACTTTTAAGCCTATCTTATCTTTTACAATAATTGCCTTAACAGATTAAAATATCTTTTGACTGTGTAATAACTACTAATTTCGTTTATAGACAGGAGGCATGATATAGGTGGTAGTTAGATTTTCTGAGTGAATAATTGCTCTTGTTTGATGTATTCGAGATTGCTTTTTGGCCTAAGTTTCTTTGGTTTGATCATTAAATTGTGCCTTAGGCCTTTTACTCTGATTTGCCTCTAATTAATCCTCTTTACTGTGTTTATCCTTGGTCCTCTTGAAACAACTATTCATTCGTTAATTCTTTGTAATATTACTGCTTAGACTAAGCTAAGAGGAATATTCAATTTTGTTTTACTTTTTGTTGCATGAATAAATGAATAAAGGAGGACATGTAAAACTCCTGAAAAGACTGAATAAATCAATGCTCATGTGAACACACATAAATCAGGGCCATGTAAATAAATCACTTGTAGGTGTGAAAGGGGTTTGAGCTGTGAGACTGGATCAACCTTGACCAAATCTACAACATTGTTTAGGTTCAATGTATCTCATGAAGGGACAACGCAGTTCTAGAAGGAGGCCCCTCATGTGAAAGGAGCTAACTCATCAAGGTGTTTTAGGGTTTTCAAAGGTTTTCATCTTATAAAAGGAAGGGGAAGGCAACAAGAGAAGGTTGTTGATTGATAATATTTATGAGTATCTTGTCTTCTTAGACAAATACTATTCTATGTTGTTTAGTAGAGAATTGTGCTGCTTAGCACTTGGAGTTCCTATGCAGGGATTTCACCTCTTCCTTTGAGGATTCTTGGAGGAGTATTTGCTGATTTGATCCACTATCGGGCTTGAGGCCAAGCTCTACTTCCAATTGTAGTGCAGATCTAGTGAGGGTTTGTTTGCTTTTGCAAGCTGCAACAAGTGGGATTCTAGATCTGCATAGATATATCTTGTTTTGGGAGCCTCTTCTCATGGAGTGTGTCTTTTAACCTCCTGGAAGAGTGCCTCTCCTATTTGTACTTCAGATCTGTATCTTGGAAGTTGGTCATCTATGTTATTCAGGCTACAACGTTGTTTCCATGGAGGAACTGCATTATTTTCATATGAGATTCTTCAGGGTGTTTTGATCCCAGTTTTGATGAGAGATCTCTAGTGTTGGGCTTTACCTTTCACTTTGGTGATCCATGGATTAGCTTGCTAATCCATGTTCTGTTTGGATCTGATATATTGTACTGTAAAGTTATATTCAGAAATTACTGCAGCATTTTACAGATCTGCAACTTAAAACTCAGATCTACTCTTGTTTATGCATGATTTGGTCAAAACCCCAAGGGGATCTTGTAAATAAGACTATTTAGTTTTCAGATCTAAAATAGATCTGATGTTTTCTCCACAGATCTGTCCTAGATCTGAGTTGTAATATTCAGCTGCTGTAGCTCCTCAAAATAACGCTATTAAGCCGTTTCTGCATTTATATATGTGTTGTTGCCTTCTTTTCTGAAGATTTCTTGCTCTATTGTCTCATGTATTATACTGTATATTGAAAGAGCTTCATTGTGTTATACTCCTATACCAATAGGTGTCATTTTTCATGATTGTCTTGATTGAACTATGGAATATGTTCAAACCTTTTTCTTAAGCAAAGGTGTTCCATATTCTTGAAAAAACCAAAAAATCAAAAAAATTTTAAAAAAAATGTAAAGAGGGTATACCCTAAAAAGAAAAAATCAAAGGGTAAGAAAAAATAAATTGGTCAAGAAAATGAAAGAAATGAACCCCCAAGCAAAAAATAGACCAAGGAAAGTGTGCAAATCCAAATGCCACTACTATTTCATTTTTTTGTAAATAAGTAATTGTGTGCGACTTGTTAAACTTTGCCACAATTTATGAAGAGTCAAAATGTATAAACTTGATTCATTCATTTTTTCAATTTCATGTTGTAGAATAGTGAATAAATATCTCGACCAAACAGCTTTAATCTTGGCGGATAAGTAGATAGGTAGAGTTAATAAAAGGTGCTCAACAGTTTAATCTCGAGCCCTTGGATGTAATAAGGGTAGAAATAGATAGATTTATCATGTAAAAAGAAAAAGAAGATTGATAAGGGTTTGCAAGTCTAAATGCACCCTAATAAAGAAGAGAAAAATGGTAGTGTCAAGTAGATAGGGTAGGTAGATGGTGTTGCAAAGTTTTATGTGATGAATGATGCTCGCTAAATGTGTTTAATCCTTTACTTTCATCACAAGTACTTGAAGCATAAAATACATTGAAGAATTCACTGAAAAAGCAAAGTCAAAATCATTAACTTCCCTCATCACTTTCCCCTTAAGTTTTACTAATTTCCCCCAAAGTGCTAAGGTATTTGGAGATCAAAGGGGCTCAAGGCATTTCCTTGACTTTTGGAGGGACCGGACCCTCGGCCTAATGATAAAAAAGACCTAAGTACTTGACATTATTTGCCATTATAATCATTCACTTTTAACCTTTTCCTAAGTAAAATCCAATTTTACTTAGGAAAATCATGCCATATTTCATAAAATACCCTCAAAATCACTTGCTATGCTATGTTTAAGTGTTGAAGTTGATATAATGTGGTTTACTTCGTAAATCTTCACTTCCTTAGATGTGCAAAGTATTTTGAGTTTCCTTGTCCCTTTGTCATATTAACATTTGACTCTATTTACTAAATCCCTAGTGAAAATACCCTATCCTAAGTATATAACTCCTTTTATATAGATATCCAAAAAACCCATCTTATTATAAAGTTTAACCAAAGCATTTCTTTCCCAATTAATCATTAAAAACACACATTATGTGCCCTTTGGTTAAATATATCATTATATAATAGTCCCAGCCCCCTATGGTAAGTCAATCATATTGATTTATTTATCATATAATAAAATATACCAAATACAAAAGATTAAACATATGTTTTATGTTTAAAACAAAAAAAATAAATTAAAAAAAAACCCCAACCCGACACGTCAACCATAGTCGAAACCCCGCCGTAACCCCAATTTTCATTAAACCCAGGGATTAATTAATTATCGGGATTAATTAATAACCTTTTCCTCCACCAATTAAAATGCCCCCGGGATATTTGATTAAGTTAAATCACGTTTTTAAAACCCCGTCGAAAGCCCGCGCATTAAACCCCCCACCATCTCCCCGTCCCCTCCACCGTCGGATCATCCGCCTATAGATCGACGCTCCACGACGATTCCACTAGCCGTCCCTCGACGGAACTTTAACGCGCGGGGGCACGGTGATTTTGAAACCGTCCCTCCGTCCACGTGTCACTTCCCCGAGTGGAATCGCCGCCATCCCATTCAATACCACCATTGCCCGTAAGCGGTGCAGGGAATTACCGCTCACCGCCCAACCCCCGCCACACGTCATCCCGTACTTCCATGACGTCATTCCTCGATAAACTAAAAACCCCTTTTTTTGACTTTGGAAATAAAACAAATTTTTGTGTTTTTTATGTTATTTTCATTATTTGAAAGCGATCGCGCCTTCCGCTACGAAATTCAAATTTTCACTAAAATCTACCTGTTTTATCCGATTTCACTCACTGCATTCGCGGACCAGTTGTTGGAGCATCCTCTTGCCACCACTTGATACTTTTTAAATCCCGGTTGCCTCTCGAAAATAGGTATTTATTCTATTTCACTCGAACTTCAAAAGAAACTACGTGTTCCTTGTTTTTTCCGCCGAATCGGTGTTAAAAATCTTATTCCTAGGATCATTCCCCGAGTCCGTAAAACCGTGAATTGTTCCCCGAACCTACAACCGTGCCAATTTCCCTCATTAAAACTGAAATCACGACATTTACGTCAGAAGAAAACCTGCAAAACTTCCATTTTGAACACACAAGAACAAAAATGGAAGCCCCGACATCCCCCGAATGTAACCCCATTGAATGCTCCCCATAGAGAATTAGAATATTTGCCCTTAGTGGATAAGGACTTCCAAATTAAAGACTTAGTGTTTGATGAAAGCCCCCTTCGAAGTTATTGTCGCCGCGAGATGATTATTCGAAGGGATTGGATGTCATTGGGTTGTGGGAATCCAATTTCCCGAGATATCTCATCCCCTCGCTCCTCATTTTCCCGTAAATTATCCACTATCGCCATTCTAACTATGATCCAACTCAAAGAGCAAGAATGTCCCCCGACCGCAGTGTTCTTTTCCCCATTACTCCCCAGTGCCATCAATGCAATGCTACATTTTGAACCCGATTAAGAGCTAACTCCCTTGTCTATGGAAGAACCGATTGAAAAGTCTAATCAACTATCTCCAGAAAAATTGAAATCCATTTGCCAAACTTTTATGTCGCCTCGAACATCAACCTAAGAGGCCACCTCCATATGGTTTTGCTTACTTTAACAAGTTGGGCAGACTTATCCTCAATATGATATCCTTTGTTATGGGTTTCAATACAAGTGAATATGTTGATGAAATAACCTTGGTATTGCTCGTCTATATTTACTCCCGGGCAACCTCCCTCGTAAGTAAAATATGATTTTGCATCCTTCATTTCCAATAAAATCCATGACCGCTCATGAGGCTAGATAATGAGAAAGTGTTCAAATATTCCTCAGTTATTTATCATCTCCTCATCTATTATCAATCGGAGAAGTTCCCCTTCCATGTTAAAAAGCTTGATGCCAAGGGAAATCCTAGATCGGTTATTTTTTTGGTCTCGCCATAACTCATTCTTCCTATGAGTCTCCCTATTCCTATGCTGAGTTCATCGATCTTTTTGTATATCCCCTGCAACTACCTTGCTGACAGGAATTCCTCCTCCAAGGCTCGGTAATGAAATCAAGAAGACTTTGCAGACTTTCAAGGACATATAAAGTTGGAGACCCGGTATTTATATCAAAACCATTCGAATCATCGGAATCTATGGATGTGAATTGCATCCATTTAAGTTACCAAAATATGTGCCCATGAGACTTTTTGACTTGGAATATTTCGAGCAAATGAATAATTCCGATATGATTCATTTTTGTAGTGTGAAAAAGAAAGCCCAACTAAGGATCAAAAGTCAATTAGGTCCTTTCATCCGCAACTCTAGGGGAGGCCAAGCGAGAAGCGGGAAGATATACTACAAAACCATTGCAAGTTCCAAAGAAGTTTCCGTTGGGTCCCTTATGATCCATTTGGTTTTATCAGTGATAAAAAAAATGAATAACAAATCTTTCCCTTATATTCACCACAGAGATTCCCGATATAGAACAATATGCTAACCAAGATGAATGGGTGGAAGAAACACTAGTTGAGGAAGAAAGTGAAGAAGACAAAATGAACAAAATTATGAAAGACCTTGAGAAAAGCTTTGACTTAGAATCTTTTGCACGAGTGCAGGTACCTCACATTGGCACTTCTTCAAAGAAATCTACAACAGGGGATTACAAGAAAGCGAGTCCATCTATTGCAGTAGAGCCAAAAGGCAAAGGAAAGGAACACCGAAATACGAGTCATTGAAACTTTTATCATGGCAAGAGAAACCTCAAACCTCCGTGAGCACCCGATCAATCACAAGTTTCTCCCACTCGGGTAAAACATCCCGAAGTTTCGAATTACAAACTCCATCCGATATGGAAATAGGAAAGAAAAGGCAGTTCCGGATACTACTCCTCCCAAAGAGTCCTCGGAGATACATCAAGCCAAGAAACGAAACCGATCCACTTCCGCGATGTGGAAATCATTGATGAAATGTTTGATGATGGAAGGGAAGACGAGCCAACTAACCGGCACGATTAGTGAAACAAACACAGACCACAAAGGAAAAGCATTGCAAAAGCGATTGAGTACCGAAGTATCTTCTTTTAAGCCACCAAAAAACAGATACGTGTGATATAAAAAGAACTTTCATTAATATAAATGCAAAGAATGATCCATTGAGAATGAAGGTTTATGATCAATATCCGAAAATGGCTCCACGTAATCGGGAAAGGTTAATGTCGAGCATTTGACATTTCACAAGGCAAAATGATGATGAGCCACTTCAAGTCCAAGGTGCCAAAACCCATGGCAAAGTGATTATATTAGGACCAATTTTTGAGGTCCCGGCTAAAGACATTCATCCCTTGGACCGGATAGAGCCGCATAAACAAACTGGGGAAATGGTGTATTCCACTCTTACGATAAGGCCATGGCGACCTTAAGTCGCAAGATTCTTCAAATAACACAAGCACCCAATTGCAAGTTGAAAAGGCCTCTTCTCGGGGCCAAAGATAATAGAATAAAGTCTCTAGAAGACATAATTATTAGTTTGGGTCACAACCCCAAAGATATCAAAAGCATTGAGGCACTAATCAAAAAGAAAGATGATGATATTGTCGCCCTAATAAAGCAACTGAAATTACCCAGACCTCAAGACATCCCCGGGACCCAAGAAGTTTTTGAAGGAGAATTCGCGGAAGAGATAATGGAGTTGCTCTTAAAAATGACCGAGCAACTAAGTGAAACAGAGAAAGAATTGGAACAAGCTTTACAAGAGAAGGAAGCTATCATGCGGGCATCAATCACGTGAAGCTACTACAACTACGGGTACTACACCAACAGATCAACAAACAGAGCTAGCACGGGTAAACACTTCTGGTTTGAGTTCGATGAATTGGTAAAACAAATGGAAAGTCTAAAACTCGTAGTCACGAGAACTCCAAACCACAAAATTGCGGTTAGAAAATTTGGAGCAGAAATATGATACGTCTAAAAAAGACCGTTGTCGATAACACCGGGGAAATTCAAAGATTGGAAAGATTGGTTAAGGCTTTAGAAAAAGATCTTTCATTAGAGAAGCCTTTGAGGGAAATAAATAAAATTCTTTGGGATAATATAATTGAGTTAATAAAAAAGTATTTGGCCCTCTGTTCAAGCAATTTTTGAACAAAATGACTTGATCAAAGTAGCTCGAGAAGAAATAAACGAACAAGAGATGAATTAAGGGGAAGACCGCAGCGAAGCCAATCAACTTATACAGCTTTTTGAACACCCGGACTAAGCAAAAGCTTGCGGTATTAGGAATTGAAGACAGACCGACACTATTTTGGAGATAAAAAGAGTTTTTACCAAAAGAACTTTTATGCGAAATTTGGAAAGGAAGTGCTCGGATATTCGCGAAATTAATGCTTTCAAAGGAAAATTTCAGGTTTTATTGGACGGTGGGTTACCCGACTCCCTATGCTTTCAGAGGACCGCGATAATGGACCCGGAAACCTATGTTAAGAAAATAGATACCCATGCTCATAATACAAGCTGCTCATTCTATCGGTCTGCCGAAGCAACATTGCCAACAGGAAGAAATCTCTATGACAAAGTTGAAGAATTTATTTCATCTTGAGCATGAATTAAAGTATTTGTTCCCTAGTCGACCCACTTTTTACAGTACACGGAGGCCGATGAGACATTGAGAAAACTTAAAAGAACTATAATAGCGAGAAGATCAATGGTGGAATGACTTATTGGAAATTCTATGAAATTTATCTTCGAGTTGAGAATTTTATCTTTTTTACTATCATGTAAAAAATAAATAAGGAGCACAGAGTTAAAGAGTAGCAATTGAACAGGGTTAAAGAGTATCCGTAGAAACAAAGAGTATCGGACAAGCAAAGGAATTACTCAAAGAGACAGACATCGAGCCCTATTATTGCACCTCGCCTCTAGCACATCCGCAAAATGAAGAAACAACACATCAACAGCTGCTTGTTATTCTATCTACGAGACCATTTGTCTCCTTTTTATTTGTAAATTACTCCTTAGTCACCCTAGATTATTGGCTAGGTTAGTGTGAGATATTTTCAATTATTTTTTTGTATAAATAAACCCTCAAAGAGAGTATTGAGGGTGGATTCTATTATTTGTGTCGTGACATTGAAGTTTTTGGAATAAAAAGTGTTTTGGAGAAATTTATTTGTGGCTTACTTGGATGACAATTTGAAGCTCGGGACTTTTTGCGAGGATTCATGTGTCTGATCGTAGTTCAATAATTCTTTCTATCCTATGTTTTTAAGTTTTATATCTGTTTATAATATCATTATGTCCATTTTCGAATAATTTACATAAAGGATTGAATCGGACTTTACTTAATTGTACTCGATTTCGGATGTGATTATTCTTAATGTTTTTCCTCTAAATTGGTTATAAGCACGAATTCTTAAATGCTCTTGCTTTGCTAATTTAAACATTCTTGATTACTATAATAAATAATTTCTTCATTGCTCTTTGTTTGTAGTCATCTCATTTCTTTCTTTTTGAACATGGTGAAAGATTCTTAGCTGCCTTTCATCCCTTCGAAATCATCCCATCCACTTTAAATTTTAAGGATTGTTCTCTGTCTCGCTATCTTGCCCCCTGCAAAGCCATCTTGTGTGTAGAATAGAAATCCAGAAAAGCCATCCTTTGACTCCATAGCCCAATGGCCTCGAAAAATATTCAACCTTGCCCTTAGTTTGCAAATTCCACCATTTTCAAACAAACTCTTGGATCTATAACTAGCCTAAAACCTTCTAAGAACAAAGATAAATCATAAAGAGAGAGCCCTCTCTCGGATGCGCATTGGCTAGATTCTCGCATCTCGAAGGTTGGTTTGTGGTTACCTCGGGTATACTTTCCTTTTCCACAACTTCAAGGAAAACCCGAGTGATAACACATTGTAATTCTAATTTTGTTGTTGTATATTCATAAGTTAATCATACTTGATGGCCTCCTACTCATACTATCCAAGACTGCATTATTTATGAAGCAGTTTGTTGTGCATAGCTGCAACCCCTCTTGTAGGGTGTTTTTCAGCTAGACTAGGTCGTGGGAGATCTGTTTACCACACCTAGTTTGATTTTTCTTTGCTCCCCTTTTGGATCTAGACTCTAGATCTACTGATCTAAGGGATATAATGGTTTTAAACTCATTTCTGTGCATCAATATCCCAAGAGTGCGTTGTTTTAGCAGGCTTGCCGTGTTATTCCAGATCTGGAATATTATAGTGGTATCAGAGCTCCTTTCTTGGCACAGCCTATGATTTCCTTGGAGCATCACAACCATGTTGCATTCAGGAGAAGATGAACCTCTTACTGAGAGGGAGAATAGGCATCAAAACAGAAGTCACAAGAAGTATGATTATACTACTGAAGATCAAGACAAGGGTAAAGCCCCTGAGACTGCAAGTGACAAAGAAGGGGAAGAGTTTGCAAGAACTATTTTGGTGGCCATGCAAGATCTTTCCAGAGAGATCAAGGAGATGAGGGTGGACAGAATGAAGGAATATCTTGGGATATTTCATCCGGGAGAAAGCTCTGACATGTCTCATCATGGGACTGGTCAACCAGTGAATCTGCCACAAGCCCCACAAGCTTCACAACACTCCACTATGCCTACTTTCTTGGTTGTGGAGAATGAAGGAACACAAGAACAAGCTTCCCTTGAAGATTACTTTGTGGAGTATGATTCTCAGAGTCAGATATTCAAGGATAACTTGAGTTTCCAAGACTTTTGTCACATCAAGGACAAAAGAAGACCAAGGCAGCAGTATAGAGATGGTGGGTTCTTTCATAATCAGGATAGACACCACTCTATGGGAAGATTATTTTTGCCCAATTTTGATGGATCATCCTCCAATTCTGCCAAGGCATGGGTAGAAAAGCTGGATATTTACTTCTAGTTGAATAAGGTCCCTGAGACTGAAGCCATCAAGATTACAGCGTTGCACTTTGAAGGTGAAGCACACAATTGGTGGTTCCATGGGTTGTCTACATTGGGACATAAAAATGTGACTACCTATTCTGAGTTTACTAGAAGACTGGTGGAGAGGTTTGATAGGAAGGATCTTGAAGCACCCTTCATAAGCCTTGCAAAGCTGAAGCAATCAGGGGATGCAAAGACATATATCTCTGAGTTTCTGAGATTATTAGTCATGGTCCCTGATCTATCTGTAGCAAGGAGAGTCTACATGTTCATCGATGGCCTAGAGGAACCTTTGCATGGGTTGGTTAAATATACCAAGCCCATCACTTTGCATGATGCCATTGAGAGGGCTAGAGACCTCCAAGATGCCTTGCCAAAAGCAAAGGAAACTTTCCAAAGTAAGGCCCCTCACTTTTCTAAGGGGGAGGATGGAAAAGCTGCTCCTCCCAAGGAGAGCTCTATGAAGAAGCCTATTGATATTAATCTCAGGAAGGAATTAAGGAAAAAGAAACTGTGTTTCACTTGCCAAGAGTCATGGGCACTGCGACATAGATGTGTTGCAGGAAAAGCACACTATATAAAAGTCTTCTCAGATCTTGAAGAGGAAGATGAAGATGATGAACCTAGGAGGGGTCACAACACTGATGATGATGAGGAAGATAAAACACCATCCAGAGATGGGAAGGGAGCCTTTGCTCCAATGAGTAGGACTCTTGCATATTTGATAGGAGTGCCCAAGTACTTGACCCTAAGAGTACAAGGTTCATTCATGAATCAGAGAGTATCTATCCTGATTGACAGTGGGGCAACCCACAACTTTATTGATGCTCATCTTGTGCAAAGGAGAGCAATCCCCATAGACACTTTTGAGGGATTTTCTGTTTTGGTCCCAGGAGATAGGACCATGCAATGCATGCAATGTGTTCCATCACTCCCTGTCACTATGGGATCCTACACTCTGGTGGATCACTTCTTTGTATTTGACATACTAGATACCAACATCATTTTGGGTGTCCAATGGTTGATTACCTTGGGGAAGGTTACCACTGATTGGAAAGATTTTCAAATGGAGTGCGTGGACTTGAAGAGTGGGAAACCACAAATGATTCAAGGCATGCACACTTATCCTTCACCTAGTACTTCCACACAAACAACAGAGATGGATTTGTGCAGTGGAAGCAGGGATCTCACAATTCCTTCTCTCATGTTCATAAGGATGCTGCAAGGGACATTTTTATCTAATGGCAAGCCACTTGGAATTCCATTAGATTTAGATCTTGTGGGGAAGGCACCACAAAGTGTTGCTCCAAATCTAGATCAAGGAAGGATTGGAGAAATGAGAGACCAAGTCACAATGTTAGAGGGCTTGGGATAGCCCAAGTATGAGGGAGATCTTATTCCTGCATCACTATCTCCCTCTCTCTTTTCTAAATCTGCGCTGTGGGAGGAGAATAATGGGAGGATCAGCCTTCCAACAAATTTTTTTGGCATAAGTAGTGTCAAAAAGGAGATTAGCAACATGAAAAGCACTTCCATGGATGTTTCAACAGTGTTGTCATTGTTGAGCAGTGTGGATCTTTATTGGAAATCTCAATTGCTTGTAGAGTATTACAAAGATCTCCACACAGGTATGATACTAGATGGCATGCAACAAGAGGAGGGCTACTTAGTCCAAGGGGGAGTCATCTATTATCATGGTAAGGTCTTCTTGGCTACAGCTTCCAAGCTCAAACATAAGATCCTACAAGGAGCACATGAAGAATTCTTCCTCAGCCATATGTATTCAATGAAGATATATACCCTAATCATGAAATTTTTTTATTGGAAAGGCATGAGAGAGGACTTACATCAGCGCTTTCAAGAGTGCAATAGCTATGGAGGATTGGGGCAACCAATGGAATCTTTGCAAGATTCATCTCAGACAGCTCTTCCTTTGCTTGAGAGGAGGGAATGCTCATGCAGAACTCCATGTGTGTGAAGGACTATGATGGTAAAGGATTTGATCATGCCAAGCAAGTTGTATTTTATGATATATTACATTCCTTTGCCATGTTTTTGCAGGATATGACTCCTAAAGGGAGTGAGAGATCATGTGGATCTCATAGCTTGTTGGGGGCCAATAGAAATTCTGAACTTGGCCACTCCCTTGTTGTGAAAAGGGAGATTCCTTTTCATGATGGGTGCTTCCCAAAGGCATCAAACTTATGTAACACCTTCAACCATGTTAAGGTGACTCATGCAGCAAATGTGTGGTGGGAATGCCACTTGCCACCTAGATCTAATGAAGACAAGACGTGAACTGCGCTGGCATCACATGTGGGATTTTGACCCACCTCCTCAAGTTCAGATTTCAGTTTGCATATATGTGGTCTTGCTTCCATATTTGGATGATATAGTTGTATTGTTTATGGGGTTGTATGGACAGAGGATGGGCAGTGTGTATGTACCACATGGTTTATAACTTCCACCTGTACTTCATGATACATGTTTTAGATGTAGCATTGCTTCAACCATTCTTATTTATGTTGAGTTTTTCACTCCTAAAGGAATGGACTATGCACATATTATGTTGACCTTGGAGGAACAATTCATGATGTATTGGCTTATTGAGCACTTGGCTTATGATGAGGACTTGATCCTTGATGATGGCATCAATGGAGGAGGATAAGTACTACAACTCTTACCCTATCAGTTTCTTGAGGACAAGAAACATTTTGGAGGGGAGGACTGTAATGTTCCTACTTAGCCTAAGCTAAGAGGAATATTCATTTTTGTTTTACTTTCTATTGCATGAATAAATGAATAAACGAGGACATGTAAAAGTCCTGAAAAGATTGAATAAATCAATGCCCATGTGAACACAGATAAATCAGGGCCATGTAAATAAATCACTTGCAGGTGTGAAAGGGGTTTGAGCTGTGAGACTGGGTCAACCTTGACCAAATCTACAGCACTGTCTAGGTTCAATGTATCTCATGAAGGGACAACGCAGTTCTAGAAGGAGGTCCCTCATGTGAAAGGAGCTAACTCATCAATGTGGTTTAGGGTTTGCAAAGGCTTTCATCTTATGAAATGAAGGGGAAGGAAACAAGAGAAGTTTGTTGATTGATTATATTTCTGAGTATCTTGTATGCTTAGACAAATACTATTCTCTGCTATTTAGTAGAGAATTGTGCTGCTTAGCACTTGGAGTTTCTATGCAGGGATTTCACCTCTTCCTTTGAGGATTCTTGGAGGAGTATTTTTTGATTTGATCCACTATCAGGCTTGAGGCCAAGCTCCACTTCCAATTGCAGCATAGATCCAGTGAGGGCTTGTCTTCTTTTGCAAGCTGCAGCAAGTGGGATTCTAGATCTCTAGAGATCTAGCTTGTTTTGGGAGCCTCTTCTCATGGAGTGTGTCTTTTAACCTCCTGGAAGAGTGTCTCTCCTATTTGTACTTCAGATCTGTATCTTGGAGGTTGGACATCTATGTTATTCAAGCTACAATGCTATTTCCATGGAGGAATTGTGTTATTTTCATATGAGAGTCTTCAGGGTGTTTTGATCCTAGTTTTGATGAGAGATCTCTGGTGCTGGGCTTTGCCTTTCACTTTGGTGATCCATGGATTAGGTTGCTGATCCATGCTCTGTTTAGATCTGATCTATTGTACTGTAAAGTCATATTCATAAATTACTGCATCATTTTACAAATCTGCAACTTAAAACTCATATCTACTCTTTTTTATGCATGATTTGGTCAAAACCCCAAGGGGATCTTGTAAATAAGAATATCTAGTTTCCAGATCTGAAACAGATCTGATGTTTTGTCCACAAATCTGTCCTATATTTGAGTTGTAATATTCAACCATTGCTTCTCCTCAAAATAATGATGTTAATCCATTTATGCATTTATATATGTGTTGCAGCCTTCTTTTCTGAAGATTTCTTGCTCTATTGTCTCATGTATTCTACTGTATATTGAAAGAGCTTCATTGTAATTCTGATTTGCTATTTTATATTCATAATTTAATCATATTTGATGGCCACCTACTCATACTATCCAAGACTACGTTATTTCTGAAGCAGTT
This sequence comes from Pinus albicaulis, assembly GCA_034641835.2. NCBI lineage: Eukaryota > Viridiplantae > Streptophyta > Pinopsida > Pinales > Pinaceae > Pinus > Pinus albicaulis. The sequence continues at coordinate 155,933,365 of CM076578.1, read as the reverse complement.
TGTTGTGCATAGCTGCAACCCCTCTTGTAGGGTGTTTTTCAGCTAGACTAGGTGGTGGGAGATCTGTTTACCACACCTAGTTTGATTTGATTTTACTCCCCTTTTGGATATAGACTCCAAATCTACTAATATAATGGATCCAAGGGTTTTAAACTCATTTCTGTGCATCAATATCCCAGGAGTGCGTTATTTCAGCAGGCTTGCTGTGCTATTCCAGATCTGAAATATTACATTCTTTGACTTTAGAGCTTTTGTCTTTAATCATTGCTTCTTGAAAGGCTAATCTCTGCTTTAATAACCTTAACCTTTGATTAATTATTTAGCCTTCTTCTCTCCATTCTTCTTTACTGATATTTTGTTTTTGTTATGCTATGTGCAGGGGTTTCCTTTTGGTGCGCTGGAGGGTTTTATGATTCAACCAGTGGCGATGAAACACTGATTAAGCCTGTAAATCAAACCCTTTAACCCATTCTTCATCTATTTGGCCCCATGGATCGTCATACATAAACCTTAGTCACTCAATTTGACTGTGGGATGGCGTGTAATACTTTGGATGCCATTAAACCTGCAACCATAAACAAACATATTAAATAAACCTGCATTTTTGGGATATACTACATTTCAGAGGCATGAGGAGGGGGCTTGGAGCAATTGCAGAGGGAGGAAAATGCGAGGAGGAGGGGTTTCCATAGTTGGAACAGGAAGAAAACAATGAAAAATTTGAATTTGGGCGCGAAAATGAGAGAGGGAGGTTTTGTGCGAAACAAGGTGGTTTTCGCGCGGACAATAGGCGGTTAGTGGTTTTGAGGCAGGAGCACGCGATTCCATTCATTTATTTCCATGCGTCTCGAGCAAAAACACTTTTTTTGTGTGAAAAAAAGGTGTTAAACCTCGGCATCAATTCCGCGCGATATCGGATTTGGACCGTCAGATCTCAATCGGTGAGCTCGACGGTGTGGAAAGGGCGTGAGACCGGTCGCAAGTGTGATGGGTGGAGCCCAGGACAGGTGTCGGACGGGGATTGGGCGATGATTTCATGGGTGGAAAGTGGGGCCAGGAACATGACGTCGGCTATCTTGTCAGGTATTGGAAGTGTGCGTCGGGAGAAGGAGGCATTATGGGAATTTTGAGGTCTAAAATGGGCCTCCTAAGGAAATAATAAAATAATAGCTAAACCAATAAAATAATATTTATGAATTTGAAATTCATTTTTTGCACCAAAATCCATGTAACCATAGTTAAATTCAATTTAAAAGTTGTACCAAAATAAAATTAATAAAAAAATTGTATTGATGTGACTATAAATAAGAATGAGTTTTTCAAGAAAAAATCATTATCATTGAACAACTAATGCATTTGTCCTTTGTACTAAAATAACTTAAAATAAAATATAAATATAAATTTATAAATTCTTAATTATATTATATGTTATTAATTAAAATTAATATTATTTAAATTGTATAATAACATGTAATTAATATACTATATAAAAATAATATAATATAATATAATAAATGTATAGGGATATGCATTGTTTCTTTCAAGAAATATGAAATGACAATAATATTATTTTATTAAAAAAGTGTGAAATGACATTTATTATCAGTACTTTACTTTGAGTTTAAAAGTACTTAGAGCACTACCATGGTTAACCATGAGTTTTTATCCACCATTGAGAATGTGAAAAGTAAGTACCTTTAACTCAAGCAATGCCACCTCAACCGTTAGGGATGATGTCATCCCCTAAAATTTGATTGGTTCTCATAAAGTGAATTTTTATTGTACATTTTCCTTAGGAGGCCCATTTTAGACCTCAAAATTCCCCTAATCTGAGAGGCGAGAAGCACGGTAGCCATTAGATCAAGCTTGATCAATGGCTGGGATTGATTGGAGGAAAAGCAGTGGCGCGGTAAGAAAATGGAGAAAGGGGCTTAAGGAAAGGGGAAGGCATGGTCTTGTGGGAATGAAGAATGGGACCGGGGTTAAGGCAAAGGGGGCCAAGGGTTTAGCAGGTGGTTGGGCCCTCGGGTCACATGAGAAAAGGAGTGGAGGGCTTAAGCCCGTAGGGGCTTAAGGCCTAATTTCTTTAGTGGTTTGATTTAGGCCTAAAACATGGGCTTTTAAGCCTTTTCAAGTTCCGATAAAATTAGAAAGGGTGATTTAAACCAAACAAAGGGTTTTTCTCATGGTTTAAAGGTTTTTTAGAGGGAATGGAGGGTAAATGAAAAGGAAGAAGCCCTTTTTCTAAGGGGGGAAATGACTATTGGGATAGGTGAAAATGAGTGAAAATGGGTAGAGGATATGGAGGTGAAAATGGGGAATATAGGTTGAAAATACGTCTTTTTGAAACAACACTGTGACATTTTAGGGGGAAAGAGACAAGATTTATAGTTTAAACAGTTAGGTGTAGGATAATGAAAGCAGTGAGATTTCCATAACTCACAAGTTTTTCATAAAAAAGATTGTTTTTTGGGAATATAAGGACTTATTTAGCCATCATCTGATATGTCAAACTTTTATTGATGGCTAACAAATTTGTTTCCCCACTATTGTTTCTACCTATAAGTTTTATCATAATGTATAAAGGCCTTCAGCTTCTCATTCTGACCTCATACATTAGGGGGCATTCTGTTATCAACCTATTTTTCTACCCCTTAGATCAATTACCATTAGCCCTCATGATTAGATGACGTTTTTGTGACATGAGGACCCTTTTTGAGCCACTTTATCCCTTAGTCGTAGGCAGATAAGATTGTGCCTGTGGCCAGGACCCTATAGTTGCTACCAAGACTTCTTATGCATGTAGCTAGGGCCCTTTTTAGCCCTTTATGTGCTTGTGACCAAGGGAATTTTCTAAAGTGACTTGATCCCTAAGATATCATTTTGATGTCTCATCTATTCGAACTAGCCAGGACCCATCAATTAGAATCTTATGTAGCTTCCCATCATCTTGAGTGTCCATATTCATCCTCCCCAGACCTCTCTTCTACCTATTTATACTAGACCATTTAATAGGGTAAGGCTAATTTGGAGAGTTATACTAGTTTTGTAGAGCTTATATCTTGATCCTATGCTGCCATTTTTCTTCTAGAGAGAGATTGTGAGGTATTGGTCCTATGTGTGTGCTCTTCATGCTCATTTCTTATATGTAGTCGGGAAAATTTTTCAAATCATGGAGAGGAATCGTGGAAGCGAAGGTATAAAGTGTTGTATCATTTTATATGATTAATGAAGATTTATGTTCTCTCCCTTACATGATTATGATTTTAATAGATCTTGTAATTAGTTTATGTTGTCTTTGATCTAACAATATTCCTAGGGAGATTAGTTGTCATCCTTGAGTGTTTATGGTTGTGTGTAGTTGTTGAGATCGAGTTCGGATGAAGCTGATCACTTGAGTGGAGTGCGAGGATTCTGCTACAAACTTAAGATCCTTCCCATTGAGCAGGTAAATCCCCTCCACAGAAAGAGGCGATCCCTCTAGCCCTGGAGTGGGTCTAGTAACAAGGGAAAAAAATGGACTTTCGGACTCCTAGCTTATAAATGAAAACGAGTTAGGATAGATGAACTACCTTGGTCCAATGCTTTTTTTGTAGTCTGCAACAGCGATCCATGGAAATTTTTCTTCACGTCGTGGTACTTAAGTGATAATGTCCATGTACTTGCACAAGGATCAAGTGAATGATGACAACATATGAAAACATATTTTCATTCACAGTTATTTGATTGGTCAAGGAGAATCAAACATTTTGCATATGATTGAACACAAAATTGGAACCAAAAAGCTAGTCTTGTATTAATGATAGAGAAAATAATTTTACAACCTTAATGCCTTGATGTTTTAGCCTCCTTCAACGCATTCAGTCAAGCATGTCTCAAGAATTCATTTGGAATTGGACTTGGTGAGGTAATGGGCCTAAACTCTCTCTCGACAATGGATTCCTCTCTGCCTTATTCTTCACACCAGCTATAGTAAGGATTGTTTAGCTAGCTAAAACTATGTGAGAAGGAGGTATTTATATGAGATGAGGAGGTGGTTTTGGATCCCTCATAAGGTGGAAGGGAGGCCTTATCCTTTGGGGAGTTGCTCAATTATAGGAAACAAGAAGCCAAAGGGATTATTCCGACGTTATTCAATCGAACAAACCATGATGGCTCCACTCACGAAGTGGTTAGAAATGGAAATTTCGTTTCTATTTTAAAAAAAATTCCAAAAATAGCTCGACGTGGGTGCCTCAATGAGACAGAGCGCTAATGGGTGTGAGGCCCAGTGTTAATTTCTCTATGGGTGCGCGGCCATAACTGCCTACCAGCGCCAACCCAAAATCATATTTTTTTGAGAGCCTGCTTCAGGAATGATAAAAAGAGGAAATGTTCTTGACATGCCAAGGGATGAAATGACACTTTTTGCAAGGTATGACAATACACAAAAGTCACTGAAATGGTCATCCAATATTCGGGATGGGGAGTGCAAGGACAGTGACAAAATACTTTGTAACAAATGCTCCCTAAAGCATGAGGTCCGAGAGAGAGGGAGGGGTGAAATGATTTATGAGAATGTGCCCAAACCAAACAGCATCGTCAGAAGACCTGCAAGAACAATTACAAATGATATCTCCAATACATGAATATGTGGCATGGGCATAGCCATCCATAATAGAGTACATATATAAATAAGATCTGAGGTATGGATGCAACCATCCAGTAAGAAGGATAAATAAATAGACTCAGGTTTGGTTGCAGCCATCTAATTAGAAGAGTCATGCATATAGTCATGATAAACCAAATCATCTCGCAGCCTAGATTTTATCAGACAGAGCCCAGGGTTTTGTGCTCCACATCGACTCGAATAAATACAAATTCAAGCATGTGAATGAGTGAGTTGAAGTCAAACATGCATGAAAGTTTCCTGATTACCAATCAACGATGAAATTTTTTAACAGGTGTGAGAGAAACCACCAATAATGACAATGGATCTCAAGGTACAACTAGTACAATTCGTGGAATGCGAACAGTGAGCTAGAGTCAAACACTTGAAAAGTCACTCCATCGAAGGCCAATGATGAGGACCTGTCATTGAACGTGAAGAACTTGCCATTGAGGCATGCAATCTCTAAGGTACTAGAAGGGATTATCTAGATCAACTTCCTAGATAATGCACTGAAGTCGACAGGAAGTGATCTGGTCAAAGGAGGGCCATAATGTTTCCCCCATCATTGACACGAGATAGAGGAACAAGATGATAGTGAATCATGATCAAACAGAGGATAATAGGTTGAAAGCCGCAGAAGGAAACTTCTCTTGAACATATTGGTGACATGACTCCAGAATTTGGTAGTATTTGACATCAGGGGATTTGAGGTCATGATGACATGGAAAAGAGCAGATGAGAGCTCAAAAAAGATAACCCAAACCCATGGAGGCAAAAAATGAAGAAATGGGATATCCCCAACCTGACACGAATTGCAGATGAGTGTCATGTTCAAGAGCGACATACTACCGACACATCTGAGAACTGGTTCCATTTTTCCCCATCATTTTTGGTAAGTACCCCAATTATTTTTGGAAAAAATCTTGAAGGGGATAGCATATGCTTGTCATATAATTTTTTTCATTGGACAAACACATCCTAGTACATTTTACGAGCCCTAGGAAGGAGGAACTCGGTTACATCATGGTGACGATTCCCTATGTCATGTAAGTTTTAACGAGTTTGAAAAAGGAAGAAATCGACATCTTTTCATGTTTAGAGAGTTTTAAAATAAGAGGAAAAGAAAACTCCAACAAATCCCTTTTCGTAGGTAGTCTCAGAGATCTGAAAAGGTAGAAAACAATATTTGAGAGAACCTCTTAGTCATGATAGGCTAAGGTATTCATTTTTCGTAAATAATCTATCCCAACCGAAAAAAGGGGTAAACGTATACTGGGTAGATTTCGTTTCGTAGCCCTTAACGATTTCAAACTGACAAGAGTCTTAGCAATATTTTCAATTTTCAAGAGTCAGAAAAGCGCTGAAAGATGACTCCAAGAGGTGACTTTTTCATGTTTTAACCGATTCCAAAAAAGTAATAAAATACAACTCGTCACTTTATCACTATCATGTTGAGGACTTGTTTCTGCACAAGAAACACATGTAAAACCCATTTTTCGAGATAAAATATAAAAATAATAAAAAAATATGCTCAAAAACCTAATTAGGGTTTCAAAAAGTTTATAAAATGACCAAAACTGGTAAAAATAAATTAATTTTCACTTTTTACCTCTTGTGAGAATTTTTACCCTTTTTCATTGTGATCTTATGGAGATGACAACAGACAATCCAGGAGATCAATCACGAATCCGTCTTTTTTAAGTGAGAGCTCGTATCCTTGCCTGCATTTTGAATTAACTTTCATTACCTGCATTTTGTTTTTTCACATTTGTGGGGGATTTTTGTTCAAATAAGCGCACGACGGTAGGCGTAGGTTCTGGGCACGGACTCGCGCCAACCCGCCTTATAATCAAACGGGAGCACACTACTTGGCACGACCATTTTTTTAAAATAGTAACACCAATTGTGGCCACATATTTGGTTGTAAATTCAACTAACTAGCCCATTTTAAACCTTTCAACGGTAAATAATTTGACTAATGATAGTCCCTGTGATGATTTTGCAGGTGTGTGAAAGCAAATGGTGTTCGAATGGAAGGAAAGGGAAGATGGGGAAGAAGCTGAGCAAGCCTTAAGAAATGTAAGATGCATGGACATTCTAAGGGACTGCGGGCTTCTAAAATTCTTCGTGGTGCCATGTCTCTGAGCTCAACCGGAGCTATTATAGTAACTAATCAGTGTATAGGACATTGATCGAGAAATATTAGTAATTCACGATCAAGAACTAGATATTGAATTCTTTGATGTATACTTCATAACTAGATTATCATGGAGGGGCACAATACCAATCTTTATCGGTACCTGACCTATGATGGTGTTAACACTGGAAAATCGTACAAGAAAAGACGAAATTATTTAATGTCAGGCAGAAGGATTTATAGGGATGAGATACATTAGAGAATATGGAAAGTATTTAAAAATATATAAGGTCTGAGGAAAAATTAAATTTGAACAAGTCATAAATGCTTTTTCATGCAAAATCCTTCGATAAGAGCGCCTTTTGACTCGAAAAGTGCGCAATCCTGGAAGTGGCGGAAGTCACTTTCCAGGACCACAAAAAGCACACTCTAAGACATTGATTCCACACTTGAATTTGCCTAAGGAAACCCACCAAATCCTCCTTAGGACATCAAGGGAGCACACAATGGAATCATCCCCCTCTCTTGGGTCACCATCCACAATGTACCAAAGGAGGATTTGAATTCTCCTATAAAAGGCCACCAATAGATGAACAACATGAGAGCACATCATTATGTTGGCCAGAATTGCCCCAAGAAATACCAACAGTGTGTGATCCAGAGCTGAGATAGAGGGGACTCTATTTTTGGCCATCCAACAAATTCAGTCCACCATAGTAGAGAGAGGGAGACTTTGCACCAAGGCAAGCTTGGAAGTAAAGACATCCTTGCATCGGGACTTAGAACCCCCAGTTCTAAGGGCCCCTTGGAAAGTGGGTTAAAGTTTCATCCTCATTTCCTACCAGAAATCAATAAGAGGGGACGTAAGCGCCACCATTTGTATTATTGAAGTTTTTCTACTATATTTAGAGCTTTTGTCTTATTTGTTTTAGTTTTAGTTTAATTTTTATGTTTGAATATGCATGCTATTTCTCTATCTAGTATGTTTATGCTCTAGCATGTTCCATTAACTTGCTTGACTCCATATCATTTCTGCCTTTGACCAATAACTTAAGAGGGTAAACCACACCCCTTAAGTTGGTGTGATTTCGTACATGCGTGCACCAAACACACTAACATAGGATTGATGACTCCACTAACGCTTATTTACAAGTTTATGTGGTGGTGAATTTTTGCAGAGACCTTTGTCCGTGCTATGGAGTTGGGCTGAAATCGCCCCCTTTTTCTCCTTGACTCCCTAATTCATCCCAAGTGATAGATTGAAGTAGAAAAACTCCAAAATTTACTTTTTTAGGAATTTGCGCACTTTTCCTTTAGACAGGAGCGCCCAAGGCACGCATTCAGAGCTAACCTGTGCACAGACATCACGCCTGTTGCAGCCTTTCATGTGAAAAATACAGAAACCCATAATACATCTGCCAGCACTAGTTGAGGTACCCCGCAGCTTGTTAAAGCTCACTCTTAGCTACTTTTGGTAGGCTTGGTGTTAGTTTTATTTCAATTTGATTTTTGCAAAGTTCACACATAGTTTAAGTAGGGGGGAAAATTAACTTGCATTCCGAATTTTTTTTATGTTTTGAAAATTTAGGTACCAAAACACCTAGTTAATTAGCCAAAGAAAGTGGCCCAAGTCCATGCATGCTTAGCTAGTTCCTTTTTTCTAGTGTAAAAGTGATTAGTTTAGTTCAATTTTTGCACTAGGATTTCAGGACCAGGATTGAATTGTCGATAGAAGAGCAAGTAATATTTTCTTCCTTTGCACACTTCAGTGATCCTAGGCAAGCATATGAAAACTCTCTATTCACAACTCACCATCTCCCTAAAGTTGATCACATAGATTAACTAGGAAAAATAGAAAGCGACCCATATTCGTACATGTTTTTCTTTTGAGAAAGGAAAAAAAGAAATAGTTTAATAGGGTATTTTGAAAAGGATCATCTCATATCCATACGTTCAAACTATGTGCTTGTTCATTTTTTGTTCATACACATCCACACACTAAGAAAAGCAAAGACACCTAAAACAAACTTAAAAAAACACACTAAATTCTCCCCACAGGGGCCACAAAATAATTTATAGTCTAAGTTAGGATCAAGGGGGTAGGCATCCAATAAGCTGCTTTGATCATTCTTCATATTCAAACATAGAATTTGACTGTTTAGGGAGATTTTAAATCCAACTATCAGCCCACAGAAAAGAAAACCCAAGCGCGACAGAGACTCGTTTCAGAGGGGGTTAGGATTAGGCGCAGTGCAGGAAGGTATCAGTTGGGGCTACCTGACCCAGCTGATACTCGGTACTGTTAGCTGAATTACTTAGAAGCCCAAGACTCAAATGCTCACGTGGGATAGTGGTACTTAGTGGCCAAAATTATGGCATCCTTTCCCTATATGTGATGGTGCAGGAGAGCACTAGATCCTCTACCCTTACCTTGGAGGATTTTATTCGGTTGACTGAAGGAGAAAAAGAGGGCAATTTCAGCCCAAATCCACAGCACATATAGAGGTCTCTGCAAAAAGGCACAACCACATAAACTTGGAAATAAATGTTAGTAGAGTCGCCAATCCTGTGTTAGTGTGTTTGGTGAAGGCATGTACAAAATCACACCAACTTAAGGGGTGTGGTTTATCCTCTTAAGTTATTTTTCACAGTCAGAAAATATATGGAGTCGAGCAAGTTAATGGAACATGCTAGAACATAAACATACTAGATAGAGAAATAGCATGCATATTCAAACATAAAAACTAAACTAAAACTAAAACAAATAAGACAAAAGCTCTAAATAGATTCAAACAACTGCAATAATACAAACGGTGGCACTTACTTCCCCTCTTATTGAGTACTGGTAGGAAATGAGGATGAAGCTTTAACCCACTTGCCAAGGGGCCCTTAGACCTTGGGGCTCTAAGTCTCGATGCAAGGATGTATTTACTTCCAAACTTGCCTTGGCGCTAAGTCTCCCTATCTACTATGGTGTACTAAATTTGTTGGATGGCCAAAAATTGAGTCACCTCTATCTCAGTTCCAGATCACACACTACTGGTATTGCTTGGGGAAATTCTGGCCAACATAACAATGTGATCTCAAGTTTTTCATCTCTTGGTGGCCTTTTATAGGAAAATTCAAATCCTCCTTCCCTCTCTTGGTACATTGTGGATGGTGACCCAAGAGAGGGTGATGATTCCATTGTGTGTCACATGTATTCCATTGTGTGCTCCCTTGATGTCCTAAGGAGGCTTTGGTGGTTGTCCTTAGGCAGATTCAAGTGTGGAATAAATATCCCGGAGTGTGATTTTTGTGGTCCTGGAAAGTGAATTCCGCCATTCCCAGGATTGCACACTTTTTGGGTCAAAAGGCGCATAAAGGCGCTCTTATCGAAGGATTTTGCGAGCAAAAGCATTTATGACTTGTGAAAATTTGATTTTTCCTTAGACCTCCGATATTTTTAAATACTTTCCAAATTCTCTAATGTCTCTTAGCCCTGTAAATCCTTCTGCCTGACATTAAATAATTTATTCTTTTCTTGTACGATTTTCCAATGTTAACAGATGGAAAACATGAGCATGGTCATAGATAAGGTTTTCCTAGGGGCAAGGAAAGGATCAAAGATCGGGAAATTAGATATCCAAACCATTCCTGATTTGGCACTAAAACTAGTGGTGCACACCATCACTTGAGCTGTGGGATCTCAAGCTCCACATGAAGCCACAAAAACACAGCTACTAATTTCCGTAGATTGTTTGGCCCCAACTCTCTATAACTGGGCAGAGGCCATAACAATCAATATGAAATGTTAATTAACAAAATGCAAGAATGACAAGCTGAAATAGTTTGGCTATGGGTCCATCTTGGTAGCGTTCATCCTGGAATGGTTACCAATATTTCAACATCAGGAAGTGATAGCTCCGACACCACCAACCCAAGAGCCACAAATGGTCTGTTGCGCAACATTGATGCCTAGATCAAGAGGTGGTCAACGGATGTCATGGAGACCGAAATTATTTGACTGGCTCCATCGACAACTTATTGTCATGGAGGACTGGCCCTATTCTGGCACAGACTTTACGAGTGATGCAAATCTCCCACTCCTAGCAGGAGAGGATTGGGATGAAGCATTGGGTAAGACTAATTTTTTTATTTTGATGAGTATTTATGAGTTTTTTTATTATATATGTTCTAATGTTAATCCATGTATTTGTAGATGTTGGCCCAGAAAGACCTGCAGGAATGTCTCCAATAGCACGAAGGGTTCCTCGTGATTTTGAAGTGGCCCCTCATGGTGAGGGAAGCAAGGAGGAGGAAATCGTACGCAACCTGGAAGGACTCACCAGTCGAATCCAAAATTATTTGGTATTTGACGATGTTACTCACGCATACCAGAGGAACACTACAGGGGTGTCTAATGGTGTTTACCGCTTATTGAGGCGGCTTATGTGTGCAGTGACATGATACCACGAGAATCATGCTGATTAAATGCCTAGGCTTTTATTTTTACATAGTTTTTGAGAGACATGATGTCTCAGGATGTAACCAAAACATACATATTTTTTGAACTTATGATGCACGTGGATGCAAACACTCAATATATATATGTGTGTGTGTGTGTGTGTCTATTTTCCTATATGAATCTTATCATGTGATGATGATGTTTTATAAACTACGGAAATGTCTATCTAATAAAATATTGGCTACTATATTAGTTAATGCATTCATTTGTCTAGGAATATGTTGATATGTGATGAAATCAAAATTCCTTTCTACTAAATGAACACGCAAATGCAACCTTAAAATTTGATGATTTCTAGAAGAATAATGCCCATTAAGCTAAAGAACAATAAACTGAGAGTCTAGGTTAACAATAAATGCACGAATGTCGAGAGAAATGGCCTCGGTTAAGAGTTCAATGATGACACTATATTCAACGACATTGTTTGTTGTTCTTCCTAAACAAATACCTTGAAGGTCTATCAACTCACCATTAGGATTATAAAACACCCAGGCTGCGGAAGACAAATTTTGAGTACTACGGGAGGCTGATAGACAATAGTAAGCAACAACATAATAAGTAAGAAAAAACTGTTCGCAAAGCACACCAAGCCAAAAAATGTACAAAAGTGAAAAAAACGCCTATGTACAAAAGAAAATGCACAAGAAACTCATGCATAGTATTTTTTGAGATACAACCCATTTCTGGGCTGATCCAAATGATAACCTTCATAATAAATTAGCTCATAAGCCCCATTCTGTAAAATGCGTATAACGATATAGGGTCCATGCCACATGGGTTGGAATTTTCCTTCCCCAAGCTTATCATGAGCTTGGTCATATAAGAGGACGAGGTCTCCTTCTACAAAGGAACGAGGGGAAACCGACTGATCAAAATGAGCTTTGACCCGCTTTTTCTATGCTTCTATGACAAGAGAAGAAAAGTGGTGAGTTTCATCAAGCCTCTCTAAATATAGAATACGCTCTTCTTCTGGTGAAGTAATTGGTAGAAATTCAATAGCTATTTTGAGAGAAGGGATTTCACATTCAATCGGAAGGGTAGCTTCCAGACCATAAACAAGCTAGAATGGAGTGAATCCGATCACATCCTTCACTAAGGTTCGGTAAGCCCAGAGAGCTGAAAAAAACATGAGATTCCAGTTGGACTTATGCATCCCAATTTTACGCTGAAGCATAGTGACTAGAACCTTGTTCATAGCTTCAACCTAGCCATTAGCCTGAGGGTAGTACAGCGTGGAGCTATCGTGACGTAGACCCAACTTGGAAGTCAACTCAACCATCATGTAATGAAAAAAATGAGAACCATGATTGGTAACAATGGCTTGAAGGACACTAAACCTATTAATGACATGATTGAACAGAAACTGTGTGGTTGTCTTACCGTCAGCTGTAAGTGTAGGCATTGCTTCGGCCAATTTAGTGAAGTAGTCAACGATTAGGATAATATAAGCACACCCTCCGGCTGAGTGAGGGTTACACATCATAAAATCGATGCCCCACTTCGTAAAGGGACCAATGGTAATGACAGGATGGAGGTGTGCGGGTGGCGCACGCATCTTGCGCTGGTAAATCTGGCAATCGTGACACTTGCAGACAACAACAATGAAATCTTTAAAGATAGTAGGCTAGAAATATCCAACACAAAGAATATTTTGTGCAGTAGCATATCCATACATGTGACCACCACAGGCACCAGAGTGGAAATCATTGAGGACCTTTTCAGCCTCCTCGAGAGTTAAACACCGACGAAGAACATAATCAACTCTGATGTGGTAGAGAGTATCCCCGACTATGCGATAAGGTTGTGAATGATGGTGGATTCATTGACGAGCATCCTTCGTCAACTCAGATCAGAATGTAGAAGTCTGAAGATATACAATGATATCACCATATTAGTGATCGAGAGTGCTAATGAGAAAAATGGTATCGTCTAGAATGCGTTCCTTAGAACTAGATGGAGCAGAATCATAAGGGAGAGAGAAAATCAAATCAGAAAGACCAATGATTTCTTCAACTTGGCGGTAGTAAACTCCAAATTTAACTCTTGGATGATAACAATCCACTTAGAGTATTTCCCCCCCAGTAATTGACGAGTCAATATGTAGGTCATGGGGTTTTAATCAGAAATCACTGCTACTATGCACAATAGAATATAATGGTGAAAATGTTGGACGACTTGAACTGTGGCCAACACCAATTTCTCGACATGTGTGTAATGTGTTTTGGTATCGAGAAGATTACAGCTCAAATAATAAATGACGTGCTCATCACCATCATTGTTGTCTTGCACCAGAACCATGTCAATAGTGCTAAATGTGGCAGCCAAATAGAGGGAGTAGTTGCGATGATAATTGTGAGGACGCAACAGAGGATCATTGCTAAGCAATGTCTTCAGTGCATCGAAGGATTTTTGGGCAATCTCATCCCAAAGGAATGGGACGCCTTGCTTAAGTAATCACATGAAGCATTTGGCTACTTTAGCATAGTTCGGTATAAAACGACACAGGAAATTAGATTTCCCTTGCAGACTCTCCAGCTGATGTAAAGAGGAAGGAGAGGGGAGATTGAAAATAGCTTCGACTTTGAGGGGATCGAGACGAATTATGTATTTAGAGACGATAAACCCTAACAGTCTACCGGAATCAACACAAAAGACACACTTGTGCGGATTGAGTCGAATGTTATAGCATATACAACGAAGAAATATTTAATGGAGATAATCCGGGTGGTCGTTACGCTTAGCAAAATGAGCCGGAAGGTCATCCAGGTAAGGTTGAACAAGGTGCTTGATATCAGGGAAAGAATACGACATTGATCTTTGAAATGTAGCCCCAACATTATTAAGACCAAAAGGGAGCTTCTTATAGGTGAAGGTACCCCAAGGAAAGATAACGATGGTCTTGTGTTGATCGGCTGGAAGAATATTGATCTAGTTGTACCTAGAAAACCCATCCATAAGGGAAAAAATCTCACTTCTAGCACATTCATTAATGATCTGGTCAATAAAAGGAGTGGGATAGTTATCCTTAGGGAAAGCACGATTGATATCATGGTAATCTACATAGACACGAATAATACCCTGTTTTTTATCCACATGAACAATATTAGAAAACCCATTCTGTCAAGGGAATCAGATAAATGAAGCCAACTTTAAGAAATTTTTCAACTTCTCCCTTAATAGCGGCTACCTTTCTAGGGTGCACAGGATGAATACGTTGGCGAACAGGATTCACGCTAGGATAAGTAGGAATCTCTTGCACAACTATACTTGGATCAATAACCAGAATTTCTTCATAAGACCCAGCGAAAACGTCGCGAAACTCGCAGAAGAGACTAGTATAGACCTTGATCTCATCTGGTGAACATGTCACCCCAATGTGGATGTTCTCGACAATCCCCCATCGTTTGTGTAATGTTTCCTGGGTTACCTTCCGTGTGGGGTCCCTATATTACTAGTATAGTCCCTTATTGTTGTTAGTGTAACCCCCTTATTGTTATTATTGTACCCCTGTATCCCCCATATTGTTATTATTGTGCCCTTAAATTATTATTGTTAGGTCGGCTAGGATTACATTGTGGCCCCACTAGGATTACATTGTGGCCCCATGGACTCCTATATATAGAAAGGAGGTTTTGTAATTTGTATCATCCAAGAATTGTTCATTCATATAATGTATTGGAGGTTTGCCCCTCGAAGTGGCTTATTTCTAAGGCGTTGATATCTCTTTTCTTCTATTTTTGGAGCTGGTTTCACAACATTTGGTATCAGAGCTTTGAGATTCTACAGTTTCGCTACTCCAAACAGGTCATCGTGGAATTTTCGCTATAACGTTTTTTCTACAAAGGTTCAGAATCTGAAATTTTTAGACTGCGAATCCAAAATCCTAAGGAACATCGTGGAAAAATTTCAGAGCTTGGTTCATAATATTTTCGGAGATATGATCAGTGCAAGTTAGGTCATTTTGCAGGCTCCTGAATTTAACCTAAATAGGTCATCGTGGTATTTTCATAATAAATTTTTTTCTAAGGTTCAGAAGCTGAAAGTTTTAGAGTGTGAAGCAGAAATCCTGAGGAACATTGTCACAAAATTTCAGATATTGGTTCGCAATATGTTCGGAGATATGATTTGTGGAAGGTAGAGATTTTTCAGGCTTCTGAATTTCATCTCAAAGAGGTGATCGTGGGAAAACATTCATAGCTCTCTCTCTCTGAGCATCGGATTGGAATGCTGTAAAAAGTGGCCATAAGTACACAGACTGTAGTTTTCGGTCTATCAATTTTAGAGCCAAAGGAGTAAATAGTGACACGTGTCAAGTTGTACAAGTTTTCTCTACTGAACCAGTCCAAAATTGGGTCATTGTGGGAGATTGGACATAACTTTGTCTTGAAGAATCCAAATTAGATCAGACCTATGGAATTTGAATGAAGCTTCAGATGGCTACTACAGTGCTAAATTTCAGATATTGAAGATCTGCAATTATAGAGATAATTCAATTTCAATATTGAGCTCCTCAAAAGAAAGTAAAAGGCGTGTATTTTTTTTTTCGAATTGCATAAGTCTTGTTTGAAGAATCAAGTTGAATTGATTCCAAGGGAATATTGTAGAATAGATATTAATATTGGATTCTAAAATGGCCCCTAAATATAATTCAACACCCATTAATCCTTTAGAATGCTCAACTATGACTCATGAAGACGAAGAATGGAAACATGACATATCAAAATTACAAGAGCAAGTGTAACAAATTTCTCTCTCGCAAAGAACAACAAAAAATGAAATGGAAGTTTTGAAGAAAGGCATGGAAACTAAGATGGATGGTTTGGAAATAGGCATGGAAGCTAAGATGAATGGTTTGGAAGCTAAGATGGATGGCATGGAAGCTAAGATGGATGACATGGAAGCTAAGATTGATGAAAAAATGAAAGACAACATGGAAAACATGAATAAGGATCTAAAAGTAGACATCGAAGGTTTGGAAAAGTTGATACAAGAAATATTTCCTAATGGTGAAAAGATAGTAGAGGAAACTCATGATGTGAACAAAATAAATGTTAATTGTGATTTCATAAACTCTAATGTTGGAGGCAAGAACCACCATATTCCAAAAATGGATATGAGGAAGTTTGATGGAAAGGATCTTGTAACATGGATACTACAGCTGGAGCAATTTTTTGATCTCAATAATGTGCAAAACACACAAAAGGTACGCATTTCAACTTTATATTTAGAACAAAATACATTTGTATGGTATCGATGGCTTTGCTCCCGTAAAAAAATTGTCACTTGGTCAATTTTTACGGAGGAAATGATAGCACATTATGAGGATACAAAGAGCAACACTTTCTTTGGCCAATTGATAAATCTCAAACAAAAGTGTTTAGTGGGGGAGCACATTGAGGACTTACAAAAATTGAATATAAGGGTAACTGATCTTTCAGAGGAACACAGGATCGATCTCTTCATAGATACTTTAAAGGATAACATACAACATGAAGTTCATGTTTTGGAACCTGATTCATTGGAGAAGGCATTCACGTTGGCAAGAAAAATTGAATGTAAAATTATGGCGACAAGGAAGCCTACCACTCACTTCTATAAAGATGGAAGTGTTGCTACTCCTAGATTTCCACAACCTACAAGGTTGACACCACAACAATTGGAAGAAAAAAGAGCAAAATGGCTTTGCTACAGTTGTGATAGCAAATACACTAAAGGTCATAAGTGTGCTGAGAAGAAATTATTTTACATAGATTGTGAAGAGGAAGAAGAAAATGAACAAGAAGAGGATAAACACTAGGAACCAACCCTAGAAAAGGAAGAAATGAATCTGACCATATCGTGTAATGCATTGGCGTGAATTACCACTCCTCAAACTCTCAAGATAGAAGGACATATCAAGAAGAAAAAGGTAATAGTGTTGATTGATTCAGGTAGCACCCATAATTTTATTCATTGTAAGGTAGCCAAGGAATTGAATTGTTTCCTATACCCAACACTAGAATTTCAAGTGATGGTTGAAAATGGAGGAACTATAAATTGCTCTGGAAAATGTCATAATATCAAGCTAACCATGGGGTAATATGTATTGAATAGTCCAATGCTTTCCATTCCTATGGGAGGTGCTGATGTTGTACTAGGAGTACAATGGTTACAATCTTTAGGGACGGTAGCTTTTAATTTTCAAGAAATTTTCTTGAATTTTTTTTTCCAGAAGGAAAGGAATTCGAATTACAAGGTATTTCTCTAATGTCATGAAAAAGCTTCTAAAGAAATAACAACAAGGTGTAATGGAAAAACTATGCTCACTAGAAGTTTCAACATCAAAATCATCTATTTCTGCAGATCTCCAAAAAGTCTTGGACAATCATTCCAAGGTGTTTCAAACTCTCAAAGGACTCCCACATATTCGTGATCATGATCATGCTATTCATTTGATTCCAGGAAGTGTTCCTCCAAACATCAGGCCTTATAGATATCCTTATGTCCAAAAGAGCGAAATTGAACATATGATTGCAAAAATGTTAGAGGCAGGTATAATTCAACCTAGTCAAAGTTCTTTCTCTGCTCCTGTAGTATTGGTACACAAGAAGGATGGATCATGGCGCATGTGTACGGATTATAGGGAGCTCAATAAGCTCACCATTAAAGATAAATTTCCCATTCCTGTGATTGATGAATTATTGGATGAATTACATGGAGCAATTTATTTTACCAAGTTGGATCTTCGTTCAGGATATCATCAAATTAGAATGAAGACTGAAGATATTCCAAAAACAGCATTTCGAACTCATGAGGGTCATTATGAATTTTTGTTCATGCATTTTGGCCTTACCAATGCACCTTCTACATTTCAAGGGTTGATGAATTCCATTTTCAAACCCTTCCTTAGAAAATTTGTGCTAGTATTTTTGATGATATACTAATCTATAGCAGGTCTTGGAAGGATCATGTTGAACATGTTGACAGGGTGCTCAAACTATTGCAGGAGAAACAATTATATGCAAAAACATCCAAATGTTTCTTTGGAGTACAAGAGGTGGAATATCTAGGTCATATTGTGTCTCACGAGGGTGTTAAAGTAGACCCTAACAAAATTAAAGACATTAAGGAATGGAAATTCCCCACAACCATAAAGCGGTTGCGAGGATTTCTCGGGTTAACAGGGTATTATCGCAAGTTTTTTAAGAATTATGGGAGAATAGCAGCACCTCTAACAACATTATTGAAGAAAGATGCATTTTCATGGACTCCTGAAGCAACTAAGGCCTTTGAACATCTTAAAGAGGCAATGTGCCTAGCCCCGGTCTTAGCTACACCAGACTTCACAAAAACCTTTATTGTGGAATGTGATGCCTCAGGAAATGGAATTGGTGCAGTTTTAATGCAGGAAGGAAGACCCATTGCTTTTGAAAGCTGTCCAATCAAAGGAAAGTATTTACAGAAACCTATTTATGAGAAGGAAATGTTAGCAATACTGCATGCACTAAAGAAATGGCGAACTTACCTAATGGGAAGACACTTCAAGGTAAAAATTGATCATGAAAGTCTTAAACACTTTTTGGAACAAAGACTATCTTCAGAAGAGCATCAAAAATGGGTCACAAAGATGTTGGGTTATGACTTTGAAATAATCTACAAAAAAGGAAAGCTTAATGTTGTTGCAGATGCACTCTCAAGAAGAATGAAGAGGTGGAAGCATTGCTTTGTGCCATTTCTATTATCCAACCAGATTGGATAACCGAAGCAAGAGATGAATGGAAGAAGGAAAAAGATGTATGGACACTCATTCAAAAGTTGCAGCAAGATCCTAGTACATCTGATACATTTAGTTGGAAAAATGATTCCTTATGGTACAAGGATCGCTTATATCTTTGTAAGAATTCCCAATTAAAACAAAAGATTCTTTTGGAATTGCACACTTCTCCTTTAGGAGGACACTCGGGATTTTTAAAAACTTACCACAGGGTGAAGAAAGAATTTTTTTGGGATGGCCTTAAATCTGATATTCAAAAGTTTGTGGCGGAATGTTTGGTTTGCCGGCAGAATAAAGTTGAGACAATTAAGACCCTGAGTCTTCTACAACCTTTATCCATTCGAAGTCAATGTTGGGAGGAGATTTCATTGGATTTTATCACAGGTTTACCTAAGTCCGAAGGAAAGAGTGTCATCATGATGGTAGTTGATAGACTTACCAAGTATGCGCACTTTTGTGCATTATCTCATCCATTTAAAGAAAATACAGTTGCTACTACATTTATGGACACAATTCAAAAGCTACATGGAAACCCAAGGGTTATTGTGAGCAACAGAGATCCCATTTTTACTGGAAATTTTTGGACGAAGTTATTTTCTTGTTTGGGTACTCATTTAACTCATAGCTCATCTTATCATCCTCAATCTGATGGTAAAACTGAGATAGTAAATAAATATTTGGAAGGATATCTTTGTTTTTTTGTATCTAATAAACAAACACAATGGGTCAAATGGTTACCTCTCGCTGAATGGTGGTATAACACTTCCTTCCATACTACAGCAAAAATGACCCCATTTATGGCACTTTATGGATATCATCCACCATCCATCACATCATCTTTAAGATAAAATTCGAAGGTTCAAGCAGTGGAAGATCACATTGAGCATCAACAAGAAGTTCTCCAACTCTTAAAGGATAACCTGAATTTGGCACAAAATCGAATGAAACAACAGGCAGATCAACATCGCAGTGAAAGAAGTTTTTATATAGGAGATTGGGTATTTTTACAACTACAACCATACAAACAAATGTCCCTCAAGCAAGCTAAGAAGGATAATCAATTATCACCAAAGTAATATGGTCCTTACAAGGTGTTGCAAAATATTGGTACTATGGCATACAAATTGGAGCTTCCTGCTTCTTCACGAGTGCATCCAGTTTTCCATGTTTCATGCTTAAAGAAGGTTATAGGTGAAAATCTTCCAGTTCAAATAATATTGCCAGAACTTGATGAGGAAGGAAAAATCACATTGGAACTTGAAGCAATCACGGAAATAAGAACTTGACAGCTACGAAATCGATCAATTTCAGAGTATCTCATCAAGTGGAAGAACTTACCCACTGAAGATTCTACATGGGAGGATGAGAATTTTATACAGAAGCACCCAGAGCTACTCAAGCATTGAGGACAACACATTTTTGAAGGAGAGGGGCATGTTAGGTCCCTATATTATTAGTATAGTCCCTTCTTATTGTTAGTGTTACCCCCTTATTGTTATTATTGTACCCCTATAACCCCCATATTGTTATTATTGTGCCCTTAAATTATTATTGTTAGGTCGGCTAGGATTACATTATGGCCCCACTAGGATTACATTGTGGCCCCATGGACTCCTATATATAGAAAGGAGGTTTTGTAATTTGTATCATCCAATAATTTTTCATTCATGTAATGTATTGGAGGTTGCCCCCTCGAAGTGGCTTATTTCTAAGGCGTTGATATCTCTTTTCTTCTATTTTTAGAGCTGGTTTCACAACATTAATACCCT
The DNA here is from genome assembly GCA_034641835.2 of Pinus albicaulis. Classification (NCBI taxonomy): domain Eukaryota; kingdom Viridiplantae; phylum Streptophyta; class Pinopsida; order Pinales; family Pinaceae; genus Pinus; species Pinus albicaulis. The sequence continues at coordinate 155,912,548 of CM076578.1, read as the reverse complement.
ACTTTTTATCCACAGGAACAATATTAGAAAACCCATTTTGTCAAGGGAATTGGATAAATGAAGCCAACTTTAAGAAGTTTTTCAAGTTCTTGCTTAATAGCGGCTACCTTTCTAGGGTGCACAGGATGAAGACGTTGGCAAATAGGATTCGCGCCAAGACAAGTAGGAATCGCGTGCACAACTATACTTGGATCAATAACCAGAATTTCTTCGTAAGACCAAGCGAAAACGTCGCGAAACTCAAAGAAGAGACTATTATAGACCTTTATCTCATCAGGTGAACATGTCACCAAATGTGGATGTTCTTGACAATCCCCATCGTTTGCGTAATGTTTCATGGGTTACCTTTCGCAAAGACTTCATGTGTCAAGATAGGCATTTGAAGTAGATGGGAAGGAGCCTCGGAGGTGAAATTCTCGAGACAAGTAGACATAGCCCCAAGACCAGGGATGAAAGAGGAACAATGATGAATATCATCTCAAGGGGGATACTCAAGTAGACATAGCCCCAAGACCAGGGATGAAAGAGGAACGATGATGAATATCATCTTAAGGGGGATCCTCAAGAGACATAGTTTCCACGATTTGCTCATCAGTGGGAAATATCTTGTTTAAGGGGTCAGGCGAATCTGAAGGGCCAAGCTAAGGGGTTTGAGAATATGTGTCAAGAGACATACTCAGAGGAGTATGATCAGAGGGAGGAGGAGCTGAAGCCGAAATAAGTTCACAATAATCAATTTCTATTGGTCTTAACGGCATCGAGTCACCAAATGTAATATCCCAAAATAGGGAAAATCAACAAGGTTGGGAATATCTTATGATATCCCAAGATTGAAGATCTAGCAATACTAAAACATAATATAAGGACTGCAAATAAGTAAAAAATAAATCTAAATACACATCAAAATATGCAGAAATAACTGAGCCATTTTATTAATATTTGGAGGTGAAAAATGAAAATACAACAGTGCTCAAAATATGAGACACTCAAGCCACAAAAGTAGCCTAGAATGACCATGCAATCATATCCCAAGAGGGACTGCGTAACTGCTGCTTTGCTGGAAGGTATACTGCGTTGTCCCTACTACAGATATAGGGATTGCAACTGCCTGTAAGATGCACAATCAGATGTAAGCAAGAAGGGTTGATCCCTTCACTAGATCCTTGGGCTAAAAGCTCAAGATATAGCTCCTCCAATCTCCTCCACTGAAAATAGTTGCAGAATGAAAAACAGCTTCAGAAAACTGCGCTGTAAGAGAGGGAGGCTCCTTTCCCCACATAAAATATGTCAAATCAGCTCTTGGGTAATGAAAACAATAGATCCAATGTGAGGAGGTTATCCCTCACAGGATTTCTAGCTGAAATACTAGAAACTTCCTTCCTCCAATAGATCTTCAAGACTGAACTGCGCAATCCTTGAAGGGACTGCTGCAACAAGGAGGCAAAACCCCAAGGCCTGAATGCCGAATATAGATCTAATGCTCTTGGAAGACTGAAAATGACGAACAAGTGGTAGGATGAATCCTCCACTGGTTTTTTAGCTGAATACTTGAAACAACCTCCTGAAGATGGCACCAATGCCTCATATGGAATGAAGAACAATCCTCTTTCCAAAGCTACTCAAAGAAATAGGTGGGATTCCCACCATGGAACACCCTACAAGCTCTACTAAACAACCTAGGATTGCATAGAAATGTCCTAAGACAAATCTAGATCTAAACATATCAAGAATTGCATAATCTAAATCATGCCTTCCATTTTTCCTTCACCTTCATTATATGCATGAGCCTTCCATAGCCTAGGCCCACTCCAATTTTGCGTTGTACATGTGGACAAAGTCTCCATGTTTGACTGCGCTGTTGATCCATGCCCTCCATAGTGTTCACATGGTGATCACCCTCTCCATCATGCATGCATTAAATGCATCACTTCCTCCACTATCTTATCATGAATGATCTCCTTTGAATGTATCATGATCTCAATTGACCTTATCAAAGATCCATGTGATTTAATATTTATATGCATGATCTTCTTTGACTATTTCACCCTCCATAATCTATCTCACAAATGAGACATGATATCCATTAATGGAGTTTCTCCACTACTCCATGATTCTAGATCTAGATAAAAAATGTCCACATACACACATAAAAGTGGATCTTATTCATATTTGGATTTTGTGGGTCCCTCCACCATTTTATTTACTTAATTTATTAAGAAAATCAAGGATTCTAATATTCCAAATGTGATGTTCAACTTTTGGGAATATTACACCAAACGAATCAATATGATCGGGCGAAGGGATGATCCATGGATTAGAAGACTTGGAGATCACGTTAACCTGAGCAGTGTTGGTTGGAGGAAGAGAAAAAGGATCCATGAGGGTAGCATATTTGAAAATACCCGATCCTATGCTCTCATAAGGCTTAGGAATATGATCTAAATATGGAACGTTTCTCTCGGAAGACGAGGAAGTGAAAAAATACAACTGATCGACAATGATGATATTTCCTTCGTGCAGAAATCGAAGAACACAAAAGAGAGTGGACGGAACGCATACCATGGTGTGAGTCCAATTGCGACCGAGGAGAAGATTGCAATTGAGCTTGGCATCAACGACTTCAACCTCAACATTAACTGTTTTCCCTTCTAACATAATAGGTAAACTAGCGAGAACACTAAGAGGGCGAGATTCTCTTCCATCAAAGGCTTATAAAGCATTTGGAGATGAATTGAGGGCTGGATAATCGATGGCTTTCCAGCAAGCAGAAGACATGACACACGTATATGCACCCTCGTCCACGACTGCTCAATGAATATTCTTTCCATTAATCCCAACTTGAATGATCAGTGCAAGCTGGTGAGGGAGTTGTGGGACAAAATTTTCCAAATCGAGTGATAAGGCTAGAATCGGCAGGATCAATCCCTCCGATGGCAGATAACAAAGCCTTCCATTGCGACAGAAAATATGAAGTACTTCTAACTCATACATAGCAAATGGCACCTGAGCCAAATCCTCAACAATACTGTAATGCTGAGTGGCACGGGAATTTGGGTTGTAGGAAGACTTTCGGAGTACACCTTTGGAAGGTGGTCATACAACGGGCTCAGTAATGGGTCTTTCGATATGAATAGGGCCATAAGTAGGCATGGGAGGAGGACCATCAGTGTTTTGCTTCCCCGCTTCCTAATGCAGTTCGGTATAATATTTCGATCAGGTAGCAATATAGACGTGTGCAAGATAGTTCATCATGAAAACTTGAGAGCCAAATGGGGCAGAGGACTGAGGTTTCTCCACCATCTGAGTTTGTTGTGATGGAAATGGTTCTTTTAGAACAACTGGAGTGCCTTGGGTGCCCTTTAGTAGTCGACTCACCTCGACCCATCATGGACAATCCTTGGTGTAATGCACTTCGTCACAAATCAGACAAGGGTACTTCGGTTTGCGTTTGGAACCATTTTCAACATTAGATTTCAAAGAATCCTATTTTGGGGTATTGGCTTTGGCCTTACCTTTACCCTTCTTATTACCCTTGGAATTTTTATCCACCGTATTGGTTTGGATGGAATTCACTTCTACGGTTTTACCAGAATTCAGAGGTGGCTGATAAGCATTATCAGTGGAAGGAGTAGATTTTTTCTTTGCAGGATTTGGAGAAGACTTCTGAGAAGTATAAGACAAGAACCTATGATACCATTGACAAATGGTGTCGCCAGTGCTTTGGAAGTTCTAGGTCGTGGGGCATCAGGAAATATTTTATACAATGTACTAGACTGAGATTACATGATATCAAGGTACTGGGCACGAGCGATGGCTTATTTTTCAGTAACAAATTCCCCCATATAGCAATGTCCTTAGCAATCGCAACAACAAAAGAGGTAGTGAACCAATCAGTTAGAAGCTAATCATGAATCTCAAACTTGATCAAACGATGACGTCACCTCCATTCATGAATATGATCAGAGATAGGGGTAGCTCAATCTTGTTTCAAGGATGTGAGGAGGTGTGTCCCAGTTTCATACTGAACTGGTAACTGAAAATGTGTGAGAAATTCCATGGCCAGAGATTTTAAAACTTGGAAGACTCCACAGGAGATTTCAATGCACCACTTGGTAGCGGCACTAGTGATATTCCTTTGGAAAATACGTAGTCGAATGGAATCGTCAATCCAAGAGTTAGAGGAGCACCAAAGATGGTACATCATAACATGTGTTTGGGGGTATTCTCTGAACTTTCCCTCAAATTTGGGACAATAACTAGGGATTTTAGTCAGAACTGGAGGAAAATATGGATTATTAAAGATAGGATCATTGTAATGTTCCAAATCAGGAACTGCTCATGAATCTGGCAAATGAGAATCATTTTTCGAAAACATTACCAATCAACAAATGGATCTATTCCAGAGATTTACTGTAGGGGAATTTATTGGATATGTCACCTCTGAAAAAAGGGTGAGATACAGAGGCTAGCTAGCCCACTATCATAATCTATCTATAGAACTATGTCGAAGGCTAATATTTCCCTTTCAAGACTATTGACAAGCAGCTCAAGGAAAACGATGTATAAGAAAAAATATGCAACATAAATGTAGATTAATGCTTATTTCCTCTCATATGGTCTGTATGTGACTTATGTATGGAATTTCAGGTGAAACAAATGAACTTAGAGACCTTAAACAAATCTCCCACAAACTAGACTAGCTGGAAACTGCTGAAAGAGGAAGGTTGTAGCAAAATGGAAATACTACTTCAGAATTTGCATAATTTCTTCAGAAAATAAAAATAAATCAGAAAATGATCATATCAGAGGCTATATCAGATGCATATCTTATAATTTGACAAAATCTACAGCAAACATCACTTTAGAAAGACAACCAAGTGGGGAAAAGCACCACTAGTGACCCAGAAACGTTGTTTTTCTAAGTATTGAGTTACATCAGCATAAAATAACGGTTTTTTCCATTATAATAGTCAATATAGGAGCTTCATGCAAGGGATTTTCAGAAAAAAATACCAAAAACAAAGTTAAGCAGGCTTCCCATGCTCAAATAGCTGAAAATGGACAAAAACCCCAAAACATGCAAATGCCAGAGCTGCTGCAAGAGACTACGCTGTCTATTGAAGGAAATAATCAGAAAATGGAGAAAAAAATATGATATTCACATTATATTACTAAATGAGGAAAATAAATAGATATCTAATCTCCTTTACAATGAAATTATGATCACCCGGCAAGGGTTTTCCTACATACATTGAAGTACAAAGAAGAAGTTGTAGATATAAACTGAAATAATGAAATATGGTTGTATCTCTACATGAAATGGATGAATACACATGAGAAATGGCTGCAATTTTTTTAATCAGCTCCCAGAAGAAGGATTGAGCTCCCCCTTGGGAAACTAGGTCAAAAACAATGGGGTTTTATCCCCTTCCATTGCACCTCTGTAAAAATAATGCAGTACCATAAAGGGAATACACAGATATGGAGCACAAGTGCTTGGCCCAACACCTGAAAGTGGAAATTACAGATCAGAAGCTTCCCTTAGATCTCTTGGTACAAGATCTCCAAGAAAAAGCAGGGCATTCCCGCATGAGGAAACCCCTTACACTAAAAAGTGAAGAAACTCATCTAAACAGCCAAGAATTACATAGGTCTGAAAAGACCATATGAAAATACAATATCCAATCTAAACCCAAATGGTTTTTCCTCCATTCATTATATAGAAAATGTGCTTCTCCTCTAGGGGCCCACTCCACTGGGGTTTGCTTCCTTGCCAAGCTTCCCTCCTCTAGGGTTACGATGTCCCATTAAGTGGAGAGAAACTAGGTGTTGCGTGGTTTGATTTAGTCAATGTGAGTAAATGCATCTTCTAAGAATCTTCCTTGATTGAGTCTCTTTTCCTTGCCCCTTTTCACATTTAAGGAGTCTACAAATTGTTTTGCTGAATTTGCCTACATTCACATTGAGCTGCCTTATTCATGGATCCATTATTTTAAATACAATTTGAGTTGACTTGGTCAAATTAACCTTGTTCACACACGTGGATGCTTGAGCTAGTTATTTCATGGCCCCTTTTTGCATTGTGAGGGGTTCTTACTCATGCTAGAGTGGTCTTATGAGCCTCCTAGCTCACTTATTCATGCATTTGAGTTTATTGAAAACAAATTTAAATTCCACTTAGCTATGAGCTAATTTTGGAATATTACAGTCTCCCCCTCCCAAATTTTTCTTGTCCTCAAGCAAATGAAAGGGTGCTGCAAAAATTTCCCTCCTTCTTGTGGCCTCCTTATCCATAGTCTCCTCCTTTGCTTCAGATTTTCTGCAAAAGTGTTGGCTTGTGGTGAATAAGCCCAAGTGCTTTCATCCCAGAAGAATGGAAGGATGATATGGAAACCTCCTTTCTGATCCTTGGCCTCCTCAAGATATGAGTGGTGACAATAATGGAGCACTTCATCATCAAAGAAAATCTCCCCTCTCCATGCTATCATCCAAGCAAAATTTGTTGCCTCCCAAGATGGCAACTCATGGTAAACCTCCACCTTAAGCTCCTGCAAAGAAGGTGGGCTGAATGGCTATACATGATAGGCAAAATAGCCTACCCCATGCTGTATCCTTCCCCACTCATGGCAAGAGTAGAGCACATACTGATTTTGGGTTGAAATAAGGGTTCCCTTTGATGGCCAAATAAAGGTTGGATCTCCAAAGATCCTCCCTCCAAGGTCATGGATCCTGTTGGCCCAAATCATTCCATTCAAAGTGAATGGCACATCACCACCATATGTCATCCAAATCAGAAATTTGTTGAATTTTATGTGCAAGTGAAGGTGATACATATAGCCTCCATGGTGGGTATAACGCAGTTTTCCCAACTGCTGATTTAAAACATCAAGTGGCAAGTTGCCTCCCAAAGAATTTCCAACTATGCATGTCAACTCATCTACTAGAAAGTAGCGATAAACATTATATATCAGTTGCATACAATCAAAAAAAAAACACTTGCTCCAATTCATGTAGATATGGGTTATAATCATTCAAAAATGTGGCCCTAAAGTGACCATAACACCCATGAATAATCTTGCTCTCTTGTAAAGTAATGCATTGCTTACAATTGGTGAGAAGATACAAGTTCTTAATAGAATAGTCAATAAGCACATAGATGTATTTCTTACCATGCATCATGTGTGAGCTGAAGATGTGATCCATGAGTGAGCCCTCCCATAAAAATCTCCTCATAAATTTATGCAAGATGAAAGTATGCACACTTCTTTGTAAGTACTCCATCATCAGAAACTTGCTCTTAGAGGACAGCGTTGTAGGCTTAAGTAGCAATGCTCTTGTCACTCCATGACTCTTCCTCTTGACATTACACATGCCAAAACCATTCACCCTTGTGCTGCTATGTGAGAGGATCTCCCTCCCTCCCATCATTGCTGAAAGGTAGCCTTCTCGCACTTTGGATGTGCCATGCATTCCTCTTGGAATGTTGTGTTGAGTATGGAGAGTTTTCAGCACATACTCTCCCAAAAGTAACCATAGCAACAAGGGCTCTTGTTGCTTCCTTACATTTTCAATGTGTGGATCATGGAGCAATGATGGAATGATGGACATGTGGGGTGCTCCATCAACATAGTGCAAGCTAGCTTTCCCATTCCACACCATGTGGGAGTTGTTCCTCCTCCCAAACCAAGATACACACTTGAAATACATCTCAACGCAAAATACATGTGAATGCATGAGACATACCTCAAACATGGGTAAATATTTGGACATAAGATTCAACATATAATGTCCAAACCCTCCTTGTGACATCCATAACAACCATGCCTTCCCATTATGCAACCTTCCCTTGGAATACGAGGCATGAGTCATGAGAATCAGAAATTTTGGGGAGTACCCACACTCACCCAACAGAAACAATGCCCATATGCCAAATACTCCCAGCCAGGAAAGAGAGGAGTGTGATTATAAAGGCCTCGCTGCAGGTGCAGCGATTGAAGCTACTTGGGATACAGACAGCTTACCAGCCATGGCAGGCCTTAAAGAAGAAATTTTATATCATATGCTGATTGATCTTGTGGCAGAATACATGGAGGCCCTAATTGGCTCAGCTCCTCAAGAATAAATCCTTTGCAAGATCCAAATACATCAGAATTGGTCACCACTGCTGGTGGCCTCAGTTTTGAAGATCCACATGCAGAGCATCCTACGGTTGTCTCTGATGAGCAGTCAATTCTTCTTCCCCTTTTTGCTATTACTTGACTGGCTGCATTGGCATTATTGTATCACCTAGAGCATCAGAGGTTTCCAGTTAGAGTAGGGTAGGTAGGAAAAGCTCAGTAAAGCTCAGCCTATGAGCATGTAGTTAGTTGTTTTAATTTTTTTCAAAGTCCAGCAAGCTAGACAGTCTAATCTTGGCTTGGTTGTTTTTCAATTTATGTCTTAGAATGTAGAGAAGAAATTTGCTAGACAGTTTAATCCTGGCAGATATTAGATTAGGTAGAGAACCTATGAGGCCAACTGGCTAATCTGGTCTCATGGAGTAATAAGGGTAGAAGTAGAATAGGTTTATTTTTTTGTTTATAAAATAAGTGATGTAAAGGGTCTGCAAGTCCAAATGCACCCAGAAGGAAATTGTTAGGACTCTTTTGTGGGTAGGTAGTTGTTTGGGAAATTTTATTGCTGATATGATGTCTTCATAATTTGTGGTAGCTGATCAAAGAAAGAAAGGAATGAGTCAAGCACCAGGCATCTGGCCTACACCAAAGATATACTTTCTGAATTCTTGACTCCTTCAAGAAGAAGCCATCCCCATGTGGAGCCACTGTTAGCCCCCCTATAAATTTTTGACAAGCAAAGAGGGGGCTAAAATGTTTCTGAGCCTTCAAGGAACGCATTTCCTCCGAAAACACATCATCCTTGAAGCCTCCTTGTGCCTTCTGTTAGTGTCAGTCTAGTCATTACCTTCAGTCACTATTCAGAAGCTGTTATCTCCACAAAGTTATGTCACTACCTTCAGAGAAGTTTTCTGCAGCGTGTTTAGCACCATAGCATCTTCCAAGCAGATCCATCAAAAAGTTCCTGAAAAGAGCTTTCCAATGGTATACTACACTCTCAAAACTGACTTCTGGATTGAATTCTATGCCTAATTGAAGTAAAAGCCCTTATATCCCCATATATCCCCTATTTCCCATGTTTCCCTTTTAACTTTATGTTTAAAGTTTTAATATTCCCTTTTAAAACCCCTTTTCCCCCTTTTCCGATTATAAATCGCATTGTAAATCATTTAAAAAAAAAATATGTGATTTAAGTTATAAAACCACTTCCCCGACCATAACCCGTAGAACTTTATAATTAAACATTATATTATAAATTCCCACCCTTTAAACCACTTCCCCTTTCCATCCCTGCCATGCATCGTAATAAAACTTTATAATAAAGTTTTATATTGTATATAACCTTGCCGCATTACAATCGCAATCGCAAAATCTTATCAATCGCATGTTCTATTTTGAATGCTCCGATCACTCATCGCAAATATTTGCAATGTGATTAGTCGCGTCGCAAATATTTGCGATGCGATTGATCGCGACTTCGCTCCATTCCTCCGATCGCATAATGGCGTCCCGTCTTCCGATTGCCTGATCGCACCATTTCCTGATCGCATCCCCCTCCAATCGCTTTCCCCTCTGATTGATCACATCGCACATTCTCCCGATTGTGATTGCAATTACCCCCCTTCTGCTCCTTTCGATTTCGTCTTTCCGATCTCATCCAAGCCGTCCATCTTCCTGCTGATCCAACGGTCATCGCTTTCTTTGCCAAATCGCAATCAGAAGATTAACGATGTCGCCCCTTTGTGTCCCCTCCGATTGCGATCCCCCGATCAATCGCATCGCAACTGTTGAAATATGCGTTGCGATTACGCCCACTCCCAATCTCCGATTGCGATTAGACCTGTCGGGCCCACCGTACCACTCTTCCGCCCCGTTCATATAATAAAGGGGTTTTTCCCTTTGTAAATCGGAAATTCGTATTATTTTCGGTTTTACAAAGGGTTTTCCCCAATCGCATCGGAAGTTTTGTGTGTGTCATTCCATCTCGCCCGTCTCCCGTTTTCAATTTTTGATTGCGATTCGTACTCCTGGTCCCACCATTTCATTCCTCCACCCATTCCTTATAAAACCCCTTTTTCCTTTGTAAAAGCCATAAATTCACTTGTTTTATTTTTACAAAGGCCCTTCTCCAATTGCATCAAAAGTTTTGTGTTACTCCTCCTGCTTCCGCCCGATCCCGATTGCGATTTGTATGTGGGTCTTGCCTACTCCCCTTCCCTTTTTCCATGCTAAATGAATTTTTCCCTTCACTAAAGGCAAAGTTCGTTCAAAAGAAATGTTTATTAAAAATTTGGTTTTATTCAACAGCAAATGGAAAGTCTGAAAGTCTGAGGTCTGAAAAATCAGAAGTAGGGTCACAGAGAGGCCATTACAGCCGCCAGTGAAGCAGCAGAGACAGTTTTTGAAGGGATTCAAGCTTGTTAATTAAATATTTAGCACTTAAATCCCGCATTCAAAAGAAAGGATGCATTCGATGACCAGATCACATGAAACGAAGCTGCATCCGTGTTTAATTATAAACATAACGCATTCCTCCAGCAAGGACATTTATCCACAACTTTCCTCATATCTCCTCGAGCCCTGAAATGGTTAATGACACTGACAGAATCTTGTTTAAGACCGTCAGGCGGCAGTTATGGAGGTATGGAGCGGCCTGCAGACCCTTGCACCTAGTTCACCAACTTCAGAAGGCAGCGCAGAGTTCCAGACACCAGAAAGGACTTCAAGAAACACCTGAGGTCAAAATCGACCTGACAGAGACTCCCAGGCCATACCATGAGTACTTACAGTGAATGCAGGTGCCGTTTAGCAGAGTGGGCTCGAGTACTTCCCCCACTCTATCTTAATGAATCAAATTAAATGCTCATATACCTCTGTTTTTCTCTTCCCCTACAAGAATCTCCAAGAACGATATTGTAAAGGTTGTTGTTCGGATGTTGTTGTTGTTGTTAGAGGGATTCATTTGGACTGTTAGAATAGTCTTGGGAGGGAGTCACAGAGTAGTTTGTATTGTAATACGCTGGGAGGAGAAGTTGGGATTGTAATAGCCATTGAGCTCAGTGTATATCACTGTTTTTGCATCATTAATCAAGCACATTTCACAGGATCCTGGTCTATTACTATTGGTGATGTTTTTCTTACTCTGTTTATTAAATTTCATACTGTTTCATTTTCTGCTGGCTTGCATCAGAAACATGACATAGGATTTACCCTTGTTAGGTACCCTATGTCTCTACTCTCCTTGCCTTCAATGTTTTCTCCTTAATGTGTTATCCAAGAATAGATTTCAATTGGTTTAACCAGTGTAGTGGATGTCATTGCCTGCTATCTGATGTATGAATTAATGAATCTGTTACTTAGATGTTCTTGTTAATATTTAGCTGGAATATTTGGGAACACTGGGGATCAGAGTTAGCCCTATACACTAGGATCCTTGTGCGACCAGCTAGCCTTTCTATGATATCTCTGTAAACTTATCTCTGTTTTTCCTTGGAGCATGCTAAAGCTGACCTGGAGTTAAATGACCTCCGGTCTGATCTATAAGCTGCCCCTTTGTCCCTCTTTGAAAGCTACCTTTGAGTATGTCCAAGAAATTCTGGAGTTAAATGACCTCTGACCTGATCTATAGACAAACATTAGGTGTCTTTCCTTATTTCACTTTCAATCCTTAATGTTCCATCCCATCATCTATCTAAAATATCCTTTAGTGTATATGACTTGCCCTCTGAAAGCCTTGGCTAGTTGTTGCAAGTAATTCCTTTTCATGACTCCATAGCCCAATGGATGGCACTTTCTTGACCTATCCCCTTTGCTGAAACATCCTCCTGTTTTGTTCCTTTCCTTCCATTACTTTCTCAGTCTATGATCTCATGACCAACCCAGCAACCAACCAACCAAATCATTTTAAACCTACCTTTGTGCTTCATACCTAGCCTAACATCTCATTTAAGCTTCAAATATATATACCATTCTTTGTTATTTGGAGAGATCCCTCTCCGGGTCCAGGAGGGCTAGATCCGAGGGCCCCAAAGTGGTTCTGATATTGTCTCATCTTTTGGTCTTGCCAATCTGGCCAAAACATGGGAACCCCAACATACCCCATTCCCAAGATTGATGATATAATGGATGAGTTGAGGAGATCGAATTTCTTTTCCAAGATCAATATGAGGTTGGGGTACCATCAGATCAAGGTGAGCGACCAGGATGTCCCCAAGACTACGTTCAGATGCCACTATGGCCACTTCGAGTTCTTGGTGATGCCCTTTTGGATGACTAATGATATGGCCACTTTCCAGTTTTGTATGAACCACATCTTCCATGGTCAGTTGATGAAGTTTGTGCTGGTATTCTTCGACGACATTCTCATCTATATTCGCACATGGGAGGAAAACTTGTAGCATATTAAGGTTGTATTGCGTATCTTGGAGGAGAAATATTTCTATGGCAAGCTATCCAAGTGTGAATTTGGACTTACAAAGATAATCTACCTAGGGCATATCATTGGAGTGGATGGAGTAAGTTTCCATGAGGAGAATATCTGGGCCATTTAAGATTGGTCGAAACCAAATAATGCGACCTTCGGGGCTTTTTAGGCATCTACACCTACTATAGGAAGTTTGTAAAAGGGTTTTCACATCTTACAGCACCCCTCACAGACCTCACTAAGAAAGGGGCATTTTTTTGGACAGACACTCCGCAGAAGGCCTTTGACAGGATAAAGGAGGTGATGAGCAGTTGTCTGGTGTTGGCATTGTCAGATTTCACGTAGCCATTTTTACTGGAATTTGATGCTTCAGGAGAGGGAGTTGGCTCAGTTCTAATGCAGGGGGTCCATCCTATAACTTTAAAGTTTTGGAAGCTATTTTTTTCATGAGAGGTTGTATTAAATATACAACAAAGATATGTTGGCCATCATGCATCCGTTTGCCAATTTCCGGCAGTATTTGGTGGGTAACATATTTCAGGTAAGGACAGACCACAACAGTCTCTGGTTCTTCCTTGAGCAGAAAAATTTGCAGCAGAGGCAGCATAATTGGGTCAGAAAAATCCAAGCCTGTGATTTTGACATCGAGTATGTCAAAGGGAAGAACAATGTGGTGGTGGATGCCTTGTCTCGAAGGCCAACAACACTGTCTTTGATGTGCCTTAATGTAGATTGGAGCACACAACTGTTGGTAGATTATTCCAAGTACTGCTTCACTTGTGAGGTATTGGATGGACAGGTGACCAATGACCAGTATCAGGTAATGGATGAGGTCATCTATTACAGGGACAAGATTTTATTGACGGGGACCTCTAGGATCAAGGATAATATCTTGCACGTAGCACATGACTCACCACTTTCAAGACATCAAGGGTTCACTAAAACATACCGAGCCATAAGGGAGAGCTTCTCATAGATGGGCCTCAAGGAGGATGTACTTTGACATGTCAGGGAGTGCAAAGTTTGACAGAGGAACAAATGGGAGTTAAGAAATCCCGCGGGGCTGTTACAGCCACTCTCCATTCCTCGGGGGAAATGGAAAACATTTCCATGGATTTCATCACATGTTTTCCTATGGTGCATGGAAAGGATTACATTTATGTGGTTGTCGATTGACTGACAAAGTATGCACATTTCCTCACAATCTCCGCACAGTACACTACTTCATAGGTGGCCGAATTATTTTTCCAGGATATCTTCAGGCTTCATGGTATTCCCAAGACCATAGTTAGTGATAGGGACAGTCATTTCATGGGCGGCTTTTGGTAGGAGCTTTTCCAGTTAGTGGGTACCGAGTTGACACCCAATACCAGTTGTCACCCACAGACGAATGGACAGAAAGAGATAGTAAATAAGTGGTTGGAAGGCTACTTGTGGAAATATGTCTCAAGGAAGCATAAGGCATGGTTTCATTTTCTTCACTTGGGAGAGTACTGCTACAACACGACATTTCATGTGTCGATTGGTATGTCTCTATTTTATGCTTTATATGTTTATGATTCTTTAACCTTTGTTGATGTGATGTTTGGAGCAAGAAAGCCCCCCAGGGCCAAGGATTGGATCCAGGAGTGCTAGGACATACTCCGTACTCTTAAGGACAACATGGATACAACGCAGAACTAGCAGAAGTTGTATGCATATCGAGGTCATGTGGAGAGTCAGTTTGAGGTAGATGATTAGGTCTACCTCTTTCTTCAACCATACAAGCAGTCTGTGCTGAAGAAGAAGGGAGATGAGAAGCTAAAACCCTAATTTTATGGGCCATACAGAGTGATCTGACATGTTGGGGAGGTATCATATGTTGGAAATACTTAGAGCGGGGGTGAATCATTATTTCTTTCAATTAGTATTATTATAAATCTTTCAGAGCATTAGTTAATCTTCAATTACTATCAGTGTTTGTACAATGATAGAAGTATAAAAAAGGAACACAGTTGCACACAGTTTTTAAGGTGGAAACCCTCTCCGGGACAAAAAACCACCTAAATTATTTTCTAATAATTATTTAATATTCAAATCCAATTGAAAATAAATCTCCAACTGCCTAGAATCTATAAAATCATTCTTCTAAATCTAGCACTGGATGGACGCTCCAACGCTCGAGATTCTTCAGTAATCAATTGAACGGATGCCCCAACACCTAATGAGCTACAACTCACCGCAGCACCACCGTACCACCCTGAATTTTTCACAGGCTTAAACCTGTTGGTGACTTCATGCACAAGCCTAGCACCACCCTACCACCCTATAGAAGAATACAATAAGAATGGTCTCCCGTACCAGGGAAAATGGTCCACTTTACAATGATATAGAATGATGTAGAATAATAATACACACTAGACCATAACCCCAACTATGACACAACCACCTAATGATGCCCCTATACCTCCCGACACTGCCTCTTCAACTCTTGGTAGATAGACACTTGTACAATTTTACAATGATACAATTACAATGACTTAGTACAATGATACCTTTATAATCACTGTATGCAGTGTTGCCCACTTGAAGACTTCATGTGCTAAAATTCTTGATTTTGTTCTGCACCTTGATTTCTGCTCTTGTCATGCTACCCTCTGTTGCACCTTTCTTTGCTTTGCTGCCCTAGAAAGTCTAGTCCTTTGTAGCCCTTCACAACACATGATCTAGCCTTTTCTTGCCTTCTAGGATCTCGATATTGAATCTAGTGTATCTCTGTTATTTTAGATCTCCAATATGTGATTTTCGGTTCTGTAGTAGTCCTCTGAGTCTTCTTTCCAATTCCATAGGTCTGACCCAATTTGGATCCTTCAAGAGAGAGTTATGCCCAATCTCTCACACTGACCTAATTATGGGTTGGTTCAGTAGAGAGAACTTTTTTGGCATGCCACGTGTCATTTTCTTCATTAGACTATGAAATTGATATAAAAAAAACTAGAGACCATGCATTATTTGTCACTTTTTACAGAATTCCAATCTGATACTCGGAGAAAGAGTTATGGCGATCTTCCCAAGGTCACTTCTTTGAGATGAAGTTCAGGAGCCTGCAAAAACACTGAATTCCACAGATCATATCTCCGAAAATATTGTGCACCTTGTTCTAGAAGTTTTACATTGGCTTCCTCAAGATTTCGACTTCGTCTCATAAAAATTTCATCTTCTGAACCTTCGTAGAAAAAATGTTAGAGCATATATCCCTGATGACCTGTTTCAGGTAGTGAAATCCCTACATGAGGAGGGTATGAGGATCACAATTTATATAGATGCTTAGGTTGAGAGGGTCTTCAGCAATTGAACATGGGAGGGATTTTAGGAGCTTAAAAAGTATTAATTATTTACTTTTCAGTGACCCATGCCACAACTCCATGGGGAATTATCCCAATAGCAGGGGTTACAAACGTCAAACATGAATATCTCTCAAACCGTGAAGAATTACATGGCATGCCATATATCAACAAAAACATCTCGATAAGTAGAAACCATAAAAAATATTCTTGACCCAGAATACAGTAATTTTGTAGGTAAAAATTACCATGTAAGATCGGGTTAGCCCCTAGTTTTTCTTGGGTTGACATCAATGGCAACCACTAATCAACAATATCCCCTTTTGGCATTGATGGCAACACAAGTACTCCCCTTGCGATCATGACACCTCTTCCTACAACATTTTCTCCCCCCTTGACATCAATGGCAAAGAGTAACTCCCCCTGACACACAACCATCCTGCGTACCTGTACACACTTCGACTCCCTATAATAGACAACCATCCTGCAGAGTTGTACACACTTCCACTCCCCATTTATATTCTGAATAACGAAAATCTAATGAGAAATTGGGAGAATCCCAAGCTTCTGGCAAAGATATTCAAATGATTCATGAGTACTATTACAATCATCAACACTTCCTTCCCAATCTGCATTTGTAAAGGCTTGAATAATGAGATTGTTACCCTTGGGATACCACAAGCCATATTCTGTTGTTCCCTTTAGATATTGAAGAATTATTTTGACAGCAATAATATGTGATTCTTTTGGTGTTTCTTGGAATCTTGCTACTTGTCCAACAGCTTGCATAACATCTGGCCAAGAGGCTGTTACATATAGAAGACTACCAATCATAGATCTGTACAACCTCGGATCCACATCCTTAGATGAGTCGTCTATGCTCAATTTGCAGCCTGTTACCATCAGAGTAAGGATGGGTTTTTAATCTTCCATTTTGAATCTCTTGAGCATTTCCTTAATGTACTTGGCTTGAAATATAAATATTCCTTTCTCTGGCAAAGATATTTGAAGCCCTAAGAAGTATGTCAACTCACCAAGTAAATACATCTTGAACTCACTTTGCATCTTTGTAGCAAAGTTCTTACTTATTCGATCATAATTGCTACCAAATATTGTATCATCCTCTTTAGATATTAGATGTGATTTAGTTGCTTCATCTAGAACATATATGTCGTTTGGAGCTCGACTTGTTGTAGCCACAATTTCACCATACCTGCCTTTCCTGATTTCACATTTTGTGGAGTTGAATAGTATTGTATGTCCTTGATCACACATTTGTCCAACATTGAGTAGATTGTGATTCATGTTTTCAACCAATAGAACATTCTTGGCTAGAGCATATTTTCTTCTGAGAGTGACGTTACATGATCCTATAACATTTGAAGATCCATCATTTCCAAAGTACATGGTTCCATCCTTCTTCTCTTTCAGAGATACAAATTTATTTCTATCTCCAGTCATATGCGTTGAGAAACTAATAACAACATACCAAACATATTTTTTGTTTTGAGCCTTGAGAGCGAGAGCACAATTATCAATATTCTTCTTCTTCCATGTTCGTTCATTCTGTGGCTTCGAAGATTCTTTTGGAGGATTTTCGGGTCTGCAATCTCTGGGTATGTGTCAAAATTTTTGACATTTGTAACATTCAATATTATTTATTAAATGTTCAAATCTATTGATGTTTCGTTGAGTCCTGGGAGGATCATATTTTATAGATCTCCTGGAATTGTATTGGTTTCTAGGGTACGTGCGACATTCTATAGCTTTATGACCAAATTTTCCACATGAATAACAATAGCCATAAAAAATATGTTGGTACCTCGATGGAAAACTTCGTCGAGTAATTGTCTTCCAAGGCTGTTCTTGTGAATCTTGTCCAATGAAGTCTACATGCATGTCAAATCTCATAGTTTCATTGTATTTTGTTTTAGAAGGTCCTGCTTCTTCTTCTTTGTAACCGAGGCTAGTTCTGTTGTTGTAAGATCGTTGATTTTTGATGATTTCTTCCAATGCCCTTGAGCTATTGGCATAGTTTTGGACAATTTTTCCCTTCTTCACTTCCTTACACAATGATACTACTTTGGCTTCTAATTCTTCCTTTTCTTGGTTGATTTCTTCCAACTTCTTTTGAAGTGACTCTTCAATATATTTGTGTTCTTCAACTTCAATTTTGAGACCTTTAACTTGTTCTTCAAGAGTATTGGAACGGATCTTCTCAGCCTTGTGCTCTTTTATAAGCTTGATTGCCTCCTTAGAAAATTATTCTATGGTCAACCCTTTTTCTTCGTTGTTTAATACCTTTTGTTTAATGTGATTGGCCATAAACAATACTCTCTCATTGGCTTCTTCTTCGCTATCATTGTCTTCATCAGATGATGAGTTATCTTATTTAGAGAGAAAGTTCCTTTTTAATCATTTATTTTTTCTTTTCTTGTTGAATTTCTTAAAGCCTTTCTTTTCTTTTGAGTTTCCATCACTTTTGTTCGGACATTTTGCTGCAAAATGCCCAACCTCACCACAGCTGAAACATATCAATGGAAGTTTACCCTTGAATTTTCCCTTACCGATTTTTAGTTTTCTTGTAAAGTAAGCATATTCTCCATCTGAAAGACCTTCTTCATCATCTTAATTTTCTTCACACTTGCAGGTGTAGGTCTGTACCTTTGAAGGTTATTTCTCCTTATTGGTTTTCTTAGATGCAGCGAATGCAGTTTCTATATGCAAAGTACCCTCTTCTTCATCAAGTCTCATTTCATATGCTATGAGAACTCCATGTAATTCCTTTTTGTTTAGTTTGTCCAGATTTTCACTATATTATAATACCGATAACTTTGGGTTGAATCTCCCTGGTAACGTTCTAAGAATCTTTCGTATAATAATCTTCTCATCAACAGGCTCTACCAATCCTTCCAGAGTGTTGGTTATTTCATCAACGTGTTGGAAGTATGCAACAATGTTGTTATCTTCTTTCATTCTGAGTTGCTCAAATTTTTCTCTGTATATTTGAAGCTTTGCTTCTTTCACATTTGAGTCACCTGCATATATATTCTCAAGCTTGTCCCATACATTTTGTTCTTACAACACAACACTCCATGGATACATTCAATAAGTCCATTGACAATAATATTCCCCACTTTGTTCATCCTAAATAGCTGGATATAAATCCATTTTGAACAGTGTCCCATACTTCATAACCTTGCACCAAGAGATAGACCTCCATTCTTCCTTTCCAAAGTGCATAATTATTTTCATTGAATAGAGGTACACCATTCTTGGTATGCTCCATGACCTCCTTCCAGCTGTTAAACTGCTATTGAGGGAACCAAGCTCTAATACCAATTGTTGGGAATAATGAGAGGGGCGAGGGGGGGGGGGGGGGTGAAGGGGGTGAATCAGTATTCCTTTCAATTAGAGCATTAGTTAATCTTCAATTATTATCAGTGTTTGTACAATGATAGCAAAGTAGAAAAGGAAACATGACCGCACACACACCCCAAGTGTGAAACCCTATCCAGGACAAAAACCACCTGAATGATTTTCTAATAATTATTTAATATTCAACTCCAATTGAAAATAAAGCGCCAATTTCCTAGAATCTAGAAAAACATTCTCTCCAGCTCCCACTGGATGGACGCTCCAACGCCCGAGATTCTTCAGTAGCCACCTGAATGGATGACCCAACACCCAATGAGATACAACTCACCCTAGCACCACCTGACCACCCTAAATTTTTCACAGGCTTGAACCTATTGGTGACTTCATGCACTAGCCTGGCACCACCCTACCACCCTATAGAAGAATAAAAGAAGAATGGACTCCCGTAACAGGGAAAATGGTCCACTTTACAATGATATAGAATGATGTAGAATAATAATACACACTAGACCATAACCCAAACTATGACACACCCACCTAATGATGATCCTAGACCTCCCGACACTGCCTCTTCAACTCTTGGAAGATAGACACTAGTACAATTTTTACACTAATACATTTACAATGACTTAGTACAATGATACCTTTATAATGACTGTATGCAGTGCTGCCCACTTGAAGACTTCATGTGGTGAAATTCTTGCTATTGTTTTGCACCTTTATTGTTGCTCTTGTCATGCTACCCTCTGCTACACCTTTCTTTTCTTTTCTTCCCTAGAAATTCTAGTCCTTTGTAGCCCTTGACAACACACGATCTAGCTTTTTATTTCCTTCTAGGATCTCGATATTGAATCTAGTCTATCTCTATTATTTTAGATCCCCAATATGTGATTTTCAGTTTTGTAGTATTCCTCTGAGTATTCTTTCAAATGCCAGAGGTCTGACCCAATTTGGATTCTTCAAGGGAGAGTTATTCCCAATCCCTCACAATGACCTAATTATGGACTGGTTCAGTAGAGAAAACTTGTATGGCGTGCCACGTGTGACTGTATCTTCATTTGGCTTTAAAATTGATAAAAAAAAACTACAGACCGTGCAATATCTTCTACTTTTTATAGAATTCCAATCCAATACTCAGAGAGAGATTTATGACAATTTTACTAAGGTCACTTCTTTGAGATGAATTTTAGGAGCCTGCAACAACATTGACTTCCACAGATCATATCTCCAAAAATGCTCCACACCTTGATATGAAATTTTTACAGGAGCTTCCTCAAGATTTTGGCTTCGTCTCATAAAAATTTCAGCTTCTGAACCTTTGTATAAAAAAATCTAGAGTGAAAATTCCATGATGACCTGTTTCATGTAGCAAAATCCCTACATGAGGAGCATATGAGGATCACAATTTATATAAATTATTAGGTTGAGAGGGTCTTCAGCAACTGAAAGTGGGAGGGATTTTAGGAGCTTAAAAATTATTAATTATTGAATTTTCAATGACCCATGCCACAACCCCATGGGGTTTTAGCCCCACTAACTGGGGTTACAAAATTCAAACATGAATATCTCTCAAATCGTGAAGAATTACATGGCGTGCCATATATCAACGGAAACATATCGACAAGTAGAAACCATCAAAAATATTCTTGACCCAGAATATAGTAATTTGGTAGGTCAAAATTACCATGTAATATCAGGGTAGCCCTTGGTTCTGCTTGGTTTGAAATCAATGACAACCACTGATCAACAACATATGAGTTCGAGCTACCAAATAAGAGCAGGATCCATATCACTTTTCACGTTTCATGCCTGAAAAAGGCTCTTGGGAAGTAGGTGGTTTCCACTGGGGAACTCCCGCCTATTGATGATTAGGGGCATTTGGTTTTACATCCGAAGGCCATTTTAGACACTCAGGAGAGGCAGCTAAGGAGAAGGGTAGTCAAAGACTATATGATCAAATGGAGGAACCTTCCAGATGACGATGCAACTTGGGAGGGGGAGAAAATTCGGCAACATCCATCTTTGCAATTGCTTGAGGACAAGCAAAATTTTGGCGGGAAGGACTGTAATGTTCCTAATTAGCTGACAGCTAATTAGAAATATTAAATTTTTCCAATTTTGTTTTTCTTAAGTTTAGTAGGTAAATAAAAGGGTGAAGGGACCCATAAACCCAACAGTTAGAATAAAACCACTTTTCTAGAGCTAATGTGGGTAGCGCAGCTCTTGTGGGGCCAAGAGACCAAGAGGGCAGCGCAGCTGGTGTGAAAGCCAAGGGGCCAAGTAGCAGCACAGTTAATGAGTGGATGTGCAGCAAGTGTGAAAGTTAAGGGGCCAAATAGTGGCATTGTTAATGAGTGGACTCAAGGAAGTAGGGTTTCACAAGAATAAGAAGGGGTGAGGGTAGTCATCGAAATCATTCTTGCATATTCTAATTTTCTAGTCTTTACGACTTGAGAATGCTTGAGCAGTTTAGCAGATTTTGCAGTGTTGTTTAGCACACGGGTGTCTTCGAGCAAAGATCCCAACCTCATCCTCGAGTGACTTCGAGTGCCCGCTCAGGAGAGGATTTTATTTTTCGATAGGAGTCGATTCAGTATCTGGGCATCAAACCACGTGCAGTCCCTCCATAGTAGTTTAGTCACCCAGTGACTTACGCAGTCTAGGAGCAGTCACCCAGTTATTTATGCAGTTCAGCAGCAGAGGGGTTCTGGAGAGGGAGAAATTCCAAGGCATTTCCTCTTGGAATCTAGTGAGGGGATCAGCCCTTCAATATTTGAGCTTTGGGGAGAATTTTCAGCTATTTTATCTATCAGTTCATCCTATAGCTCTGCATACCCAGTGGTTGTGTGTTTTAAAACCCTATGAGGGTGACTTGTCTGGGGTCAAACTTTCGAGAAATCCTTTTTGTTTTTTTCGAGGTTTTTTTAGTAGAGTCCATGGTTAAAATCCCAACATTTTATGAGCACTAGATTTTCCTCATATACGTAGCCCTATTCAGCTAGCAACAACATTTTCTAGCATGACAGTGTAGAGGGAGAGTCCAGCAAAGTAGCAGTAGAGCATTGTTTTGGGTGGGAGAATCTAAGGGTCATTCTAGTCAACTTGGCCAGCTAGAGTGCCATCTATTGAGCATTATTGTACTTATTTTTCATCTCCATTATCTCAATAAAATGGCTCAAGATTGATGGCTCTTTTCATGGTGTTTTTAATGTATTTTCCATATTTTTGTAGATTTAGTCTATGTATGTTTTGTATTGTTGTCGTTTTCCTATTTGGAATATTACACAATTTCAGAAGGAGGACTAGAAGTAGTTCCTGGAGTTCCTGCTTCGGTAATTTGCATTTTCTTATGCTTCATACGATGGCCAGGAGTTGCCTCTTTTGGAAGAGGAGGATTATTTTTCATTCTACATGAACGACAGAGGGTATGGGTTTTTTCTTCCATGTTGGATTAATAAATTTTAACAATTAACACAAAAATCAGTCAAAAGGCTTAAAACTAGGCATAAATGTTTACCAAGCAATTGTGAACTACAATATACAACCTTGGAGAACCAAGGATTTACGTACCAGCAGGAAATATTCCTGAATCATGTTTTTTTCAGTGTATCACAATATACAAGGCGGTCGACTCAGTTACCTATGGCGAGGATAAAAACCTATGGTGGACTTCCAAGACATACTCGACAGTACATGAAAGTGTGGTATATATTAGTGATGTCTAATGCATAATCGTACGATGAGAGTGTTCTCATATACTTTTCATGCGTGGAGCATCATCCAATGTACCCAAAGGTACGTGGAGAATGGTTTGATACACTTACATACATGGAATGGGATTTCACCCCCAGGATGCAATGTTGGCAAAACATGACAGCTCCTACATCTATAGACACTCAAACACGCCTCTGGCCTAGAACTCTAAATGTTTGTGTTAATGTTACAAATTCTCCTTAGGTTGATTCAATCAATTTTAATGTTTATCTTCAATTAGATTTCAGTTTTAGGGCTCACGGCGAATTTCACCTAAATATCCTAAAATGCGAGCTAGCATGAACAAATGAAGCTTTCCTTTTCAATGAAAATCTATCTAAAGGAGGGAAGAGAACAAAGGGTATGCAACATACAAAGTGCAACAAACAATATGATAAGTGCAATTTCTGTAAAATCAATTGTTCTAATTCCAATTCATACAAAAATCACTATATGCCAATGCAAAGAGATTTTTCTTTTCAATTCCACTTAACTTTCAAATGAGAGAAAACTAAAATGCATGTATAATCACTGATAAAAGAAAATTATTCAGAACAATGACTATAACACCAATTATTTCAAGCACTCAATGATAAAAAAAATCAATTTTCTAATGACCTAATGACAAGAACAAAGGAAAATCTAAAAAAATCCTCATCAAAAGCACATAAAACCAAGATAAAACCACACGGAGGCTTCTAAGAGACCAAAAGACACTCAGGGACACAAGGAAGAGCAATTGGAATAATGTTGAAAAAAGAGAAAATCAAAATAAGGAAAATGTGTGCATGAAACAGGGGTCAACGCAGGTGTTGGAAGGAACCAGTGATTTGCAATGCTAGTACAGGGAGGGCTAGGGTGCATTTCAATGCAGTCATAAATAAGGTTAGGGTGCACTGCAATGCTCTATCTCCAGTCCATGGGAGCGCTAATCATGGAATGCTAAGTTATGACACACAAAATGCAACTAAAGCTTAATGAAATTTCTTCCTAGGGTTAATTCATATTAAGTGATACTATGAAGGTCTAAAAAACAGGCAAAAAGAGTATTAAGGACAAGGAAATCACTAAGGGAATGAAAAATTTCCCGGTGGAGTCACCATTTTTTTATGCAGAATATATGAATGCAGACAAAAGTATCTTCCCTAGACCTCGTGGCCTGGTCCAGAACAATAGAAGGACAAATAACATAATTTTCTCCTTAAAGTAATTGAACAACGAGATGAGGCCTACCTGGAATCCATCGCAAGATTCACTCTCTACTTGGATTGTATGCTCAAATCCTATCTTTGATCGCTTTAACTATAACCTACATATAAAAACACAAAAAGGCAAACATATATGATATATATGTAGCATCATCTAATTAATTCATTCAATGGATCAACATAACATTGAAACATATGAACATCAACATCATATATAGGAAAAAAATGTACTCCATGTATTAATAGAAATGGAGAGAGTTGCAACCAAATATAGGAGTTGATCATGCAGAGAACTCCCCAAGTTGACTTTTCCTTCCTTGCCACAAAGTACACTTCTATGTCACCTCAATGCATGGAATGATGACTAGATTGTGGGAAGTAGCATGAGGGTAATCAATCTCCAAAATCGAACCCCTAGCTAGTGGATGGCAATAAATATATAGGAGAGGATGGTAGGTTAGAAAATATTATCAATTTACCAATCTAGGCTTGATATCCACTCTTGATGAGAGTATGAGCTCAAGGGACAAGGGGTGAAATATAAAAAGTAGGATGAGATGGGATTCAAAGGTCTTATCCAAAGTAAACGGTTGAAAAAACTCCTAGAAGCTTATCGAAGAGGAAGCTTTGGGATTCTTTTTGTTTTTCCTGAATTTCTAGAATTAGCACACCCCAAGGAGGGACAACCTGTTGATGATCAGTGCAGGTGCAGAGTGGAGCAACCTACATTGAAAACAGTCTCCTAAGGTAGAAGGGTGTGTTGGGACTTAAAAGCATGGAAAAAAGCATTACGCCTAGAAAATCAGGGATTATGGAGAGGCATGTCTAAGGCTTTGTGCAAGGATGATAACAAAGTGTTTATGGATGTTGATTGATCCAGTTAACATGTATACTAACCAAATGTGACAACATGGCCTATAACATGCTCTCTCAACAATCTCAATACCACTTCCAGGTGCTTTTTATGCTCCTCCTCATTCTTTTAATAAACCAATATATCATCAAAAAATATTTTTGCAAACTTATCCATGTAAGGGTGAAACACATTTTTCATAAAACACGAGAAATTGGTTGGAGAATTGATAAGACCAAAAGGAACCACCACAAACTCATAATTCCCATACCATGTATGATATACAGTCTTGTAGATTTTCTCTTCTTTGATGTGCACTAGATGGTATCTTTTCCCATGTCAATCTTTGATGATATTTTAGCTCCCTTCAACTGATCAAACAAATCATCAATTTGAGGAAATGGATACCTGTTCTTGATAGACACCTTATTGAACTTCCTATAATCAATGCAAAATATAAAATTATGATCCTTCTTCCTTACAAACAACACCGATGTACCCCAAGGAGATACATTTTTCCGTATGTATCCCTTATCAAGCGTCACTTTAAGTTGCAACTTCAGTTCCACCAACTCAAACATACTCATCTTGTAAGGTGTCTTAGATGTTGGTGTTACTCCTGGCATCAACTCGATAGAGAAATAAACCTCTCTATGAGGAGGCAGCTTTGGAATCTCTGCAAGAAACACATCATGAAACTATTGCAAGATAGGATACCGCCTCAGGACTTCGTCATCCTCATCACCCTTCCCTTTGTCACTAGAAACATGTACTAAAAAAAATAAACATTATATCCTGTAATTATGCTTAGCTTGCATGGTTGTAACCATCCTCATTGATGTAGGCTTCTTCTTTCCCTACAAGTCTCTCTTTTCTCCATCCTCATCTAGACACTCAATGGCCTTGTCATAGCAATCTACCTTGGTCATGTGAATAAACAACCAATCCATATGCAAAAACATCTTATATGAACCCAAAGAAAGCAAATTTAGGTTTTTTGTTGTAGGCATGCCATTAAGCTCAAATGCACAAGGCTTCACCCAATGGTGAACTTTTCTCTTAATCCCTATAGCCAACTACACCAACCAAGATTCTACATGCATTGCCTTATTCAAATGACACGTATCCAACAGGTCAGGACTAACATAGCTATAATTTTGAAAAATTCAAAACTGAAATACTATTGTAGCAACTAGAAATTATTCTTCTAATTACTAAACAATTTAACGATTTATTTGTTACAGAAAATACTGAATAAATCACACTACAAACTTCACAAATAAAAATTTCTGAAATAATAGTGTTGGAAACTAAGAAAATTATATCACACACATCAAAATTGACACAGTTTTTTTTGGAGAAATGTCCCTGAAAAAACCCAACTCGGAAAAACAGATGCAGCAGATGAGAGTTTTATTATTATTATTCAGCAGAAAATATGATTACAATGATTTGTACGAAAAATTGGAAATCCTATTTGATACAATCATTTGAAAAAATATTGTGAGGATTTTTCCTCACCCCACAGCTAATTTCAGGTCCCAAAATGGGCCCCTCAATAATTCGCACTTCCTTGTGCGTTAGCCTCTATGCAGTGCTTGCATTGGACTTGCTATTGTTACCTTTGGAAACTCCTGAAATCTATAGCTCTTCTTCTCTCTAGCTCTGGAACTAACTCACTGGTCCTCCTTATCAAAATCTTGACCATCATCTACTGAATCAACTAATCCTCCATCTAGATCAAACTACTCTATTGTTGTTTCCTGTGCAGTCCTTGCGTAGTCCCTCTGGGAAAATTTTTACTTCCTCAATATGACTCTTCTGGAATTGGAAACGTTCACCTAAATGTTGCCACTCTCCTCTACCACCTATTACTCTATCTCTAGCTTGAATCCTTGTTGCAATGAAATTTGCATGCAACGAGATATTGCTATGTAATCCTATTCCCTATTAGGATTACCAGATAGTAAAAAGAAATGGCTAACCAATACAAGTAAAAATACCCAACCATAAGATCATACAAGTAAGAAATCATACATTCCCTAATGCTACAGGGTTTGAATTAGCACCTGGTATCCTTGCATATTAGTGAAGGCTCTTGAGTTCGATGCAGAATCCTCTCACTCTAACTAGGAGATCTCGCTCTTTTGCCATTGATCTAAGCTTGCAAACAAGCACAAAAAAACAAGGACAACAATTGATCTTTCATAGAAGATCGATAGTTCAAAGCAATAAATAATAACGTAAAAAAATAGGCATAAGTACAAATCTGAAAAGAAAGTAACATTATCTTATTAATCAATAATCAAATGGTACAATTATGCCTTTTAGCATAATATCTCCTCTCCAAAACCTTGCAGAATTTCCCCCTTTTTTACCAATATGACGATAAAACAAAGTATGTCTCTCAATTTCTAAATCAAGGTAGCAGTATCTCGATATAATTCCCCCTCTCTCCTTTCCCTTTCCTCTTGGTGATATTATATAGGTTTGTTCTATCCTTTGGGAGAATGTATCTAGACACCTAGGGGCTTGAGAAGTTAAGAAACTTCTACATTGATGGACCCATAACCAACTCATGCACAAGTGGGTCAAGTTTATCTCCTTGGGAATGACAAACTCTAGAAACCTTTTTCAAAATTATGATTTTTTTCTCAATTATCTCAATTGTGAAATAATTATTATCTCGTAATTATAATATTTTGGAAAATTATATGAGAAATTGCTCAATTATGTAATTTCACCCTTTTAACATGGGATAAATCTCACATAAGTAAAAGAAAAGGTGGAAATAGGATGCATTTAATCCCACAAATAAGGTAAGTTGAACTTGATTTCTCTCACTATAATGGAGTGGAAAATAGGGTTATAAAAATCCTCCTGCCTAATCACTCTACCACTGGGAAATCGATCTTCCTAGATCACTGAGTGTCTGCACCGATTTGTTTTCAATCTACCCATCGACTTCTTGTTATAATATTTTGTTATACCTCCAACGGCCAAGATTAAAAATTAATCAAGGGCCCAAAACAATTCCTTGTCAATTTGTGTGATTTTCTAGATGATTCACACATTATCTCAATTAATACTAGTTAATTAGCCAAATTTCATAAGTTTAGACTTAGGAAATATTAAAAAATAGGCTAATAATCTAATTGAGACACTTCTAGGTGGAATTTCGATAAATGATTTATGGGTTATGGATAACTCCTTTGTTTTATTATCTCCACAAATTTTTGATAATAGAACACCTTCGATGCTACAAAAACTAACACTCCCTCTTAGCAAGCAAGGTGCTCTCTTTCGCACTACATACTTTATCACAACACCATGTCTTCGTACTGCCCCTCCACCACATTGTTGATTTTTGCCTACTATGACTGCCTACCACTACCCACCAACCACTCCGAAACTCTGAGGCTACATATGTGTTGTTTTTGACACTACTATACGGTTGCCAACTCTACATCTGCACTACAATTACCTCTCATTTGTTGTTGTTAGAACTACAACTACTGCAATTGAGAAGCATCCAAAAAAATTTATCCCTCCGACTGAAACAGGTTCTCCACCATACCCATATGTTCTTTGAAATAGACGAACTTAGCTCTTCCTAGATCTTTCATGATTATATCTGCAACCTGCTCATTTGTGGGAACATATTGTAGTTGGACCGCTCCATGCTACACACAATCTCTGATGAAATGAAACTGAATATCTATGTGTTTCAACCTGTCATGAAACATTGGATTCTTAAAGAGGTTTATGTAACTCTGATTATTGTAGTAGACATTGGTCGCTTCCATCCTCTGCTTGAAAAATATAACCAACAGCTTCCAAAGCCATATAGTTTTGCACGTAGTTTTGCTTGCTTCCATATACTCTTCTTCTGCAGAGCTCAATGCTACTCACTTTTGCTTCTTTCTACACCAAGAAAATGATTCCTGATCCAACGTTGAAGTAGTACCCTGAGATAATTTTCCTGTCCACTGAACTACCTACCCAATTTTCATTTGTGAATCCACATAACCTGACGTCATCCATTTAGGTATATTTCAACCCAAACTCAATTGTGCCACACACATACCTCAAAATGTGCCTTGTTGATGTCTAATGAACCCTCCTTGGTTCCACCATGAACTGACTAAGGGCATTGAACACGAAGCATATATTTTCCCAATGTTGACCAGATACATGAGAGAACCAATGAGTTGTCTATAGAAGGTGGGGTCAACATCCTTGCCATCTTATGCATCTATATTCTTCCAGTTTGTGATCAAGGGCATAGACATGGGTTTACAATTCTGCATTATAAATCTCTTCAGAATATTTTTAGCATATCTTCCTTTCCCAAGGAATATCTCCCCGTCCTTCTGCCACACTTCCAATCCTAGGAAATAATGCATCAACCCAAAATCCTTCATATCAAACTTTATTTCCAAGTTCCTCTTGCAATCCTCTATGAGCCCTGATGACCTTGCCAGAAAGATATCATCCACATACAATACTAAGATGAGTCAGTCACCCTCTACCATCAAATATTAAAAGTTTGGATCTACATCACTCTTGAAGAATCCCATCTGCTCCAAGTAGCTATCAATCTGACCATATCATGCCTTGTGAGCCTGTTTGAACTCATATAGAGATTTATTCAATATGCACACATGAGTCCACCTCTCATGGGTCTCGAAGCCCTATGGCTATTCTATGTACACTTATTAATCTATCACTTCATTCAATAATTTTGTCTTGACACCCATATGGTGATTCTTCCACACCATCTGAGTTGCTAGGGATATAACTGACCGAATAGAAGTGTATCTGGAAACTGGAGCGAAGGTCTTTTCATAATCTATCCCTTCACTCTGTGCATACCCATTTTCCATGAACCTAGCCTTGTACTTCTCCAAACTGTCATTTTTAATGTACTTTATCTTGTATATCCAACTAGAACCTACAACTGACCTATCCTCAATTATCGGTACTACCTCCCAAACATCATTCGTCATGATAAAGTTGTACTCCTCTACCATAGAATCTACCCACATATGTTTTTATGTGGCTTCCTGAAAGTTGAAATGTTATGCACCCTGAACCACCAATTCTTGGTACCTGTCAGGCTCTTTGTGTTGTCTCTTGTTCATCTTAAGAGTTCCATTAAACTATGATGCATCTCTCAATGTTTGACAAACCTCTCTGTTGGCTCAACCACTAGTGGTGGGAGGTTTAACCAACTCCTCCTCATCATGCATGTGTTACTCCGTCTATTGTTGACTCACTAGATACTTTGTACTTGAGGAAATGTTGGTACTAGTTACTATAACATATCCCTATGACTATTTTTTTGGAATTCCCACTATCTTCCCCTATTTCTATACCAACAGAGCTTCTAGTGGATGATTTTGATCTCTTATAGGTATCTCACGATATCTCTTGAAATATCGATCCTCCATGAACTTTATGTCTCATCTCACCACAATCTTCACGTTGCTTTGAATTTATATCCTACATGCCCTTGAGGTTTTTATATACCCAAATAGAAACCCCTTCTCTATAGTCTGATCCAATTTGGTGTGCTTTTCATCTGAAACATGACAATAGGCAATGATTTTAAATATCCTGAAATGACTAACTTTTGGCTTCTTCTCAGTGAAGACTCCCTCTGGTGTTTTCTTCCCTAGTGCCCTATAAGGAGTTATGTTCTAAATATACAATTCTATGTTACATTCTTCTTCCCAAATAAACCTGGGAAAATATGGGTTATATAATATTTATTTTGAAACCCCAACTATAGTTCTATTTTTCTGCTCTTCTACCCCATTCTGTTGTGGATTATATGGATTTGTCCACTCCCTTATGATGTTTTCCTTCGCACAATTTTTTTTGAATTCTTTATCAATATAATCTTCACCATTATCTGAGTGAAGAACATTAATCTTATTCCCTGCCATATTCTCCACAAGATCCTTAAACTCCCTGAAACGATCAAAGACCTCATCCTTGGTCTTTATGAATTAGATCTAGGTTTTCCTGGAATGGTCATCAATAAAGGTGACAAATTATTCAGCCCCACTGAGAGATCTAGTAGACATCGGGCCACAAATATCTGAGTTTATAATTCCTAATACACCATATTTTATGATGTCACTTCTTGGAATGTTACCTTAGCATATTTCCCATGCACACGCCCTTCACACACATCACTGTGTTTCGTGTCTAGTTTTGGAACCAATGTAACTATATTTCTGAACATCTTAAGTGCTCCATGGTGTAAATGTACCATTTTCCTATGTCATAGATCATTTAGTTCCTTCCCATTGCTAATGTTGTTTCCTATTAGTTCCATTGGGTAATTGAGCTACAACTTTTATAGCATGTTCCTTTGAACTCTAATCTCTCTCACCCTCTTCCAACTCGAGTGTTTGAAAACAAAATTCTTCCCTACAAAGTCGATATGATATCCCTTATCCTGTAACTGGTATTATAGGTCAATTTGGGAACCATTCCCAATGACCTGGTTAACTGGACATCATCTCCAAGACCAATGAATAAGGTCTATCATCCCCTATCATTTCAGTTGTTATATTCCCTAAGACAAAGAACAATACAAATCATCCATGACTTTCATCTGCAAAGGTTTCCAAGATTTGAAGTTTATAATATATCATATGATAGCTCACCAACACTGCGTCTAAAGGAACTAAGTGCATTTCATATCCAAGTAACCCCACTCAAGGGTGCTCTGCAAAGCACTTCCCGACATTCAAGGGTGTGTTGGTCACATTGGGAGCGAAATTCTCATTGTTCTAGAATCTCCACTTGGCTAGTGCCTTCTAGAACAGTTCACATGTGTCAAACTTCAAATTGATGTGTCCATTTGATACCTCTGAGACTGGGAACATGTCTTGCCTATTATTATAAATTCATTGATTATAAAACTGCCTTCAGATCCTTTATAAATTTAGCACAGAACTTAGTGTTTAAGAAGGAAGAATTTGAGTAGAGAAATGCTGGTGGAATTTCAATTGAGGAAATTATTTGAGTGACATGCTACAGGAGAGATGTGCATTGTGATGAGGTTGGGATGCTGCTAGAGATGGTGACACTAAATCAATCACTGGGTTGTAACCTCCCCTTCTATCCATTAATAAATAGTGTTGCTTACTTTCCCACATATGTATCTGTATAAGCTCATGTATTTCATATTATGAATTCTTATTTGATGCATATGGTTCATGTTTTATTTATTTAACTGAATAACTTGAATAGACATCTATATTATTGCTATCTTTTGTTGTTTAGTTTTCATATTTGTAGAGAATATTTTGGTAACTTAGCTTAGATTTGAAGCTACAGCAAAAGTGACAGAAGGAGAATAGAAAGCGCTTGGACTCCAAGTAAGTTATTTGATCTATTTTGTGTGTCTATTTACTATTAGGAAAAGTAGTTGCAAAGACTTTAACCTGTTGTTCTAGATGAGCACTACATCTAGGGAAGAATGTTTTATCCGTAATTCATAATTCCGCATAACAAATTGGCGACTCCGCTGGGGATATTACCCTTCATCCTTAGTGTATCTGCCTCTTATTATCTTTGTTTATTCACCCAGTAGAATTTACTCAGAAAGGTTAGGCTTTTTGAAATCCAAATTTGCATTAGAAGTGTGTTAAATAGTTTTATTTTTCCTTATACATTGCGCCCAACGCACTGTTGGACAGGACACAATGCTTTGCATAACACTATCTCCGCCTCATGAAACCATCCAAATTCCATTGAATTGTCATTGCATTTTGTTTTTAGTTTGTTTTTTGTTGTGTTTTAAAGAGCCTAATAACTCAGATTGACTAGTGATCTTACCTACCTCTTCCTCCTTTGAAAGAAAACTTTGTTCAATGTTTATTTAAAGCATTTTTCTTTATCATTGACGAATTAATTTCAAAGTATTTTTATTGCTGCATTAGATCCATTTGCTTTTGAAAAAGGAATTTTTCGTTTAATTCTTCGTTTCCTAATAAGATAAATTGTTGTTAAATTCCTCATTTTTCCTTCAAAAGACAAATTGTTGTTTAAATTCTTCATTTCTCAAAAGTAAAAGGCATTTGCTTTTATTGATTTGGTGCACTTAGTTTCTTTTCTGCATTCATAACATTAAAGGAACTAAAAAGAAAAACTTGCATTTGCATGCAATGGATTATGTGTTTTTCAAAAGGAACAATTAGGAAAACTGCATTTAGTTTGTGCTCTTTGATTTGTTTGCTCTCATATTGATTGCTCTTTCCCTATAGTAGCTAGGATTTTCATTGAAAAACTAAAAGTGAAAGATTGCTTATCATTTTATTTTTCATTGTAGGAATTTCCAATACATCATCGCGGTGAACCTTAAAAGGAAAATTGATAAACAAGATCAACTTAAAATTTATCTCAATTTACCTAACAAAACATTGGAACCATAACAATAACATTTAGAAGGTCTAGGCTAGAGACGTGTTCCAGTGTCGTAAAATATAGTAGTTGTCGTTAATTTTATGTGATACATTCCGAGTGTGATACCTCAATCCACGTACGTAAGTATATCGTAGCTCGTCCATGTACTTTCGGGTATATCGAATGGTGTGATAGTACAAAAAGTATAAAGGGGTGCTCTCACTGTGCAGTTTCGCATCAGAAAGCGCTAATACGGACTTGGGCATCCACATACCTTCGGGTATATTTGGGAGGACAACTTTAGGTTTTTATCCATCCATATTGAATTGAGTTGGCCGCCTTGTAAATTGTGATACACCGAACACAACATTCAGGGAGATTGCCTGCTCGTACTTCTTGGTTTGTGAGGAGGTATTCTACAGTTCACAGTTTCTTGGTAAACCCTTTTTTTCCTAGTAATACCCTTTTATTTTATTTTATTTTTTTTGGTTAAAATAAATTAGTAATCATGGAAGAAAAAAATCCTTGCCCCCATCGTTCGCATACATTATCACTGAAACCACCTTTACCACCAGAAGTTACTTCTGGATGGCGAAGGTGACATCACTCTACCGAAACCAGTACTATCAGTACATCTGGTGAAGCATCATCTTCCCATATACCAGAGTTGGCACAATTTGTTTCTACAAATCTTGGTTTGTCTACTGTTGTCGAGACAGATTCCTCACAGCTACCCGTGGTCACGATCCATCCAATCAGTGAGACCATACCTCCCGAACCTGACGTTGTTCAACCGAAAGTTGATCTGGATCCCATCGTGCATTAGGGGGTAGCTATTATTGGTCAAACTGGACATCATCCCCGGGACCAATGAAATAGGGTCTATCATCCCATTCTATTTCAGTTGCTATATTCCCTAGGTGGAGAAAATCTTGATCCCGAAGTCGAACAACCGGAAGTTGTCTCTGTATTGGTCACTCCAAAATCTGTTGTATCCATTGAGTCTCCCATATCGTGTAGTCAACCACCTGAAACATACTTTGGGATAGACGGTGAATTTCTTCCACCTGGTTTGATTTTGATTGAATAAATATCACAAGACGAGACACCTTTAACTCCAACTCATTTTCAATAGGAGCTTTACCTGTATGAGTCTTTTCCTCAATCACCTTCCTCTTCTTTTTTTTATCTTGTTTCACTTCGAGTTCCTGTAGATTCTATAGGTTCTACATTGGCTCATTTGACCATGGTTGAGATAACATCCCAGACTGAACCATCTATTTAAGCTGCAATAGCATCTACTGTTGCTTCATATTCGATGTTTTGTCCATTGAATTCACCCATGTCATCATCTGGAATCCTATCTGGTTCCTCCCTTATAAGTACTCAATGGCTTGATCCTTTATTCACATATTAAGTGCAATATCAAGCTGTTCCCATCAGTTATTCTCCTTGGTGGCCAGTGATACCACAAAAATTACCCTAAAAAATTCCAAATTTTAATGGAAACCCTCGAGAAGACCCGTCAACACATGTTATAACTTATTATTTGTGGTTCTTATCAAGCT
Source organism: Pinus albicaulis (assembly GCA_034641835.2). Lineage (NCBI taxonomy): Eukaryota > Viridiplantae > Streptophyta > Pinopsida > Pinales > Pinaceae > Pinus > Pinus albicaulis. The sequence goes on along the minus strand of CM076578.1, from coordinate 155,877,504 downwards.
CCTTAAATTATGACTCCATTAGACTACGTCTTTTCCAGCACACACTCACTAGTCCAACTGCACAATGAGGATGGTTCTTTTCCTATGTCAACCTCGTTAAAAAATGAAACAGATTTTGAGGATAGTTCTTTTTTCTTGTGTCAACCTCGTTAAAAAATGAAACAAGTGCCTATGAGGATAGTTATTTTTTCTTGTGTCAACCTCATTAAAAAATGAAACAAGTGCCTATGAGGATGGTTCTTTTACTGTGTCAACCTCGTTAAAAAATGAAATAGGTCATGAGCATAGTTCCTTTTCTTGTGTCAATCTCGTTAAAAAATGAAACAAGGTTCCATGAGCATAGTTATTTTCCTATGTCAAGCTCGTTAAAAAATGAAACAAATCCTCCCCTATAATGAACCTTCATTCCATCCAGCTATTAGTAACCAGTAATCTACTTGATGAATGAAATGAAGCTTTGGGGGAACCTACTCTTGCAGGGGGCATTTGACATGTGCTCTTGCAGGGGGCATTCAAAACACTCTTACCAATTGCACGCAATCAACAGCTGAAGTTTAGGGGAAAAAATAGGTTCAGAGCTCCAAAATGAAAATGGTAACTAGTGAATGGTAAAAATGAATATTAAAACTCTTTTATTTAGTTATTTAATTGTTTGCAATGAATATTTATTGCTATGACTATGTTTTTATTATATTTTTATCATGAAATGGGTATTTTTAATCCATTTGATATTGTTCTGAACAGGTTTTACAACTGATGAACAGATTAGTCGTGTAGATTTATTTCAAGAATGATTTGACCACAAAGCATAGTTTTTATCCTTATTTTTCCAGCTTTGTTAAAAACAAAAAAAGATTTGAAGTGCACTTTTATCTCTTTTTCAAGCTTCGTTAATAGCGAAAAAGGAACCCCTGGAGTCTTCTTTCAGCTCTTTTCAAACTACGATAATGTGAAAATATTGCTAAGCACTTGTCTTTTCAAGCTCGTAAAGTAAATGAATTGATATCTACTCAGTATAAGTTTAACCCTTTTTCCAGACTGAGATAGATTATTTAAAAAAAAAGGAATACCTTGGTCAAACATGACTAAAGAGGTTCTCTCAGATATTATTTTACACTTGTTCAGATCTGAGTGACAAATTTACGAAAAAGTACTTCTGGAGTTTTCTTTCATCCTCTTTTTCAAACTCTCTAAATATGAAAAAGGATCGAGTTGTCACTGTTGTTAAGCTTGTTAAAATATAAAATAACGACAAGCTTGTCAATCATGGCAAGGATCAAGCTTCACTCATCGCTAGACTTGTTAAATTATTAAATAGCGATGCATTATTCGCCCTAAGGGTTGAATTATAGATCAAGAAAATGTTATCCTCCTCAAGCTTGTTAAAAAATAAAAAGGTATTGGTTGATAAATGACTGGGGAAAATTTGGGAAAGTGAATAGAAATTTTTACGGTGGCAGGTCGGTCTTGAACATGACACTTCACTCCATCACCGTGATTATTTGGGTTGGGTAATATTTTTGACAGTTTATTCATACCTATGGTTCATCATGCCTTCACTTCAGTTTTGGGTCAATGCTGCCAACTCATCTCAGTGTTGTCGATATGTTCAAGAGAAGTCATCCAGTGAATACTCATCCTTCTGCAATACTCATAAACCTTCATTATCATGGCAATCATCCCTGAACATTGCTATATCAAGTCATACCTTTGTCTCCGAAATCAGTAACTCCCGTTTCATAATAAGGTGGCTTCCTATTGATGACAAATCATTATCCAAGAAGTTCAATTAGAAACATTATATTCTAGTACCATGAGGCTTGTTACAGCATCGACAAGATCCTCGCTTTCAGATTTTTGACCGAAAGATTTTGTTTGGTGTCCGACATCAAATCATCTATTCACGCCTTACGAAAATGTACTGCATTACATTGAGGTTCATTGAAATCAATGGTGGTTCTCTCACGTTTGTTAATAGCTCACATCATTGGCTGGTAATCAAACTGATGTCTTACCATGTTCGACTACAATTCATATATTTTCATGGCTAGACTTGTACCCAAATGATCGAGTGAACGAGATAAGAAGAACCCAGATCTAGTTTCAGCCATCTAGGCTGTGATTTCAGGATTGTTGTACACATCATCTGTATGGTTACCTTACATACAGATCGTCATCCAAACATGGGCCTATATTTGTAGGCATTTCTATATTGGGCAACATTCCAATGTAGATGACTTTCTTAATTATGTACATGTTATTAGAAAGTTTATGTGTTGAGCATAGGAATGCCTTCCCTCAGCAATTATGATCAACAGGATATATCATGATGTAACGTATTGTAATATTGATGCAGGTCACCACTCCGCTTCATCTCCAACCCATCATAGTGTAAGTCATCTCAATCAAAATATTGTTATTATTATTTTAACTTCATGCTTTAGGGGGAAATTGTTATAGGTCAATTTGGGCACCATTCCCAATGACCCGGTTAGCTGGACATGATCTCCAAGACCAATGAATAGGTTCTATCATCCTCTATCATTTCAGTCATTATATGCCCTAAGACAAAGAACAAGACAAATCATCCATGACTTTCATTTGCGAAGGTTTCCAAGATTTGAAGTTTATAATATATCATATGAGAGTTCACCAACGCTGCCTCTAAAGGGACTAAGTGTGTTGCATATCCAAGTAACCCCACTCAAGGGTTCTCTGCAAAGCACTTCCCGACATTCAAGGGTGCGTTGGTCACATTGGGAGAGAAATTCTCATTGTTCTGGAATCTCCACTTGGCCAGTGCCTTCTAGAAGAGTTCACCGTTGTGTCAAACTTCGAATCCATGTGTCCATTTGATACCTCTGAGACTGGGAACATGTCTTGCCTATTATTAGAAAGCCATTGATTTTAAACCTACCTTCAGCTCCTCTATAAATTGAGCACAGATCTTAGTGTTTGAGAAGGAAGAATTTGAGTAGAGAAATGCTGGTGGAATTTCAATTGAGGAATTGATTTGAGTGACATGCTGCTGGAGAGATGTGCATTGTGATGAGGATGGGATGTTGCTGGATATGGTGACACTAAATCAATCACTGGGTTGTAACCTCCCCTTCTATCCATTAATAAATATTGTTGCTTACTTTCCCACATTTGTATCTGTATAAGCTCATGTATTTCATATTATGAATTCTTATTTGATGCATATGGTTCATGTTTTATTGATTTAACTGAATAACTTGAAAAGAAATCTGTATTATTTCTATATTTTTTTGTTTAGTGTTCATCTTTGCAGAGAATATTTTGGCAACTTAGCTCAGATTTGAAGCTACATCAAAAGCGACAGAAGGAGAATAGGAAGCGCTTGGAGTCCAAGTAAGTTATTTGATATGTTATGTGTGTCTATTTACTATTAGGAAAAGTAGTTATAAATTTTTTAACCTGTTGCTCTATATGAGCACTACATCTAGGGAAGAATGTTTTATCCGTAATTCATAATTCCGCATAAAAACTGGGATACTGAAATTAGGTTCATACCCAATCCTAGCACATTTATTACATCTATAACATTGGTTATTGCTCCTGATTCCCTCTTAAAATTGATGGTACCTCTCCCCATTGGAGTACACTTCGTTATGTTTCTCATCGTAATCTAGAATTCCATTTGCTCCTTCTTGTAGGTAGAGAAATATTCTCTAATCCTTGTCATGTGAGTTGACGCTCCACTGTTTATATACCAACCACCTTGTGAAGTTGAGCCTGATAAGAAAGAAAATTTGTCCTCCAACCTACAAGACAAATCATTGGGGGAGTTTTGAGGTCTAAAATGGGCCTCCTAAGGAAATTATAAAATAATAGTGGAATTAATAAAACAACATTTGATTACATCATAAAATTTTAGAGGGAAAAAAGAAAAAGCTACTTTTTCAACTCGTATTTTCAACTTATCTCCCAAAGTTTTTACTCAAATTTCAAGCAGGAATACTCGTTGGATGAAAAAATTGATTCCTTATCCAAGGAGTACCCATGTTACATACTTTTGATGGATCCTACTACACGAAAAATGAGAAATACTTGAAAAATGTGATTGCAATCATGTTTTTTCATGTATTTCTCATTTTGCATGTAGTAGCATCCATCAAAAGTATGCAACATGGGTTCTCCTTGGATGAGGAATTAAATTTTTCATCCAATGAGTATTCCTGCTCTAAATTTGAGTAAACACTTTGGGAGATAATTTGAAAATATGAGTTGAAAAAGTAGTTTTATCATTTTATTATTTTTTAATCTTTTTACCCTTTTACTTTAAAAATGGTGAATCATCCCCCATGGTTGACATCATCATCTTGAATCCTATTGGTGCTTTAAAAATTTATTTTGGTTGTAAATTTTTCTTAGGAGGCCCATTTTAGACCTTGAAATTCCCCTAACGATGAGGCCCCCTAAATTCCAACTTTGTCCATGGTCACACTGAAGAATTTACTTGATATAAATTTTTATGTTATTCCTCTTCCACTCAATGTTGATTATGCTACTGCAAACCACTACAAAAACCCTTTGTGGCCAACCAAGGAATCTTCTCGGTGAAAATATGATTTGATGTCGCTCCCTCTACCTAGATCTTTATTCTGGGAAAATCGAATTTTATGCCAACTTGCAATTGAAAATCGAACCCTTACTTGTCAATTCGTACTGCCTCTCTAGGTATTGCGCAGCCCCAGAATATTTCGACCTACTTCTCCCTATGAATAGTGAAATTTTTATTCTTTCTCTTCTGAGCTGCCTGACTGATCAATCACACTCTGATACAATGTGAAAATTTCAAAACTGAAATCCTATTGCAACAACAAGAAATTATTCTTCTAATTGTTAATTAATTTAAAAATTTATTTTCTATCACAAATACTAAATAAATCACACTACAAACTTCACAAATAAAAATGTTGAAATACTAGCATTGGAAACTAAGAAAATTCTAGCAGACACACATAAAAATTGACACAGTTATTTTTGGACAAATGTCCCTAGAAAAACCCAACTTGGGAAATTGGTGCAGTAAATGAGGGTTTTATTATTATTATTCATTAAAAAATCTGAGCACAATGATTTGGATTCCAAACTGGAAATCCTATTTGAGAGAATCACTGTAAAAATTATTTTGAGGATTTTTCCTCACTCCATAGCTAATTTCACCTCCAGAAACTATCTCCTAGGTAATTCGCACTTCCTTCTGCGTCAGCCTCTATGAAGTGCTTGCACTAGCCTTGTTTTTGTTTCCTCTAGAAACTCTTGAAATCTATAGCTCTACTTCTCTCTCTATCTAGAATTGATTCATTGGTCCTCCTGATCAAAATATTAGCCTCTAACTACTGAATTTATTTCTCCTCCAGCTAGATCGAACTGCTTTGTTATCATTTTCTGGGAATTCCTTGCGCAATCCCTCTGGGTAAATTCACACTTCCTCAATTTGATTCTTCTAGCACTGGAAACCTTCACTAAAATTCTACCACTCTACTCTTCCACCTATTACTCGATCTCTAGCTTGATTCCTCCTGCTAAATCACTCACTGGGAATTAGATCTACCTAAATCATTGAGTGTCTACATTGGTGTGTTCTCCATCTACCCATCGACTTCTTATAATCTTTTGTTGGACCTCCAACAACCAAGATTAAAACTTAATCGAGGGCCCAGATTAATCCCCTGTAAATCTGTGTGATTTTCTAGATGACTTTGAATCATAGGCCTAGGGCCACGTGGCACCCTGTAATAGGCCCTCAAAACCATATAAAAAAATGAAATTTGCCATAATATTTTATTTTTTTGAAAAATGACAATTTTTTGTGTTCAAAAGTCTTGTTTTGAAGGTTATTAGGAAACTTCAAACTTCAATATCTTTCACATACGACTTCGGATTTGAGTCCCATTTGCAGCGCCTGAATCGCACTGACGAGGCCTTTCCAGTCATTTAGGTTACAACCAATTCTAAGCAGTTCCATTTTTGAGCATTTTTTTCCACTTGGACATGATCACCTGATCACACCTCCCCATTAGGAAGCTTTTGGACCCCAAAAGCCTTCAATTACCTGTACAGATGAGGGTACATATGTCTCACCTTTTCCACCTCCATCCATTTTTCCTTACTCGGTTTGCTACCTTTAAGACCAACCCGAACATAATCAACATTTCCCCTCCTCGAAGTGCGTGTCCTTCTGTCAAGGATAGCATCCTCTTTCAGATCATCCAAAAATTATGGCGAGAAATCCTCTATGGATAGCAACTGAATGTCACTTTCATAATTATAAATTAAGGGAGGTTCATACAAACGTAAATTTTCCACATTCACAATGGAATACATTTGCATTTATGAAGGCAAATCTGGTTGAAAAGCATTATTTCCAACTTGTTTAAGTATCTTGAATGGACCATAATGAATAGGCTTTAGCTTTTTACCTTCTCCTTGCATTATTTCCTTACTAATATGCAGCTTGTTAGTCATCCATAATTTTCACTATCTGAAGATGACTAAGTATCAGTTCTGGATTTCTAGAAACAAAGTTCATGAACATTGTGAGTTCTAGAAATCTCGCTACCTTCATTATCCTTAAGATCATTTTTTTTCACTATTTCATCATTCCATCATGTCAATGCTCCACTCACACATCCCAAAAGACCCATTATGGGCTCATATCATTCATTTTGTCTTTTTTGTGTCACCTTTGGCCTCAACCCTCTATTTTGTTTTGCCTAACTCCTCCATTGTCCATTTAGGGGTTTTAAAGGAATTTTTATTGCTTTCATGACCTCCATGGTTAAACATCAACAAGGCTTATATCCTATTGTTCTTACACCTCCTCCTATCCTTAATATACCTTCACAAACATTTCCCATCACTCCTATCCCTCAAATTCATCATTTTTCTAAAAAAACCTAGTCTATGGCCACATTTTGACACTTTTTAAGACTAGGCCTATGTTTTGCCCTTTTGGACCCCTTCCCCTCACTCAATTATTGAAATTACACTTTCCCCTACTCCCTAAAATCTATCCCTATCCCCTAAAATTTCCCCAATAATTTAGACAACCCTTAACCCCTTCATTCCACTCCCTCTACAAGGCAGTCCTAAATCCCCACACCAAACCCTATTTTACTCTTCCAACTAAGCTAGGGTTTGATATGAAAAGGAGGTACAAGAGAAAATGATTCATTTGATAGATCATGTCAGCAATAATGAGTCCATACCATCTCATAAACATCATGCCTCTATCATTTTAAAGAATTCATTCCAAAAGACAAGCCATGTGTCATGCCCAGGGCTAGTTTTGCTTAAAACTGTGTTTCTGACCAAAAAACGATGAAATTGACATAAGTGAGAGAGGTTTTTGTCCATCATAGGCCCAATAAGAAAAAAATCCTTCATTTGTTACACAGTTATCATTTTTTGGGTGAAATGTCAAAAATACAGGTGTCACGAGAGAAATTCTGCATTGCTGGAGTGACCTTGGAAAAATCATGTTTTCTCACATATGTAGCATCCAAATGACTTTCTTGATGAGTCCAATGACAACTATTCTTGAATATATTTCCAATGAGCTATCATGAGCTCAATTTGGAGTGATGGAAGGCCTCCAAAATTTGTCTGCACCAGCATTCAGCACTTTTTGACCAGTGTTGGGAGAATTAGGTTTTGTACAGGTAAATGGACACCAAATGGAAACAAAAAAAAAAAATTGGAACTTATACTCAACCAGATTTCCAATGAGCTATCATGAGCTCAATTTTGAGTTATGGAAGGCCTCCAAAAGTTGTCTGCACCAGCACTCTGCATTTTTGCACCGGCATTCAGCACTTTTTTACCAGTGTTGGGAGAATCAGTTTTTGGATAGGTAAATGGACACAAAATGGAAAAAAAAAAAATTTGAAATTAGAATCAACCATATTTCCAATGAGCTATTATGAGCTCAATTTGGAGTTATGTAAGGCCTCCAAAAGTTGTCTGCACCAGTACTCTGCATTTCTGAACCAGCATTCAACACTTTTTGACCAGTGTTGGGAGAATCAGTTTTTGGACAAGTAAATGGACACCAAATGGAAACAAAAAAGAATTTTTAGAAATTATACTCAACCAGATTTCCAATGAGCTATCACGGGCCAAATTACGACACCGGGAAGGCCTCCAAATACCTGCTGCAAAAAGGCCTTTTCTGCGTTGCGCTCCTGGAAAGTTCAAAATATCCTAACAGAGGTTCGGGCAGAAAAAACCTTGTGTTGCGCTCTTGTAGAAGTGTGTTGCGCTCATGTAGCCTCATCCAGTGCATTTTAACACTAATTTCTGCGCTCCTGTAGGATCACGCTGCACTCCGACGGTTTGGCCCGACGTGGAGAGGGAGGGCCAGAAACGACAGCGTGCAACCTGGAGATTGTGCTGCACTCCTACCATAGTTTTTTTTGAATGACCTCCCAAGCCACCCAGAGGTGCTGTGCTCCTACCACAGATGTGCAGCACTGAACGAGAATTTATTCAGGCCTGTCCAAGACGCTGTGCTCCTGCCATAAAAATGCAGCACCGCCCGAAAAAACATTCAGAGGCACCCAATTTGCCCAAAAAGCTCAGTGAAGACTTTTCTTGTTGTAAAGGACATTTCAAAGAGGTATTTTCACTATTTCACCTCTTCGTGGTTTTATGAAAGAATAAGGATGCCAAGTAGGTTCAAAATTTGTGTCGAAGAAAGCATAGAAAAAACTTGAAAAGGATACTTAACCTACTCTCTGCTAGTCTCCTAACCTTGTCAAAAACTCAGCACCTCCTTAAAACCTCTTTACATATTATTTCACAAGAAAGAATCATTTCTATTTAAATATGATGAAGATAAGGGAGAGAGTGATGATCATGAAGAAAACAGTGATGGAAATAATGATGAATATGAAGAAATAAGTGAAGAAGAAGAAGATGTCAAAGAGGGCGATGGCCAAGAAGAGAACAGTGAAGGAAGTAACAAGGATGAGTATGTAGATGAAGAAGAAAACAGAGGTAAAAACAATTATGCAAGTGATGAGAAAATAATTCAAGACAGTGGGTCCCATGGTGAAAAGGATGACTCTAAAGACACACAATTAGAGGCAACTTTTAAAAAAGAAGACAGTGAGCAAGAAAACAGAGGTCAAACCATTGATTCCCATGATGAGATAAAAACTCAAAACAGTGGGTCTGAAAGTGAAGAAATGACACTGAGGGTACAAATGTTGACATTGGAGAGGAGACATATGAAAGCAATGGAGAAAGCAAGAATAAAAGTGACAATAATGGCACAGGCAGCAAAGAGACATGGTTTAAATTTGTTTTAAATAGGCAAGGAAATGATGACAAAGGGCCAAGTAATGAAGACAATAAACAGGGAAGTAAAGAAAAGATCAGTCAAAGGGACTCATCAAATAAAGAAGGGAATGATTCTCACAGTGATGACAAGACCAATGAAGGTGCCCAAAGTAGTGACCCTACAAACAGTGCTCACAATGGTATAAAGAGTGATACTGAAAATGAAGATAGTGGACCAAAAGATCAAAAGGAGGATAGTCATGAAAGTAGATAAATGACCAACATAGGCGCCTCTAACAGTGAAAAATCAGAGCATGGCAGTCTTGAAGGTCTTGACAAAAATAAAGACATAAAATATGTTGAGGATGCTTATCAAAAGGACAGCCAAGAGTAAGGTAAGGAGGCTGCATACACCATCGTGCAGGAGCTCCCCACCATGTACAAGGCTACACACACCATCATGTAGGAGCTGCACACCATGCAGAAGGTTGCACACACCCTTGTACAGAAGTTTCCCACCATGTAGAAGGTGCCCGAAGTCTCGTGCAGAATTTGACTCGGCGTTCAGAGCTGCACGAATTTGCATTCAGGAGGCACCCGACCTGCCCACAAGGTGTTTTGAGCCAGTTTTTTCTGCTATGGAGATATTTTGAGAGGGTCTTATGAAGAATAAAATGACCATCACAGTAAGGAAAAGACTAATGAGATTTCCCAAGACAGTGACCCCACAAAGAGTGCAAGCAGTGGTACAAAGGCTAAATTTGACAGTGAACACAATGTGTCAAATGATGAAGAGAAGGATAGTCATGAAGTTGGAAATGTACCAAGCAATGATCAAGGCACCTCTTACATTGCGAAGGAAAATGACTGAGCACTATAAACAAATAAAACCACTTTGCAAGAAAAAAACTCAAAACTGCCCAAAATGATGGAGAAGCATGTTTGCAGGATTCCATAGCTTGGTGAATGGTGATGTTTTCTTGATTTGTTAGTGTTTTCTTGTACTCATTTATGTTTCATTCTTCTTGTTTGTTACAGATCAGAAAAGTATAGGCTGAGACCTGCTCATGGAAGCACCTCAAACCTCCTGTTTGTTATAGCTTTGATGTTTTCTCTTTTAGCCATATTAAGGAATTCTTGACTGCTCCTTAGGTCCACTAAAATTTGTTTTTGTTTCATGAATGGTTAATATGCTAGCTTACAAGTATGATTCATGATATTCCCTGCTTATTTGAAGTTCTCAAAACCCTATTTTGAAGTCTTTCTATGGGTTATTGATTGAATAGGTTAAGTCAAAGAGGTCTCGTTTGATCTTGCCCTTTGTCCATGCTTACCAACTTATCTCATAGTTCCCAATAGCTTGATATACGTTGTTTAGGAGTTCCCTCTCCATAAATTGAGTTATTTTTTTATCATATGTGTTTTCCCCAAAAGCTGAAGGTGAATTTCTAAAGTTAGGAGTTCTTATGCTTCTATGTTTCACTGGAATGTTTATCTTATATGTTTATCAGTTTGAGTATTGTTCATAGAGATTAATGGTTTGCCCTACCTCATGAGTTGTTGCTTCAGACTATATATGTTTAATACCTCTTATTTTTTTCCTAAACTTAATGTTCATTACACCTCATACATCACCCAAAGGATCCATAAACCTTGCTAAATCGGCCCTGCAGTACACCCTTTTCATCATTTAGACACTCTTGACTTCATCTGACCTGATAGCCCTATTGATTCGATCATCTCTCTTTCCACCTATCCTACTTGATCATCTTACCCCAACCCAAAAAAAACAAACCAAATGTGCTTAAAAAACTATCCTAAAATCAATTATTCGAATCGAACAAGTTCACATCCTTCGCATAATAGAGAGAGCCCTCTCTGAGTCCAGGAAGGCTAGGTCCTAGGACTCCAAAGATTGGTCTAATGTTACCCTGTCATTTGGTTTACCAATCTGCAAAATTATGGGACACTAACACAGCCATACCTCATCTCCTTCTTGAAATTTATGATCAACTCTGTGTTTGTCATGCCTCTCCTTGTACTTGTTGTTAGGTCCCTGTAATTTTAGCAAATTGGTAAGACTAAAGCTGTAGAGGAAACATTTCAGCCACTTTTGGATTCTAGGATCTAGCCCTCCTAAATCCATAGAGGGATCTCTCTATAAGTGCAAAGATTGATTTATCTTTAAGGCTTGAAATGTGATATTAGGCTAGTTATGAGGAACAAGGTTTTTGTTTGTTTTTGGTTGGGAAACGATATATGAAGGTGAAGTAAGTCTAAATGAAGGGTGAAGGTATATGCAAGTGAAGGAATGATTCATCTAACATAATATGCTAGAAAGCAGCTTCAATCCATTGGGCTATGGAGTCATAGTAGGATTTAATTGAAACAGCAAGGTTCAAGAGTGGTCCATGGGGCAAGTCATCTATGTCAAAGGATCTCTTTAAGTTGATTTTATGGAATGGAATGAAACACTAAGAAGGGGAAACAAACAAATGAAGAACAAAGAGCAGCCTAAGATCAAGTAATTACTTTGAAACTATCCTGCTTTTGGCATACACTTAAGAAAGACATAAAAGTTATCTAAGATCAGGTAAGTACTTTGAAACTAGTCTTATTTCGATACACTTCCAATAGAAAACATTTAAAAAACATAAAGAATAGCTTAAGATCAAGTAAGGACTTTGAAACTATCCTGCTTTCAACATATTCAAAAGAAAAACATTCAAGATAAACATAAAATAAGTCTAAGATCAAGTAAGGACTTTGAACCTATCCTGCTTTCAACATGCTTTCAGGAAACTTTCAAACAAACCTTTGGAGACAGAACTAGGAGACAGGGAAAACCATAAACTTTCCTAGTTTATCCTTTCTTAGCAAGTAATTAAAATAACATTATAGAACAATGTTTAAAGTTTAGACAATAAGACGTGGGAACACCAACATTCCTTAACTGCTTGGACTGTATTAAATCATTCCTAAATACACAATTGGAAGAAAACATAAAGATAAAGCTTATCAGTGAGAGTAGGGTACTTTTGATAGTAAATCCTAGCTCTATATTTGTTGTTCTTTATCAAATAAAGTGGACAGAATGGAAACAAAAAGAAAATAACAATTTACAATAAGAAACACATCACCATTGACATAGACCAGGATCCCATAAATCAGCTTGTATTTGATGTTCAAACCAGTTACAATCATCAAGTCTAGTGGTTCTCTACAGCTTCAAACTTCTCATCTCAACTTAGGTATCTTCAATTACAAACAGTGCTTACAGAATCTTCAGAAAACTATTTACAAGCATCAGATATTCAGAGACCAACCTTTCTATCATCTTCTACGGAAGTATTTATAGAAGAAATGAGGAGGTGGAATGAGAGAAAAGATCTCTAGGCTCAATTAATACAGTTTTAATGCTTCTCAGTCTTTGAGGGGCTCAATAGAGAAGCTTTCTGATATTTCCTCTGTACTAATTGATTTTCATTAAGTATTAAGCATGTTGGGCAGATTTTGTTGACTTAAAAACTCTTGAGGCGAATCAGCAATAACTCTAGCTGTCTTTTAGGCAAAACAACACTGACTAAGGCAATAACTATGCCTTCTTAGATTTATTGAGGCCGCAGGTGGATATTTGGTAGCTGGAGAGGATTCAATTAGCCTCTGATGTGGCAGTGGAGGTTTCTCGAACTGACAGATTTCTTTGTTTATTCCTAAAACACTTTTAATATGCTTTACTCTATGTTTTAGGCCTAATTAGGCTTTGATCTTTATTTCCGGTCTTCATACTGTCTTTAACTGTGTGGATTAGGCTTATGATTCTCGAATTGGTGCCTTAATCACTCAAGACTGTGTTAAAACCTTTAAGCCTTCATCTCTACTGTGATCTCACCCTTTGATACTGATACTCTCTGTACAATTGAGGTTTACTGTGTTTTGTTGTTCTTGTAGGCGCGTAGAGGGCTTTATGACTTCAGAATGCTCATAAGGCATGGAAAATCAAGGCAGGAACTCGGTAGATTCTTTGTCTTCATGGATAATGGCCTAGGGGATCGTCATCCCCGACCATTCATTTCTTCTTCAAAATAACTGAAAAAAAAACTTATAAACCTGCACAAAACAAGCGAAATTAAGAAAAACCCATGAAAAGATAGGTTAGGTTGCTTTGGAAATCTAGGGTGCGAGATTAAATTGTGGTCGTTGGATGAAAACAACCAATGGTCCAGATCAAACGGTGAGTTAAATTGGGAGGTTAGATGGTGAATGGTGGTAGGATTAAGTCTGGGCTGTTCGATAAAAAGGATGAACGGTGGAGATGAAGCAATGAAGTTTTTTGGAGAATAGATGAGGGCAAAAGACTTGAGGTTATAAAGCAATGTAAACCGTCCGATAAGAGAAATCAACGGCTAGGGTTAAAAACTGAAGAGTTAGTGTTGCGGAGATAAGTGGTAAGGCGGAAAACCGGCAGCAGTTTTCGCGCAGCGTTTGGGCGGTAATGTGGTTTTAGCTTTTGGAACGCGATATAGGTCTGCGTTCAACACGTGGATCTTAAAAACCACTTTTATCGCGTAAAAGTTGCGCACTATGGGGAGCACTCAAAAATTACACGAGATTGCTTCTGGGACGTTGGATTGGAGGATCCAGATCCAACGGAGTGGGTAGAGCACGATGGATAAAAAGCTGCGGGATAAAGAGTTACATGGGGCCCATGGTGGAGAGGCACAATATTTTATAAAAAACCAAGGTTTTAAACTGATTATGCGCATAAACATGGTTTCCAATGTAAAAATTTAAAACTTTACATATGGGAAAATACACAGGAAAACAATGAAAATGAGGGGAAAAGAGGGCATAGGTAGTGGGACCGAGAGTACAGAGGAAGGAGATCGGGAAGAGATGGGAGAAATGTAGACCGTTGATCTGCAAATATCAATGGTGGATCTCCACTGACGAATTATATTGTTGGGCTTATGAAATAAAAAAGGGAATTCGAGTTAATATCCTGGCCGTTAGATCTTTGGAATGGATGGTCCATATTTGATCACTGGATCACATCGGTGGAGGCAAGGGGTAAAGCAACAATGAAATGCGTCGATGTGATTAAGCTCCAGCCGTTAGATCTAGGATAGATCAACAGTGAGGATTCAATCTGCGGGTGCGATGGTAAGGGCTTTCGAGCAGGGCACAATTAAATCTGAGCTGTCGGTTCTTGTGGATTCAACGGTTCAGATTAAATCGCGGGATCGCAATCGGAGGAGGAGAGGGGAAGACACAAAGGGATTTTTGTGATTCAATGTAACGCTGGCTGTCGGATCTGGGATTAGATCGATGGTCAATATTCAATCGGAGGAGTAAAGGAGGAAAGTTGTGGGCGAAGTGCGAAGAAATCTTAGTCGTTGGTTCTTATGGATTCGACGGCTAAGATTCAATCGAGGGAGTCAGCATCGGAGAAGGAAAAAGGGCAAGTGTTAGAGGAAAAAATGATTTTCCGATTGTGATTTGAACGAGAGTCATCGATCTAAAAACCAGAACGACGGTGGAGATTTAATCACAAAGGCAAAAGGCGGAATGGTGGGTTTGGAACGAGGAAAAATATGGACCGTTGGATCTGGGCGTAGTAGAGAAGATCAACAGTGGAGAAACGATCGCAGGATCACATCGAAGGAAGGCAATAAACCATAAAAATGAATCAAATGAATATTTGCGATGCAATCTTATATTTGCAATGCATTTTTAGCCGATGACCATTGATCGGTTTAGATCAACGGTCAATATTCATTGAAACTTTGAACTGTCAGGTTTTATTGAAATATAAAGGAAAGTCGGGTTTTACGAAATACAAAGGAGAAAAAGGTTTAGACAAGGTTCGGAGAGGAGTTTAGGCCCTTTAAGCACCCGGTTGCGGGGCTTAAGGTCCTATGAAGTAGAGGTTTATGAAATTTTAAGCCCTCGGGGGCTAAAAACTTTTATAATGAAAAAGACTCCTTTTTGGCTTAAAAACAGAGTTTTAAGGGAAACTGAGGGTTCTGGTAGAGGAAAGAAGGCTTTTAAAAACAAATTTAAGGAGACCAAATGATTTTTAAAAGGGTCTGAAGTGAATCTGAAGGTTAATTTGAGGCTTATGGAGGGTTTTTATAGAGGAAGAAGGGATGAAAATGGAGTTTACTTGTGAGTGAAAGGAGGGGTAAAAATGATGGGAAAATGGGGTTTTTCAGCAGTCTTTTTCCTTGCAAACAACAGATTTTTCAGGATTTATGAGGGAAACAGCAGTGAATATTAACTAAAGGATTAGATGATCATAAGACTTCAAGAACTCACATTTTGGCCATAAAATTGTTTCTTGAAGGCTAAACACATTTTTAGCCACCTTTTGATATAACAATTTTTTATAGGTGGCTAACAGCGGTTCCAACTTGGGATGGCAGCTCCTTGGAGGTGCCAAGAACCTCAGACATGTCTCCTCTGGAAGTTGATCAATGCCTCATCCATTGGGCTGCAACTTTCTTTACTTTGTTGATCTTCTATTGATCTGACAATGTTAGCAGTCATTAAAAGCAATGGAACTCTATCAAAACAAGCTTTCTACCTACCCAATCCTAATGATCTAAAATTTTTTCTTCTTTCAGAGTGCATTTGGATTGGAAAAATCTTTTTACAGACATTTTATTCTTTTGATAAAACATAAAACTAGTCTATTTCTACCCTTATTTCTCCATGAACTCAGATTAAGAAGTTGAGTTCATAAACTTCTCTACCTAACTACACTCTGTCGGGATTAGACTGTCTAACATATTTTTATTCACTAAATTCTAAAACAGGAAATTAAAAACAATCACAGAAAGTTTTCTGAAAAGATGGTATCCGCCAGGACAATATTCTATTTGTTTTTCTCCCTCAAAGGCTTGCCAATATCTTTTATTGTTTGGGACAGCTTGTATGAATTTTTCTTTAATTATATATTGTTTGCTCTCCCAAGGTCTCAGACATGTACTAGAAACAAGGGCTAATCCACTAGCAAAACTGTTTTGGTTTTTAGGAACAAGGATAAGTTGGAATTCTTTGAAAGTTTTTAACAAATCCATGGCATCATCCTTATAGGCTCTAAGTCTAGGATGTTTAACCATGCATTCTTCTTTCACTTGCCTAATTACCAATTCTTCATTTCCATGAAGTGTTATCTTCTGGGCTCCTGATTTCCTCAATAAGTGCAACCCTAAAACAAGTGCCTCATACTCTACTATGTCAGTTGTGCATTGAAAACTCAACTTATATGAATGGGCTTCAGAATGATTTTTTCATGTATTGTAAAGCCACATTCCTTCACCTGCATTAGTTTTAGTACATGACCCATCAAAATTCATACTCCAAAGAGGACTAGTTCCAATATTATCATTAATTTCCTTACTATCCTCTTTGTCTTGAGTGTCATTGGATTTTTCTATGGAACAGGCACTATGTTCATGATTGTCTTGTTTGCATGAAGGTTTGGAGGGCAGCTGCTTGTTTAGTATTTGATCAATTTCTTCTTCTGTTAAAGGAGAGATTTCTCTTTCAGCATAAACAAAAATGTAGGTGTCTCCTTTCTCTTGCGTGGACTGGTTTTGAGGCTGGATGTCTTTTTGAGCCTCTTCTAAGGGATCTTTTCTTGTGCTTGCAGGGAAACTTTGAGGGTTTTCTAATATTTCCTGATCTTCTTCTGTTTTAAACAACTCTTCATGATTATTAGGATACTTAGTTGGAATACAAGGTTCATGAGTTGTTTCTTCTACATTATCAGGATGCCATTCTTCTTGTTCAACTCCGAATGAGTTATAACATAGAGGGAGAGTCCCTAGATATGCTAATTATCCTTGCACATTAGATTCTGCGTTTTCTAAGTGGCTATTTGTTTCTTCAAAGCACTGCTCATTATTAGAATTTTGATTTTGTTTGTAAAGATCTCTTAACCATAAAACACAAGTTATAGGTAGACAATTAGGAATTTTTTGGCAACCTTCCTCATTATCTTCTATAAAGTCTTGATCATCATACATGTTTAGCTCATTATCTAGGTCTTGTAAAGGTTGAGTTTTTTCTTGTTTTGGAAAAATCATGGGCTGCCCTAGATCATCAATATTTAAATCAGCCTCACCTAGAAGGGATGATGAATCACTATTTATGTTGTCATGGATATCTTGAGGAATGTCCTTTATTTATAGGTTGATTTCTTCCTCAATTGATTCATCTATATTCTTATAAGTTTTTAATAGAATATTAAACTCATGAATGGCTGTTAAAAGGTCTTCAAGATGCATTACTTCCCAATCTTCATCATTGTCTAAAATGTGTTGGGTGATGTTTTGTGATGGATCATAATGTGTTTCACTCGATGATAATGATGTAGTGTTTTATTTATAGTTCTCATAAAACACATATTCAATGTCCTTTAAAGAAAAAAAAACTACTAGATTTCAACCATTCGTACCAATCCCTAGCTTTACCTTCTAATGTTAACATGAACATTTTCATTAGGCAATCTTCATGACATTCAACTTTCAACCTCCATACATGTATATGAAATTTTATGAGATGTAATAGAGGGTCATCTAACCTTTCACCCTGAAAAATAGGAAGGTTATCATCCCAATTCACCTGGGGCATTTTATGTGGAAACCCAGGGATATGATCTCTACTCATTGGGGCATAATTTCGTTGTATCCTTGGAATCATGTTTGTAAATCAAGAAAGAGGTCATTGTGTCTATTCAATCAGTTCAAGGTCTTCTACCAGTGGATTCATTTGGTCCTTTGGGAGTTTCAGAGTGTAGAGTCGCCAAGTGGAAAAATTTTAGCTCTTAAGGAGGTAAAATGTTTTATGGTCCACCACCAAGTTTATTTAAATACCAATCTGAAATATTTTTGGGTTTTCTAAGTTTTTTCAGTATTATGGGTTCTAAGAGTGTCCTAAATCTTTTTCAACACTTAGCTACGGTGATGAGACAAAGAAATTTTACTCTTATGGCTAAGCTAGCTGATTACTTCAAGGTTAGATAATCTCCTATGAGAATCCTAAGGGTTCCTTAGTTTATCACTGATTCAAATAAGTTTTATCATGATTACCATTAGCTTGGTAGTGCTTGAAGAGGTATACTTATACTACACTGAACAATGTTCTTGAATCAAGGGTTTTTCTTGAGGTCTTAAGGCTATCTAAGATGAAATTCACTCAGAAGTCCCTAGCAGAGTCGCCAGAAATGTTAGGTCCCTGTAATTTTAGCAGATTGGTAAGACTAAAGTTGTAGAGGCAACATTTGAACCACTTTGGGATTCTAGGATCTAGCCCTCCTGAATCCATAGAGGGATCTCTCCATAAGTGCAAAGATTGATTTATCTTTAAGGCTTGAAATGTGATATTAGGCTAGTTATGAGGAACAAGGTTTTTGTTTGTTTTTGGTTGGGCAAAGATATATGAAGGTGAAGGAAGTCTAAATGAAGGGTGAAGGTATATGCAAGTGAAGGAATGATTCAGCTAACACGATAGGCCAGAAAGCAGCTTCAATCCATTGGGCTATGGAGTCATAGTAGGATTTAATTGAAACAGCAAGGTTCAAGAGTGGTCCATGGGGCAAGTCATCTATGTCAAAGGATCTCTTTAAGTTGATTTTATGGAATGGAATGAAACACTAAGAAGGGGAAACAAACAAATGAATAAAAAAGAGTAGCCTAAGATCAAGTAAGTACTTTGAAACTATCATGCTTTTGGCATACACTTAAGAAAGACATAAAAGTTATCTAAGATCAAGTAATTACTTTGAAACTAGCTTGCTTTCGATACACTTTCAATAGAAAACATTTAAAAACATAAATAATAGCTTAAGATCAAGTAAGAACTTTGAACCTATCCTGATTTCATCATATTCAAAAGAAAAACATTCAAGATAAACATAAAAGAATTCTAAGATCAAGTAAGGACTTTGAACCTATCCTGCTTTCAACATACTTTTAGGGAAACTTTCAAACAAACCTTTGGAGACAGAACTAGGAGACAGGGAAAACCATAAACTTTCCTAGTTTAGCCTTACTTAGCAAGTAATGAAAATAACATTCAAGAACAAAGTTTAAAGTTTATACAGTAAGACGTGGGAACACCAACATTCATTAACTTCTTGGACTATATTAAATCATTCCTAACTACACAATTGGAAGAAAACATAAAGATAAAGCTTATCAGTGAGAGTAGGGTTCTTTTGATAGTAAATCCTAGCTCTATATTTGTTGTTATTTATCAGAGAAAGTGGATAGAATGGAAACAAAAATAAAATAACAATTTACAATAAGAAACACATCACCGTTGACATAGACCAAGATCCCATAAATCAGCTTGTATTTGATATTCAAACCAGTTACAATCATCAAGTCCAGTGGTTCTCTACAGCTTCAAACTTCTCATCTCAACTTAGGTATCTTCAATTACAAACAGTGCTTACAACAGCTTCAGAAAACTATTTACAGGCATCATATATTCAGATACCAACCTTTCTATCATCTTCTACGGAAGTATTTATAGAAGAAATGAGGAGGTGGGATGAGAGAAAAGATCTCTAGGCTCAATTAATACAGTTTTAATGCTTCTCGATCTTTGAGGGGCTCAATAGAGAAGCTTTCTGATATTTCCTCTGTATTAATTGATTTTCATTAAGTATTAAGCATGTTGGGTAGATTTTGTTGACTTAAAAACTCTTGAGGTGAATCAGCAATAACTCTAGTTGTCTTTTAGGAAAAATATCACTAACTAGGGCAATAACTATGCCCTCTTAGATTTATTGAGGCCGCAGATGAGCTTTGGTAGATGGAGAGGATTCAATTAGCCTCTGATGTGGCAGTGGATATTTCTTGGACTGACAGATTTCTTTGTTTATTCCTAAAACACTTTTAATATGCTTTACTCTGTTTTTTAGGCCTAATTAGGCCTTGATCTTTATTTCCGATCTTCATACTATCTTTAACTACATGGATTAGGCTTTTGATTCTCGAATTGGTGCCTTAATCCCTCAAGACTGTGTTAAAACCTTTAATCCTTCATCTCTGCTGTGATCTCACCCTTTGATACAGATACTCTCTGTATAATTGAGGTTTGTTGTTCTTGCAGGCACACAGAGGGCTTTATGACTTCAGAATTCTCATGAGGCATGGAAAATCAAGGCACAAACCCTGTAGATTATTTGTCTTCATGGATAATGGCCTGGGGGATTTTCATCCCCGGCCATTCATTTATTCTTTAAAATAAATGAAAAAACCTTATAAACCTGCACAAAACAAGTGAAATTAAGAAAAACCGGTGAAAAGATAGGTTAGGCTGCTTTGGAAATCTCAGGTGTGAGATTAAATTGTGGCCATTGGATGAAAACAACCAACGGTCCAGATCAAACGGTGAGTTAAATTGGGAGGTTAGATAGTGAATGGTGGTAGGATTAAGTCCGAGCCGTTCGATCAAAAGGATGAATGGTGGAGATGAAGCGATGAAGTTTTTTGGAGAATAGATGAGGGCAAAAGACTTGAGGTTATAATGCAATGTAAACCATCCAATTAGAGCAATCGACGGCTAGGATTAACAACTAAAGAGTTAGTATTGTGGAGATAAGTGGTAAGGCGGAAAACCGGCAGCGATTTTCGCGCAGCGTTTGGGCGGTAATGTGGTTTTAGCTTTTGGAACGTGATATAGATCTGCGTTCGACACGTGGATCTTAAATACCACTTTTATCACGTAAAATTTGCACACTATGGGGAGGACTCAAAAATTACGTGAGATTGCTTCTGGGACGTTGGATTGGAGGATCCAGATCCAACGGAGCGGGTAGAGCGCAATGGATAAAAAGCTACGGGATAAGAGTTACGTGGGGCCCATGGTGGAGAAAGGCGCAATATTTTATAAAAAACCAAGGTTTTAAACTGATTATGCAAATAAACATGGTTTCCAATGTAAAAATGTAAAACTTTACATATGGGAAAATACACAGGAAAACAATGAAAATGAGGGGAAAAGAGGGCGCGGGTGGTGGAACTGAGAGTACGGAGGAAGGATATCGGGCGGAGATGGGAGCAATGTAGACCGTTGATCTGCAAATATCAACGGTGGATCTCCACCGACGAATTATACTGCCGGGCTTATGAAATAACAAAGGGATGTCAGGTTAATATCCTGGCCATTAGATCTTTGGAATGGACGGTCCATATTTGATCGCAGGATCGCATCAGTGGAGGCAAGGGGTAAAGAAACAATGAAATGCGTTGATGCGATTAAGCACGAGATGTTAGATCTAGGAGAGATAAATGGTGGGGATTCAATCGGCGGGAGTGATGGTAAGGGCTTTCGAGCGGAGCGTGATTAAATCTGAGCCGTTGGTTCTTGTGGATTGGACAGTTCAGATTTTTTCAGAGGAGGAGAGGGAAAGACACAAAGGGATTTTTTCGATGCGATGTAACACTGACCGTCGGATCTAGGAGTAGATCAATGGTCAATATTCAATCGGAGGGGTAAAGGAGGAAAGTTGTGGGCGGAGTGCGAAGAAATCTTAGCCATTGGTTCTTATGGATTCAACGGCTAAGATTCAATCGGGGGAGTCGGCATCGGAAAAGGAAAAAGGGAAAGTGTTAGAGGAAACTGAGATTTTCCGATTGCGATTTGAATGAGAGTCGTCGATATAAAAACCAGATCGACAGTGGAGATTTAATCACGAAGGAAAAAGGAGGAATGGTAGGTTTGGAACGAGGAAAAATATGGACCGTTGGATCTGGGCGCAGTAGAGAAGATCAATGGTGGAGAAACGATCGCACGATCACATCAGAGGAAGGAAATAAACCATAAAAATGCGTCAAATGAATATTTGCGATGCGATATTATATTTGCAATGCATTTTTAGCTGATGACCATTGATCAGTTTAGATCAACGGTCAATATTCATTGAAACTTTGAACTATCGGGTTTTATTGAAATATAAAGGAAAGTCGGGTTTTACGAAATACAAAGGAGAAAAAGGTTTAGACAAGGTTCGGAGAGGATTTTAGGCCCTTAAGTGCCCGGTTGCGGGGCTTAAGGTCCTATGAAGCGGAGTTTTATGAAATTTTAAGCCCTTGGGAGCTAAAAACTTTTATAATGAAAAAGACTCCTTTTTGGCTTTAAAACATAGTTTTAAGGGAAATTGAGGGTTCCGGTAGAGGAAAGAAGGCTTTTTAAAACAAATGGAAGGAGACAAAATGATTTTTAAAAGGGTCTAAAGTGAATCTGAAGGTTAATTTGAGGCTTATGGAGGGTTTTTGTAGAGGAAAAAGGGATGAAAATGATGGGAAAATGGGGTTTTTCAGCAGTCTTTTTCCTTGCAAACAACAGATTTTTCAGGATTTATGAGGGAAATAACAGTGAAGATTAACTAAAGGCTTAGATGATCATAAGACTTCAAGAACTCACATTTTTTCCATAAAATTTTTTCTTGAAGGCTAAACACATTTTTAACCACCTTTTGATATAACAAATTTTTATAGGTGGCTAACACTTGCCTTGACATTTTTCAATTTGTTCTTGAACGTGCTGATGTATGAGCTCAATTCTTTCAATGAATATGCGAGCTTTGTCAATGTCACTATACCCATCAATGGCAGCGTCCTTCTCAAGAATGAAATCTAATGGTGACTTAGGAAAATACCCAAAGCAAGCTTCAAAATGTGAAGTATTTGTAGAAGAGTGCTTGGCCTGGTTGTAAGCATGCTGAATGTAATGCAAGTGCTCATCCCAAAGCTTGGGATGCTTGTTGCAATAACCTCTCAAAATATGTACAATGATTCTGTTCACTACCTATGTTTGGCCATCTGTTTGCGGATGGAAAGTAATACTCTTCTTCAACTTGGTGTCCATCATCTTCCATAGATTGGACCAAAAATTCCCAACAAATCTGGAATCCCTGTCACTAACAATAGAAGTAGGCAAGGCATAATGAACCCATACATGTTGAAAATGTAAATCAGTAGTTTGTTTAGCATTTATAGATTTCTTGCATGGCATAAGAATACACATCTTTCTGAATCTATCAACTACTACATAAAGATAATCATGTTGCTTTCTAGATAATGGTAGACCTCCAACAAAATCCATAGAAACACTTTCCCATGGTCTAGAAGGTACCGGAAATGGAATATATAAACCAAGATTCCTATTGCTAGGCTTGCTTGTAGCACATAATGAACAACCTCTAATGAAACGTGAAACACTATCTACCATGCGAGGCCAATAACAATACCTCTGTAAATGTGCCACTGTTTTGCTTACCCTGAAATGTCCAACAATAAGAGAAGAATGAGCTTCTCTCATTATGTTTAGCCTCTCCCCCTGTGGTATACATAACTTTCCCATATGAAACAGAAAATTATTATGCAAATGATAATCATTCTCCTCAACATGATTCCCTTCACTCAAGTTAGCATACACATCCTTAAAATCAACATTTGATGCATATTATTCTATGTAGCTCTCATGTACAATAGAATCATTCTTAAGTAAAGTAGTAGCACTAATAAAAGGCCTTGAAAGCATATCAGCAACTTTATTGAAAATACCTTTCTTGTACCTTATTACCAAGTGAAATTGTTGTAGAAAACCCATCCATCTGAAATGTCGTGACTGCTGTAATTTACTTTGCGACTGCAAGTACTATAAAGGCTGATGGTCGGTATGAACAACTGTTTCTTTTCCCATCAAATAGTGTTTCCAATTTTTGATGCTTTGTACCAATGAATAAAAATCCTTATCATATGTAGGATAATTCACAACAGCACCATTAAATGTCTCAGAATGAAATGTGATAGGCTTACCATGCTGTAAGAGAACTGCACCCATGGTGTAATCACTAGCATTGGTTTGAATCTCGAATGGTTGTCTCAAGTCCGGTAATGCATGGACTGGAGCTGAAATTATCTTCTCTTTCAAAGACTCGAAAGATTTGTGTTGATTTCCTCCCCATTGGAAAGCATGCTTCACACTTTTCACTGCATGCATAGGAGTTGCTATGCCAGAGAATTTAGAAATAAACTTCCTCCAATACTGAGTTGCACCCAAAAAACTTCTTACCTCTATAATGGATTTGGGAGTAGGCCAATTCACAATGGCTTCTACCTTATAAGGATAAATTCTTAAAGCACCTCCTCCTACTATGTGTCCAAAATAAACCAAAGAAGTATTTCCAAATTCACACTTTGACATTTTAAGAAATAACTGATTTTTCTTCAAAATATCAAGTACTTTCTTAACATGCATGACATGCTCTTCTCTAGTCTTGCTGAAAATTAAGATGTCATATAAGTAGAAAATAATGAAATCATCAAGAAAAGGATGTAATACATCATCCATTACCCGCATGAAAGTTGCATTTGCATTGCATAAACCAAACAGCATAACAAGCCACTCAAAGAGTCTCTGTTTGGTTTTAAATGTTGTCTTCCAAATGTCACTTTCTGAAATTCTAAATTGATGATAACCACTACATAATTCTAACTTAATGAAATATTTAGCATCTTTCAGCTGATCTAACAAATCATCTATCATTTGGAGTGGGTAACGATTCTTTACCGTTATCTTGTTCAATGCCCTGAAGTCCACACACATGTGCCAAGTTCCATCTTTCTTTGGAATCAACATTATCAGTGACCCACATGGCGAAGTTCTTGGTCTTATGAACCCTTTGTCCAACAATTCCTTAATTTTCCTCTTTATTTCGGCATTCTCCATGATATACATGCGGTACATGCCTATGTTAGGAAGAGGACAATCTTGATGTAACTAGATTTCATGTTGAATCTCCCTTTTAGGAGGAAAACCTTTCGGTTCCTGAAAAATATCATGATGTGCATCAAATACATCATATAAATCTGATTTAAGCTTGGAATCACAATTTTCAAATCACTCATGATTCACATCAACCTTGGGCTTAACCATAAGAAGTACAAAACTCTTACTAGAATTCACTAGTCTTTTTATCTGTCCTACATTTACCATCGCTATATTTGTCTTCTTGTGGTGTGTTCTGACAATAAACTCCTTGCCATATTTAAAGAGATGATACTTATTTTCATGGCGATGGAATATTGTTTTCTTTTCAAATAAGTAAGGACTTACCAAAAAAATTCTTGATATATCAAGCGGTACTACATCAAGTTCAACTATGTCAATGAAGTGTGCAGTAATTGCAAATCGCAATATGCTCTTTCTTGAGACTTGTAAGTTTGCATCCTTGCATATTGCTTTGGATGTGGAATGGCCTCAATTTTAAGCTATTTGACCAAGTCTTCTGATATGAGATTTTCTTGTGACCCATTGTCAAACAGTGCGTCAATTTTTGTATGTTTTGAGACTACCCTCACATGGAACAATTCAATTATTTCTTCCTCATTTGGAGTTTGTACATGATAGTTTGAAGTACTAGTGCTTGGCTTAGTTTCAGATTCCTTTCCCTTCATACTCTTCAAACCCATGGCTGCAATTTTGGTTTCATCACCTGAATCATCACCTAAGTCTTGTGGTGTAGTTGTAGTAGTTGCAGTTTTCTTCTTTCCTTTGTTTTTGTTAAACTGAGTTCTTTTTTTAGGATGTAGTTTCCAACAGTTTTTCTCTTCATGGCCTTCTCTTGAACAGTGTTTACATATCACTTTCTCACCATATTGTTTTACAGATGCATTCTTTTTTCCTTTTCCCTTAGAAGTTTTATCTTTGTTTTTCCCCTTAAAAGGCTTATTTCTACCCTCATCAAAAGTGTTTTTCCCTCTAGCCTCTAAATGCGTAGCTTGTACACAAACTTCATCTAGACTAGTAGGATTGAACATAAGGATAGTATGTCTAAGGTAGTTGTGCAAACCACTTATATATTTCAGCAAAGTATCTTGACTCTGTAAGTCTACCCCTAATAAGAGTGCTCTTCTCCTAAACTCTTGGGTGTACTCTTGTACATTTTGTCCCTTAAGCTGTCTAAAGTTTTTCCAGTTCTTGATAGCCTTTTGTAAATGAGCTAATAGATAAAATTTATTTTTAATTGCAGCAATAAATTCAGCCCATGATAAAGTGATCTTACCATGTTTTTTAATTTCATCCTTGGTCTTGGCTTCCCACCATACCAATTCTGCTCCATCCATTCTCAAAGAGGCTAACTGTATCTTGGTGTCGTCATCATGAAGGTTTTGTATCCTCAAGTAAACTTCCAACTATCTTATCCAATTGTCAATTTTCTCTGCATTGACTTCACCGTTAAACATAGGCAACTCAAATTTAATATCAAGCTTTAAAAATGGAATTTTACCAGTGGTTTTAGACTTGTGAGATTGATTCACCGAAGTTGAGGATGACGATGTAGAGGAAGAGGATGAAGATGGGGATGGTGGATCGCCATTTCCTCCGCTTCCTTTCTTTGACTTGTCATCACTTTTCTTTCCTCTTGAAGAACCCTCTCCTTCTTTCTGGTTTTTAGACCCTTCTCCAACAAGCCTATCATTCCTTTCTTGGTAGAGTATCCTCACCATCTCCGTCATGTCCAAGAAAGCCTTTCGGAACACCTGTTCCTCTTCTTTGGGATCAATATCTTCAAGAGATTCTCCCTCTCTTGAGGACATGCTTGAAGTTGCTTATATGGCTCTTGGAGGTGGCTCTCCGAACCTTCTTGGTTGAGTGTTACTTTGTGCTCTAACCAAATTTCCTTCACCTCTCTTGATTTTTAGCCTAGTAAGCATCAAAACTTGCAAACAATCAACTATATATTTGCACAAAAGAAATACTGAGTAAAACTCTAGCTCCTAAGGCTCAAATCCTTAGCTCTGATACCATCTGATCTGAAAATGAAACTATTTGTATCTGTTGTGAAAAATATTCATTTTCATTTAATTAAGTGTGCAAAGTGTTCATCATGTCTTGCAATTTAAACAAAGTGTTTTTGGTAACTGTTTTTGAGTTTATATGTGAGGGAATGTTAATTAGAATTATTGTTTGACATCTTAAATTAGAAATACACAGCAGCAAAACTTCACCATAACATAATGCAGCAACATGATGAGGCAGTTCACCCCTCCTAGGCTACATCTGTCGAGTCCAAGGCTCCCAATAGGCATGTCCTTGCTCTATTAAGTTGCTTAAATTGGTTATACAATGATAAATATGCCTAAACAGGCAGAACCAGCTGTGAAATTGAATTCAGAAGACATAAATAAGTAAAAATGCATTTTATTTCACCTCAAACAGTGAAGTATAGCCCAATACAGCTCCATTTCCCTCATGGACCTAGTGGCTCTCGAAGCTTCCCTAAAGCAAAAATGGTTGAATAACACCTCTGTTCACTCTGAACCTGTCCCAAACACTACAGAATGCTCATAATACCCACAACTGATCAAACTTTCATCCAAATTGGTTCAATATTGGAGAAGTTATGACCTCCACAAATTTATGCTCAATGTCCCATGAAAACCCCACCAAATGTGGGTGAACTCCAGTTAAGCGCACTAGAAATGGCGGATGGATAATTCTAGTGGAACCGTGCCACTAAATCAGTGGAGACATTTACTTTAACTACTGGTTAACTGTGTGTTCACATGAGAGAAAGACGAGGATGTTAACGTCGGCGGTTAATTTGTAGCCCATGCCCATGGTCGTAGCCCGTAGGTCACATGGCTAGGGGGCTAGCACCCGATGGCCTAATGCAATTATTCCGCTGGTTCAACAGGGCTTAGCCCTTAGTTATGGCGCAAGGTCACGTGGCCCGCTCCCTTGAGCCCTGAGGGCTTACCTCTAAACTCCACCTACTAACTTATTTATGTGCCTGACTCGCCCGTTGCAATGACCCAAATGCATTTAGGTAGGGTCGACCTCCACCCGTGCTATCAGCTAACCCAAATGCGTTCAGCGTGACCCGACTTCGTTTAGGTCGGGTTGGGTCAGCCCACAATTTTCCTTTAATCGTGACTTTGAACCATAGGACTGGGGCCATGTGGCACCCTGCAATAGGCCCTCAAAACCATATAAAAAAATGAAATTTGCCACAATATTTTTTTTGAAAAATGACAATTTTTTTGTGTTCAAAAGTCTTGTTTTGAAGGTTATTGGGAAAATTAAAACTTCAATATATTTCACATACGACTTCGGATTTGAGTCTCGTTCAAGTTTCCAGAATTGCAGCAATGAGGCGTTTCTGGTCGTTTAGGTTGTAACCAATTCTTAGCAGTTCCATTTTTGAGCATTTTTTCCACTTGGACATGATCACCTGATCATTAATATACAATGATAATAAACCTGCATATAAATATGAGGAAAATGATTAAGTGTGAGAATGAGATGACACCAAAGAGAAAGAGGAAATTAATGTGACGAGAGGGAAATTTATTACCTGAAATATCGTCAACAGAGTGCTCGTCAAACTCTAAGGAACTGGGTAAAAATCATTCCTCCAATACAATTTATGATTTTGATTAAACGTGGAAATTAATAAAAATTCTATTCTTTGCAATTATATATATATAAATGTAAAGATGATAAATTCATATAGATTATAAATATGTAACACTGTAGTATTAATTACATATAAAATAAATAAATAAAAATTAAATCTGCATTAACATGAGAATTTATGAAGATTTTGAAAAAGAAAATGAAGTTCGAAAATCTGCATGGGAAAAGAGAATTTCTGAGTCAACAAGAAAAAATCAAAATTCAGAGATATGAGGATTAATGCAAATTAACTTGGTTAAATTCCAAATAAAGAATTGTATCCAAGTTCTAAGTAAAGTCCAATTGTATTTTATGAGTTTATTATGGCTCTCGGAAGTCGTTATGGTGGAGAGAAATCAAACTCGATTTGAAACCAACAATTATATCTCGTTAACGAGAAAATGGAACAATAGTATAAGGAGAAATTCATAATACTCAAAATGCAAACCAATGAGGTATACTAGGATTATTAAAATGGTCAAGCTCAATATAGACTCCTCATATTTAATTTGTGGAAACATATAAATTGCATAATGATGTTTTATCTTCCATGAGAAAAACCCAAACTTTAAAATAATAAAACAATGTTCATTCAACCATATGGAACGAACTCAGAGGAAATTATAATTTCACTGAGATAATTTAAACAACCTCGTTAATATACGCATGAAGAATCATAGAGGAAAACCACAAATCTGAAATTAATATACAGATATTATTATGCCAGAGTTATATCACGACTATACGAATGCAATAACATAGACATAAATATTGTAAAAAATAACCAATGTTGCAGAGATGAATTAATTAAAATGGAGATTTACTACATCGTAATCCTGTAGAAGAAAAAATGATAGCAATGGGTAAATATGTTACAAATAAAGTATTCATAAGGAATACAAAATACAATAGGCCACAATATGTTTGGTAAAGGATGACAATTCTTACCTCGTACTCGCAGAGGGAAATTACCTCACAATTGGCTGAAACGTGGAGGGAGAATAGTTTAACAACCTCAAATAAAATGTAAACTCTTGTAAATAAAATTAAAATTATTAATGCAAAGAATATAATCTCTAAGAAAATGGATTGAAATGTTAAATAAAACAAATAGAACAGAGGTCGCTTTTGGCAAAGCGTTAATAATAAAATCATACTCTAGGTTACATTACCTAAAGAAGACGTGAATTAAATTGAGGATGAAACCTAACTGTCGAAGCCTAGAATTTCTACGTGGTGATTCTGGAAAAGTTGGATGGACGGCATGGAAAAAAATGAAAATAAGGGTTTGATGAAAACCCAGAGCCGAAGAGCCAAAATTCCAAAATGAAAACAAGAAAAGGAAATAGGGTTTAGTCTGTGAATTAATCTCAGACAGAAATATGGTCCCATCGTAACCATCCACGTGGCGTGGATCTAAGAAGGTTGATATACGCTGGTAGGCAAGAGAAAAATCTCTAGAGCCATGTGATCACATTAATCACCGGAGTACAATTCATAAATGTTAAAATCTTGAAAAGAATAAATAATTAAAAGCCTCTGACTTGGAAATCTACGGATAGTAAATCCAAATCCCAAATTTCATTAATACTCATCGTTATATGGAATAGTATGAGCGGATTAATACATTATATGGTTATTGTAGAATGTGTATTCCATCATAAGTTAAGAACGGGTGGATTAATACGTTACATTATATATAGAATTATATACATTTAAACCAAGTCCATACAATACCATAACAATTGTCATAAAATCATCATGTTACAAATGATCAATTAGTATTAGTTGTGGAAAGATAAAAGTTATATAATATATATATTACAATTCGAATTATAAAGTCATAGTTCATTAAATCTAGAATAAGGCAAAAGACATTCCAAATTCATGATGATTAAAGTATAACAAGTAACATTGCATAAATGTGATATGGTATAATAAATACATTATTAAATCTTTTGAAAAGGTTTAGTTATAACCTTAATTAAATAAAGAGGTATAATTATTAGTGAGTGGAAGTTGATAATATAAACCATGTTAGCTCTTATGAATGGTAAGAGTGACCTAGATAGCATTTAGAGTACCATATAATATGTAATGGTAGAAACTAATGGAAGTAGGATGTTAAGGTATAATATAAGGGATAATATTATCCTAGTTTTAGCATAAATATTAGAAATTCAATTATATTAAAACAAGGTAGTGACGAGTTGTAGTCAAGTACAGTCATCAATGAAAAGGACTGATGAATTCGATAAAAAGGACAAGAATCCGAACTAGCAGAAATATGCTATACTTGAATTCATAAGTTGTGAAGGAAATCATAATAATAGAAAACATAATGAAAGAGTTTGTCGAATAGTGACGAACTACCTTAATGCACTTGACGACTGTTTATTAATTATGTTATAATTAGAAAATAATAATAATAATATTGTGGTAAGTGGAGTTGTTAAAAATGGTATTAGAGCCCATGTTAAAACATTGGGTATATATGTTTCCTCACACAGCAAATTAAAAATCCAAAATTTTTTTGTTGTAAATTTATTTAATTAAAAAAAATTGCACTAATTTAATTTTTGTGTACAGTGATTTAGTGCAGAAAAGTACAGTTGTCATTATGAGCGATGGAGGAGGTATATACGTAGATATGGGTGGTGAGGGAAATCTACCAGATCAAAATGCTCAGTTGTTAGATATGTTCAGGGAGATGCAACAAGAATTGGTTCATCTGAGAACCAGCAATGAACGATTGCTGCAAGCCAACGAAGAGCAAGAGAGGTTGATTAAGGAATTAACCTCAAGGTCTAGTCACAAAAGTGAAAACCCTGGAAGAAAGAGAAAAGAAGTTGAAACCAAATCAGAAGGATCTGAGGATGGTGAAGCAACTGGACAGTGGTCTAGAAAGAAAAAGGAATTACAAGGAGAATTCTGAAAAATTAAACCTCCCACTTATGATGGTGAAAAGGAGGAAGAAACAGAATCTTGGCTTCTAAATATGGTAAAATACTTTCAATTCTGTGAATATGGAAGTAACCTGAAATCCAGATTGGATGTTTACCAACTACAGGGTAAGGAAACCTTGTGGTGGGAAGAAACCAAAATGGTACATGTACTAGATGAGAAAATTGTTACTTGGGAAGACTTCCAAACTAAATTTAAATCTAGATATCTGGATGAGAGATACTATGATTACAAATCCAAAGAGTTTCATGAGCTAAGATTGGGACAGCTCACTATAGGTGAGTTTGTTACCAAATTCACTAAACTGCTTCACTATGTACGTTATATTAGAGAAGAGAAGTCTAAGGTACAATGATTTTTAAAATCTCTACCTACTATCTACAAAGAGATAATAAAAATTGATAATCCCAAGACAATGGATGAAGCGGTACGCAAAGAAAGACTGTGTTATCAGCGGTTCAAAGGTAGAAACGATTAGCTGAAAAGTTGGAAAAACAAAGAAAAATGGAAAGGTGACTCTCGTGGAAAAAGAGCAAAACCAACATACTTGAAAAACTTTGGGAAAAATCATCAAAGGAAGAAGTTTAAAAAAAATGGAGAAAATCAACCAGCCCAATCACAAACTAGATCTAAACAGATGGATGTAAACAACAAGAAAGAAGTAACTATAAAAATGAAGGAACCATTAAAGTGTTAGGGTTGTGGAGAACCTCATCTGTTACGTGACTATCCTCATCGAATAGTTCAAAATATTCAAGTGTTGAGAGAGGCAACTACTGTGAATTACGTTGCTAGAAACATTCCAAGAATCAGTGTTGCACTAGAGGATTGTCAAGTTGAACACCAATCAACCATGATTGAAATCGAAGGTATGCTTGTTGAATAACCTATTTATGTTTTGATAGATCTAGGAGAAAATTTAAGCTATATAAGTCCACAGATGGTGGAAAAGTGCAAATTAAAATCAGAAAAAATTCAGCAAGCCTGGTTAGTTCAGTTAGCCACTGGAACAAAAATTAAAGTGACCCATAAATTACCAAATATTGTTGTAAATTTAAATGGGTATTAAACTGAGTTGAATTTAAATATTTAGCCTCTAGGTTCCTATGATGTGTTAATGGGAATGGACTAGTTAGAAGAACAGAAAGAAATAGTTAATTGCTTAGATAAAATAGTTCACTGTGTTGATGGTGAGGAAAGACCAATGATAGTAAAAGGAAAACCCAGACCAGTAAAAATAAGACAGATTTCAACATTACAGTTAAAAAGGACAACAAGGAAAGACTGTCAAGTGTATGAAGTACAAATGGAAGAATTGGGACAGCAAACTAAAAAATAAGTTGTAGAAAATTTACCAGTAATCAGAGAATTCAAAGATGTGTTTCTAGATGAAATTCCTCATTTACCCCCTAAAAGAGAAATTAACTTTTCAATTGAATTGGTACCTGGAGCTACCCCTGTCTCTAGAGAACCCTACCGAATGAGTACTCTTGATTTGTTAGAATTAAAACTGCAATTACATGAGTTATTGGACAGAGGTTATATCGTGCCAAGTGTGTCTCCTTGGGGAGCACCTGTACTGTTTGTTAAAAAGAAATATGGCACATTCAGGATGTGTATAGACTACAGACAACTGAATAAATTGACTATAAAAAATAGATATCCTCTACCCAGAATAGATGACTTGTTTGATCAAGTGAGAGGAGCTACTATCTTTTCAAAGACTGATTTAAAAATAGGCTATCACCAACTAAGAATTAAAGATGAATAAATCTACAAGACTGCATTTAGAACTAGATACGGACACTATGAATTTATAGTTCTACCTTTTGGGTTGACTAATGCACCTGCTATATTCATGTGTCTAATGAACATTGTGTTACATAAGTATCTAGACAAAAAAAAATTGGTGTTTATTGATGACATTCTGGTATATTCCAAGAATGAAGCAGAACATAAAGAACATTTCATAATTGTCTTACAAAAAATTAGAGAACATAAGTTATGTGCCAAACTTAGCAAATGTGAATTTTACAAAGATAAAATTCAGTATTTGGGTCATGTAATTTCAGAGGAAGGATTGGCAGTAGACCCAGATAATATACAAGCTATCATGGATTGGCCTATACATACTGATGTTCCAACGATAAGATCATTCATGCATATCACTGGATATTACAGGAGATTTGTACAGGGATTTTCAGCCTTAGCTTATCCTATTACATCTCTACAGAAAAAGAGAGTGAAGTTTGAGTGGACAGTAAAATGTCAACATAGTTTTGAATAGTTAAAACTTAAACTAACGACTGCTCCTATTTTGAAGATTGTTGATCCAAATAAATAATTTGTAGTGTGTACAGATGCTTGTGCAGAAGGATTAGGAGGGGTATTATTACAAGAAAACTCAGTGATAGCCTATGAGTCAAGAAAATTAAAGAAGCGTGAACAAAACTACACTGTATATGACTTAGAGTTAGTTGTTGTAATAAATTCTTTGAAGATGTGGAGACATTATCTGTTAGTAAATACGTTTGAACTGATGACATATCACATAAGCTTGAAATATTTTTTCACACAACCTGATTTAAATGCTAGACAAGATAGATGGTTGTCTTTCCTTAGTGAGTTTGACATGGAAATTAAGCATATTAAAGAAAAGGAAAATAAGATTGCAGATTCTTTGAGTAGGAATGCTCATCAAATTTTGAATAGTGCTGGAAGTAGTGTGAATTTTGACATAGAAGGGTTGATACAAGAAGTGGTGAATCAATATTCAAACTATGAAAAACTCCAAGAAAAATTGCAGAACACTGAAAAAAATGGGATATACTCAAAACCAGAAAGGGTTGATTTATTAGAAAAAAATATTGTATATTCCAAATGTCAGCTCATTAAAACATGAAATTTTAGATGAGCATCATAAACGACCCTATGCAGGGCACCCTAGTTATCAAAAATTGATTTCAGCATTGAGAAAGAATATTTTTTGGCCTGGTATGAAGAAAGATGTGGTTGATTACTTAGCTAGATGTTTAGAATGTCAATAGTTAAAAGTAGAGCATCAGCATCGAGCACGATTGTTGAATCCTTTACCTATTCCAGAATGGAAGTGGGAAATAGTTTCCATAGTTTTTATTACTGGTTTGCCTAGAACTAAATATCAACATGATTCTATAATGGTGTTTGTAGACACATTGACTAAAGATGCACACTTTTTACCAGTACAATCTACTTTTGGTATAGCTCAAGTAGCTAATATATTTATGAAAGAGATTGTAAATTTACATGGTATTCCTAAAATTATTATATCAGACAGAGACGCAAAGTTTACTTTAACTTTTGGAAGACTCTGTTTGGAGGAATGGGTACCAAATTGAACTTTAGTACCACCTACCATCCACAAACAGATGCACACATTGAAAGAACAAACTAGATTCTGGAATACATGTTACGAATGTATGTTATGGACAGACCTACAAGATGGGAAGATTTTATGCATCTCGCATAATTTTCATATAATAATAGTTATCAAGCCTCAATAAAGATGAGTCCTTTTGAAGCATTATATGGCATAAAGGGCCACACACCGCTTAGTTGGAGTCAACAGGAGGTTAAGTTAATTCTTGGACTGGATGCATTACAAGATATGGAAAGAACTATGAAGAGAATTCAGCAAAACATTAAGATAGCTCAAGACAGACAAAAGAGCTATGCAGACAAAAAGAGAATTCATAGAGAATTCAAAGTGGGAGACCATGTTTATTGAGGATTAAGCCTAAAATGAGTAACTTATATATTGGTAGCTATCCTAAATTAGCACCATGATATTGTGGACCAGTAGCTTATAAGTTGGCTCTACCTAGTCACATTAAGGTTCACAATGTTTTTCATGTTTCCTTATTGAAAAATTATGTACATGAACCTACTCATGTAATTGATTGGAATGTGATACAGGTGGAACCAGAAGGGGAATTTCTTCCAGAGCCCCTTCATATACTGGCACGGGAAGAAATCGAGCTCCGAAATAGGACAGTAGCTAAGGTAAAAGTGCAGTGGAGGCAATTTTCACGTGAAGAAACTACTTGGGAGTGAGAAGAAGAAATGAAGGGAAAATATCCATCACTATTTGCAAAGTGAATTGATATTTTACAACACCAAGGATGTTTTTAGTTTTAGAGGGAGAATATGTAATATCCCTATTTTTACTGCTTTTATTAGAAATTTGAACAATCCTAAAGGTTGAGTGGACCTAAAGGAAAACAATTATTGTGGACATATTTTTATCCTTTTAAATTTAATAAATGTGAAATTTGAATTATTGTGCAAAGGCTATAGTATAAATGGAGACGAAGATTTCAAATCCATGAGGATGGATAATATTCCAAAGACTTTCCCAGATTCTCCAAAAATCCTTGGAGAAAATAAATTAAATTTAAATATTATATTAGAGATAAAAATATAAAAAGATACCTCAGTAAAGTGGAAAGTTGCTGAGAAGAGGTGAAATAAAACTAGAAAGAGGAAAAATCTAGTTTTAAAGTACTTTTGTGGAAAAAACAAAAGAAAGTC
Organism: Pinus albicaulis; assembly: GCA_034641835.2. Lineage (NCBI taxonomy): Eukaryota > Viridiplantae > Streptophyta > Pinopsida > Pinales > Pinaceae > Pinus > Pinus albicaulis. Next base: position 155,841,174 of record CM076578.1, on the reverse strand, counting down.
TAGGCAAAAAAGAAAACAAAATCCTGATTAACTGGAAGCAGTTATCGAAACATGCTAAAGGGAAAGAAAGCTTAAATAAGCCATTCCTAGGTAGACAAGAGGTTTTCTACACCTGGGAGGAATTGGTCTCTACTCGGGGGGAGCTGTGGAGAGAAAGTTCAAGGTTGGGTGGAAAATAGTCTTACCGAAATTGGTATGCACAAGTAATTCAATTATGTGTTATAAAATTTAGTATTGCAGAAAGTTTAAAATTGTTTAATTGTATTGAATTATGATTTCATTATAGTAGATGGAAGTGGGAAAGAAAGTTAAATTTATGCATGATTAATTTCTGTATAAATTTTATTTAGATAGTCTGATGTATTTAACAGACAACTATGGAAATTATAGTTGATCTGTATGGTTACATAGACAATTAGAATGTAATAAACCAACTCTCAAAATGTCTAAACCCCAGTAACAGGTTTAAATTTGAGGTTAGGTTGTAAATTACTGCATTAGTTCAGAAATGTCACAAAGATCAAATAGCATAAAGTAATTGCATAAGAGTAAAAATAACTCAAGTTTCTGAAGATGAATGAAATCATTAAATTGCAATTTAATTCTGTCATAAATTATAGATAGATTCCATGGTCCAAACTAAATGGTTACAACCAAATTATCCATTTGAATTTAGTTTAGAATTCAAGAGGATGAATTCTTTAAAGAAATATGGACCAACCTGTATAGAAGAAACTAAATTTTACTGTCAATGAATGACATATTGAATTGTCCAAAAACTTACAAAAGTATAAATTAAACTGTAAGAATGTGCATTGAATAAAATGGAGTACCTGCAAACACAAATATACATATGAATTAATATGTGTGCAATTGCCTTTAAATGTAATTAAAGAGACGAATACATAAATAAAGGACAATAGAAATGGAATATGGAAATATTACCTTACTGTTCTTTAATATAGTGATAATAAACCTGCATATAAATATAAGGAAAATGATTAAGTGCGAGAATGACATGACACCAAAGAGAAAGAGGAAATCAATGTGACGAGACGGAAAGTGATTACCTGAATTATCGTCAATAGAGTGCTTGTCAAACTCTAAGGAACTGGGTAAAAATCATTGTTCCTGTACAATTTATGATTTTTATTAAAACGAGGAAATTAATAAAAATCCTATTCTTTACAATTAGATATATAAACGTAAATATGAGAAATTCATACAAATTATAAATCTGTAACACAATAGTATTAATTACATACAAAATAAATCAAAATAAAGGAAATCTGCATTAACATGAGAATGTATGAAGATTTCAAAATGGAAAATGAAATTTAGAAGTCTGCATGGGAAAAGAGAATTTCTGAGTCAACAAAAAAAAAAAATTCAAAATTCAGAGATATAAGTATTAATGCAAATTAACTTGGTTAAGTTCCAAATAAAGAATTATATCCAAGTTATAAGTAAATTCCAATTGGAAATTATGAGTTTCTTATGACTCTCGGCAGTCGTTATGGTGGAGAGAAATCGAACTCGATTTGAAACGAACAGTTAAATAGTGTTAACGAGAAAATGGAACAATAGTATAAGGAGAAATTCATAATACTCGAAATAAAAACCAATCAGGTATACTAGGATTATTAAAATGGTCAAGCTCAATATAGACTCCTCAAATTTAATTTGGGGGAAAATATAAATTGCATAATGACGTTTTATCTTCCATGAGAAAAACCCAAACTTTAAAATAACAAAATGTTGTTCATTCGCCCATATGGAACAAACTCGGAGGAAATTATAATTTCATTGAGATAATGTAAACATCCTCGTTAATCTATGCATGAAGAATCTATAGAGGAAAACCACAAATATGAAATTAATGTATAGAGACTATTATGCCGAAGTTATATCACGGTTGTACGAATGCAATAACGCAGACATAAATATTGTAAACAATAACCAAATTTGCAGAGATAAATTAATTAAAATGGAGATTTACTACAACGTAATCTTGTACAAGAGAAAATGATAGCAATGGGTAAATATGTTACAAATAAAGTATTCATAAGGAATACGAAATACAAAAGGCTGCAATACGTTTGGTAAAGGATGACAATTCTTACCTCGTACTCGCAGAGGGAAATTACCTCACAGTTGGCTGAAACGTGGACAGAGAATATTTTAACAACCTAAAATAAAATGTAAACTCTTGTAAATAAAACAAAAAGTATTAATGCATATAATATAATCTCTAAGAAAATGGATTGAAATGTTAAATAAAATAAATAGAACAGAGGTTGCTTTTGGAAAAGCGTTAATAATCAAAAACATACTCTAGGTTACATTACCTGAAGAAGACATGAACAAAATTGAGGATGAAACATTACTGTCAAAGCCTAGAATGTATGTGTGGTGATTTTGGCAAATTTGGATGAACGACATGGAAAATTCAAAAACGAGGGTTTGATGAAAAACCAGAGCGAAAGAGCCAAAATACCAACATGAAAATAAGAAAAGGAAATAGGATTTATTCTGCGAATTAATACCAGACAGAAATATAGTCCCATCATAACCACCCACGTGGCATGGATCTAAGTTGGTTGATCTTCGCTGGCAGACAAGAGAAAAATATCCGGAGCCATGTGATCACATTAATCACCGGAGTACAATTCATAAATATTAAAATCTTGAAAAGAATAAAGAATTAAAATACTATGACTTGGAAATCTATGGATAGTAAATCCGAATCCCAAATTTCATTAATACTCATCGTTATATGGAATAGTATGAATGGATTAATACATTATATGGTTAATGTAGAATGTGTATTCCATCATAAGTTAAGAATGGGTGGATTAATATGTTACATTGTATATAGAATTATCTACATTTAAACCAAGTCCATACATTACCATAACGATTGACATAAAATCATCATGTTATGAATGATCAATTAGTATTAGTTGTGGAAAGATAAAATTTATATATATATTCAAATTGTAAAGTCGTAGTTCATTAAATCTGGAATAAGGTAGAAGACATTCCAAATTCATGATGATTAAAGTATGTTGGACACCTAATCCTCTATGGGTAGGTGTGGAAGTTGAACAGTCATAAAGGAGTCCAAGTGACCTTGGAATGTGGAATCCAAGAGTCACCCCATTTTACTATAAATAGACATCTATGGTTAATGGAAATGAAATCAATGGTTGTCTTTCCCTTTGTGTGTGTTTCACCATGCTTGTGTTTAACATGGCATCAGAGCTTAGGCTAGGCCTGGGAATTTTTAGATTTTGTAAATTCTTTGTTTGGCCTGTCAGCTATATCTGCTCCACCTAGGTGCTCTCTTGCAAGCTATCGGGACTATGCTCTTCCTCCAGAGCCAGTCAGTATTTTAGTTTTCTGCCAGAGCCCATTTTATAAAACGCCTCTATGCATATGTCCACCCTAACACTCACTCTATTATTGTTTTCTCACTCGGCCTAACGTATATTCTTTGAGATATTGTTGCAGCGCACTGTAAGTCGGCTCATTGAAGCTTTAGGCACTCAACACTCCGCTCCCTATGCTCTACACATAATGCTCCATCTGAAAATCACAGTTTTTTGGTGTCGAGATTAACATCAACAGCAAGCATCATCTGAATGTCTTCCTCCTTCTAAGACAAACCTCCCATCTTCTTCTCCATTTTCAGATATACACCCTCACCGCTCATCCTCCGCACTCCCTTTGTGTAATGCCTATATATTGTTGCACGAGCCATCATGGCTTGGTGTTTTTGATAATGCCCCATCAAACTATGCAACAAAACCACTATCCGTGCAGTGTGCATGTGACAGTGTTAGTCTCTTTCAAAACACCTACGTGGGTGTCGGTTTTTCCAGAGGCCAAACCTTGTTCTTGGTGGCCTTCATAGCCAGCCCAATTGCAATCCTCCTCCATCGACTGCACTACGCTCCCTCATAAAAATCTCCCACGTCCCTGACTGATGCTCATACTCAGATTTGTTCTTTCTCTGTCCTTCGTCCCTCTACATTTTATTGCTGGAGCATTGAATATATATGCGTTGAAGGCGTTGAATTGGAATCCCTTGTGCATTGAGCTTTTGAAGGCCATGACTCTCTCTATAATGCAATATGTTGCGTATATTGGTTTTCCATGTATGAATGCATGCATTGGGTTATTTCAGTTCTTTTGAAGGTCATTGAACAATGCGTTTGAACATTCATTGTAATGGTCTTGAAGTCTATGTGTTAAAACTCCTGGTTCGTGCATTGGTTTCTCCCAAGCTTTCTCCATGTAATTCTTTGTGTTGACTTGATTTCCTGGATTATAAATCTGCAAAATGGAGAGTAGAGAGTTGCTGCCACAGAGGATTTTCAAAGAAAATATATGAGATTGGAGAGTCGGTCGAGGGCTACAGCCCATTCTGTCTATTATGTTTACAAAAACAATGCATAACTGGCATCTACAGAATTAACAACGCCTGAATCTCAACAATCACTCCACCCATAGCGCAGTGTCCAACCATAGTGTGGCACACTCGTCCCTCCACCAAACGTCATTTTACGATTTCCCACCTTCCACGATGAATACACGCCCATCCATATTTCGATAGCTCCATATGCATTGAGGTATACATTGAGGGAGCACTCTTATACCTGCACCTTTAATGAGGAGATGCATTGACAAAATCAAAATAGAAATTGGAACCCACTAACTCTTGAGTTGATTTCTTTGGCCTTTCAATGAAAAAGTATTCAAGGAAGAACAAAATGTGAACCGAGATGCAGAGGATTTGGTAAATTGGGTGAAGCAGTCCTTGGCTAGGAATAATTAAAGTAAGAACACATAATATTATCTGCATGAAATGTGGGATGAATGATCTACGTTAATCCAATTCCATTGCATTAATCCAGTTCGATTTTATCTACAGGTGTTTGAAGTTCTATTGAATATTTTATTTTCAATATTGTTTTGGGAACATCTTTAGAGGAATAGTCTGAAGAATGAAGTATACTCAATCATTTTAACTTTGTCCAACCATGTATCATGTGTATAGGAGCTCATTTACAATGAATATGTTGTGCCATTGAAGGACATTATGTTATTGGCCACAAAATTGAAAAATATATCATTGATTATGTATAGGAGCTCGTTAGTGTTAGTTTCATGGTAGTGCAAAATTCAATGAAACATTTTTCTGAATCCAAACAGAAATTATTTAAACAGATCAGAGCTACAGCAAAGTGAGAAGGTTGCCTTTACAACTATCTGTCTTTACAACTATATTTTTGGTCATTTTCTCACTGCAATTGTTTTAATAATGGATAAAAAAACATGGATTATTAGAGTTATTAAACACTCTAATCCTATCTATTGTTGATAGCACAGTCCAAATCATTAAATACACTCTCTCTAAAATAAGAACTTGTCTGCAAAATGCACAAGAAAACATTGAATTTCTGCAACTTGAGTCACAACTTTAGCAAGAAGAATTACAGTAGTGGAGTTATCATTTTGAACCTATTTCTATTCACAAAATTGAAATAGACTCCCATAAGAAGGAAGCAAATAATGATGTGGCTGATTCACATTCAATGCCCATTATAAGAGCAGATTTTCACGCAGAAGTAATCATCCAACCTGCACCTCCCAAGCCCATCATTAGACCTTGGGAAGAGCTTGTCCATAACAAGCACAGAACAGGGCTTGGATATGACAAGGAATTTTCCTTTCATATTTCAGACTACTCCAAGCCCATCAAATTTCAGAGTGTTGGATTTCTTTATGACATTTCACCTTCAGCGGTTCCAGATCCTGCTCCTCTTCCACAGCAACAACAACAGATTGAAAAATGCAAACACTGTGATCGAGTTGGCCATATGAAAGATCATTGTTTTGATCTTCACCCATGCAAGCATTGTGCCATAAGCACACTCATTCTTCACACAGATGCTTCAGAAACAAGCCTCCTGCAAGAACAAAGATTTATCTTGGATGGATTTCTTCTTGACAATGGGCATCAAGAGCCAAGAAGATGTTTAAGTCACATGTCAGAACTTGTTCTGGAATATTGAACAATCTTGCAGTTTAGTTTTCGCCATCATCTCACTTTGTACCTAACAAGGGGGAAAATGGTGGTCATCTACAAGCTTTGAAGCCACATCAAGCGAGCCTGAGCCACAACCTGCCATTCTAGATTCTAAGTTGTAGCCAGAGACATAGCAGTTCAAGCGAGCTTGAGCCACAATCTCTCATCCCAAATTCATATTTGTAGCCAAAGACACGAATGCCCATGAGCATGCCTTTGGTTGGTCGATAGCCTTAAACCATCTATGTGAGGTTGATATTCTTCCTCTTCAAAGAATTCAGAGCACTTCCTCTAGCATAAGACTTCACCTTCTTTCCAGCTTTGGTAGAGTTCCGGGAAATGCATTAAGAATTCCAGTGTTGGTGGTCATCCTTAAAACATCACAGGTTGTAGACCTCCCTTCTTCTAGGTTGAATGTCTCCCTCTTCAAATATGAGGGACACTTCCTCTAGCAGAATCTCTCAGCTTCTTGCCAGATTTGGAAGAGTTTTGGGAACTGCAATAAGTGTTGTGTTCCAATGTTGGTGGTCATCCTTAAACCACCTCTTTATGCCAACATTTCAGAGAGCTGATTCAGCCTAAGTGCTGCCATGCATACTTTGCAGATTTGTATTACAACTCTCTTCTTGGACTCACACATACCCCTTCAGATTAAGGGGGGGAATGTTGGACACCTAATTCTCTATGGGTAGGTGTGGAAGCCGAACAGTCATAAAGGATTCCAAGTGACCTTGGAATTTGGAATCCAAGATTCACCCCATTGTACTATAAATAGAAATCTATGGTTAATGGAAAGGCAATCAATGCTTATCTTTCCCTTTTTGTGTGTTTCACAATGCTTGTGTTTAACAAAGTATAACAAGTAACTTTGCATAAATGTGATATGGTATAAAAAATACATTATTAAATCTTTTGAAAAGGTTTAGTTATAGCCTTATTTAAATAAAAAGGTATAATTATCAACGAGTGGAAGTTGATAATATAAACCATGTTAGCTCTTATGAATGGTAAGAGTGGCATAGATAGTATTTAGAGTACCATATAATATGTAATGGTAGAAACTAATGTAAGTAGGATGTTAAGGTATAATATAAGGGATAATATTATGCTAGATTTAGCATAAATATCGGAAATTCAATTATATTAAAACAAGGTGGTGACGAGCTATAGTCAAGTATAGTCATCAATGAAAATGACTAATGAATTCGATAAAAAGGACAAGAATTTGAACTAGCAGAAATATGTTGTACTTGAATTCATAAGTTGTGAAGGAAATCATAATAATAGAAAATATAATGAAAGAGTTCGTCAAATAGTGACGAACTACCTTAATGCACTTGACGACAGTTTATTAATTATGTTATAATTAGAAAAACAATATTGTGGCAAGTGGAGTTGTTGCAATTTCAATCTGCACCATTAGTATTTTCTTCCTGTCTTTATCCATGATTTATCCCTAGTTGTCCTTGCTTCTTCAAATCTAAAATGCTTTGGAGTATGACTTCATTAACCTTAGCTTGCTTTTCTTGAGATTTTTCAAGCCTTTCCTATGCTTCAATCAACCTCTCATTATCTGCCTTGCAACTTATGATTTATGTCTTCAAAACTCTCAATGTATATACTAGATCAAGGGAGTCTTCCTCTCCCCATTGTTCAATTGACTTCTCCCATCCCACTAATGTCTCTTTTTTCCTATACATAGAGTCATATGAACTGTACTCAACTATTTTTCTCTTCATCTCTTTCCCTTGTATTTCCTACAGCATATCACTGTTTGATAAAGTAAAAGGCATAATCAAAATCATTACCTCAACTTACTATTGGTGAGGCTATTGCATCTGCAAAGATCAATCTATATTAGCATGATATAACATCACAAGCATATTAAATGATACATAGATATCATAACAATAACAATAAATAGTTAACATGCATGCATGGTATTTAGTCAATTTAATGTTCTTAAATTTCTATCATAAATTATCGATCGGAGTTGGTAATCTTGTGAAGTGCAAGTGCACTATATATGCTAAAAACCTTCCTTAATTATTTTATTATAATGATGTTATTTGTGAATATCATTTTTTAAGATTTCCTAAATGAATTTAAGAAATTGAACTATAATTCATGAGAGAAAACTAAATCCAAATGTAAGTGTGCTTCTAAAAACTTTTTAAAAGAATCTTAACTAATTTATATGCTAGTAACCAATGATGAATTTGATAAAACTTCAAAATTCTAGAAAAAGAGGCAACATTAATATTTTTGTGTCTTTTTGGAAATTTTATGTGAATGAAACTTGAATCAAGGAATTACTTGGAGAATATTTACACTATTATGCTCAGAAAGGAAATTTCTAAATCACCGTTGAGAATCAAGACTATAAAATTTAAAAAAAAAATTAATTGAAAACTAAAAAGGAAATTCTAAAATATGTTTCTCAAAAGAAGAACTAATCTATAACAAATCACTTATGCATAAAAGAAACTATGATTATCTTTGTGTTATGACTATTCAAAAAATGAAACTACATCAAATGATAAAAACAAATTACTTGAACATCTATCTTAGCAGGATGAAATTATGGAAATGATTATAGCATCTAACATAATGACAAAATTAAATCAAGCACCTATATTAAGAAATTCTGGAAATGTTGATAACAATTAATGTAATGAAAATGATAAACAAAACATCTGTACTACAAATTCTGGAAATAATATAAATTTATAAATTGAGAAACAAAATCAAAAGCAATACATTACGCTACGAAATGCAGTGAAAACATAAACTGAGAAATAAAGACAAGATATAAACAACATCTAACTATAAAAAAAAATAGAAAGAAAGCAGAACCTCTTCTGTTGCAGGGGCCCTCCACAACACATGGCTTCAAGTCTTAAACATTACTAACTGCGCATTGAAACTCAAGAACACTTCTTCATTTTATTTGGAAATAAAACGTAATATAAATGAAATTATAGTCACGCAATAATTCGCACTTGGTCATACAATTACTAACCCGATATTTATAAAATCTTATCATAACTATCTTGAGGCTTTTACGCCTATTTGAACTAGAAAAGTTTATATCGGATTTTAAAGCATAGCGTAGAATTTCGTTTCTGTATAAATTTTAATACAAATTATGTATTTCCTCGATTCTCCTAATATAATAATTATATGCCACTGTTAAATATAGAATCACTTCTACAAAAAATTCTTGCGGAATTTAAAACACGATTTCCAATTGCAATATCAAGAAGTAAGATCAATCACACATAACACGTATGTTTTTACCTGGAAAGAATAAAGCTAAAAACCCCACTATCATACATTATGTATATATCATGGATCATGAAACAATATCATACAAAAGTCTAATCCAAGATCTCTCAGTACAATATACAATCGTCTCACACTGTCTTGCAGAAATTGACAAATGCCTTAGCCAAATTTCTGCTTCACAACAACCTGCCTCCACTGCGCAATCCAAGATGATTACAAATACCAATTCAATGCAATCATGCCCTCCTTGACTGGTCAATCCTCATGAGCATATCCAATGTGTGTTTGGCTTGCATGAGTGCAACCCAATATAGTACAACTGATAGTCAACTGTCCCTTTCACCTACATCTCAACTGGGTCTCCACTGGATCTCACATGCATGTAGTTAACAGTAGTAAATACTCAATTTCATGTGAGACCACTGATTGTGAATTAATTAATAATTAATTTATTGATCTCTCACTAGTGTATCTTCAGTTACAACTAGCACAACTGATTTTAACTCACTTAACTGATTTAAACTACTTTACAACTCACATAACTACACATCCAACTCTGTTACAACTTCAAAACACTCAGTTACAACTAATTCCACTTGCATGTCCCACCAAACAACCTTTGAACTCAAAATTCCTTCAGCTAACTGTTTTTCCACTTCATTTAATTAATCCCAAGTGCTCCGTGAGAATATATTAATATTTGTTTTCCAACTATTATTAAGGGATAATAATAGTCGACATGCATCTATAAATAGACATGTGATCTATAAATAGAACTCGCACATACATATAAAAATAGAACATCATCTATAAATAGAATTTTCTCACCATCTATAAATATACATCATCTATAAATAGAATTTTCTCATCCATTCTAAAAATAGACTTCCACCTAAAAATAGCCTGAGGCTCCATCCTAGTGTAGGTGCTTAATTTTCACTAGGATATTCTTGTTGAATCTCAACACTCCCTCTCAACAAGAAAGTGATTATCCTTCACCATGATCCTATCTCTATGGTATTTTAATTTTCTCCTGGTGAGTGCCTTCGTTATAATATCTTCATCTTGATCTTTCATAGGAATTTACTGAAGCAACATGATCTTTCGCTTCACACAATCTCTGATATGATGATACCGGCTATCTATATGCTTATATCTATCATGAAACACAGAATTAATAGAGAGTTTAATGAAACTCTAATTATTACAATGAATCACTGTCAAATCTAAATGAGAACCAAACAAACCAACCAGGATCTTTCTCATCCAAATATCCTCACATGCAGCTTGACTTGCTGCCATATATTCTGCTTCTGTTGAACTAAGTGCCACGGATCTTTGTTTCCTGTTGTACCAAGAAATAGTTTTAGATCTGATACTAAAGATCCCTCCTGATGTGCTCTTTCTATCCATTGGGCTATCTGCCCAATCTGCATCCATGAAGCCATGAAAATTCACCTCATCCGTCTGTCTGTACCATAATCCATACTCAGATGTGCCCCTCAAGTATCTCAGGACATGCTTGCCCACCTTCCAAAATATCTTGGTAGTCTTAACCATCGCTTGACTAAGCTGGTTCACCACATAGCATATGTTCGGTCTTGTATTCAATAAATACATTAGCGAACCCACTAACTTTTGATAGACAGTAGCATCTAGTACCTCTCCAGATGTAGCATCCTCTTTCCTCCAGTTTCCTGGAATAGGAGTGTCCATGGGTTTCCAGCCCTCCATGTGAAACTTACCCAATATCTCCCTTGCATACTTGCCTTGAGACACAAAAATTTCAACATCTCGCTGCCATATTTCCAGTCCAAGGAAATAATGAAGGAGGCCCATATCCTTCATCTCGAACTCCTTTGCAAGGTCCTCCTTTCATGAGTGTATCAGTTGCTCATCACCAGTTAGTATTAAATCATCAACATAAAGAAAAATGATTAAAATCTTACCCTCCACCACAATTTGGTATAGGTTTTCATCCACCTCACTCTTGGTGAAGCCAAGTCCAGTGAAATAGTTGTCTATCCGATTGTACCAAGCATCGGGTGCTTGCTTCAGGACATACAACACTATTTTGAGTCTGCACACATGTGACTGGTTGTTTAATATCTCAAATCCTTCAAGCTACTCAATGTACACCTCTTCCTCAATAATACCATTGAGAAACATAGTCTTCACATCCATCTGATGAATGTGCAACCCATCTGCACTGAGAGAGCAAGGATGGTCCTTATGGAAGAATATCGTGCGATAGGTGCAAAGGTTTCTTAATAATTAATCCCCTCGATCTATGAGAAGCCCCGGGCCACAAATCTAGCCTTGTATTTCTCAACACCCCCATCAGCATCTTGCTTTACCTTGTAGATCCATCTCAAACCTACCACTGATTTATCAACCGACCTTGGAACAATTTCCCAAGCACTGTTTTTGACAATGGAGCCATACTCCTCCACCATTGCATCTACCCATGTGGGCACCTGCACTGCTTCCTGAAAGGAAGATGGCTTAGTCACAATACATTTGCTCATGATAGCCATGTATCCAGTAAATCAGTCAAGATACTGTCTTTGTCTGCACTGTGAAGTAGGGGCTCCTACATTCTGCGCAACATCAAGTCTCAGCCTATGAGCTTTTGTGGTATGCCTTCTGCCAGTTTTGATGTTTGGCTATGCGTGAGTGGACTCCTCCACTCCATGAACCTCCTCCTATGGCTGATCCACATTAGAGACTCATCTTTGGGAACCAACAGTTCCTCCTCCGCATGCAAGTCTAGCTCCCTCTCAAATGAAAACCGCATGGCTTTCCCCTCATTGAATTTTATATCCCGTCGCATAACAGTCATCTTACTATTAGGAAAATACACACAATAATTATGGGATATTTCTATGTACCCCACAAATATCCCAACTTCAATAGTCGGCTCCAGCTTCTTCCTGGCATTCTTGATGACATGCACATAAGTAGATGAGCCAAAAATATTAAAGTGAGAAACATCTGGTTTCTTACTAGTGAAAGCTTCTTCAGGTGTACTCATGCCAATAACTCTATGAGGACAATGATTTTGCACACAAACCTCAGTGTTGCATGCTTCCACCCACAAATGCATTGGTAGGCCTTGATCATGCAGCATTTCTCGTGCTTCACCCACGATCGTTCTATTCTTCCTCTCTGTGACCCCATTTTTTTGTGGGCTATGATGCATTAAGAGTTCTCTTCAAATTCCTTCTTTGTTGCAAAAGTATTTGAATTCATTAGAGATGTATTCTCCACCATTATCGCTCCTCAAAGCCTTCACTTGCTTCCCCGAATCTTTCTGAGCCACCAATGCCTTAAATTCACAGAACTTTGAGAATGTTTGATCCTTCTTTTGCATGAAGAAGATCCAGCATTTACGAGAAAATTCATCAACAAAATAGCATAATACCTATTTTTTGTTGTTGAAGAAACCGAGAATGGTCCACACACGTCTGTGTGAACTCTCTCCAAGATCACCAAAGCATGGTTCTCCTTTTCATGAAAGGTGGACTTTACATACTTCCCCATGGTGAAACCCTGCATGGATCTAACTAAGCAAGTGTTCCAATTGGAAGTCCAGTAGATATTTGTTGCATGACTTTCAAGGCTCCATGATGAAGATGGCCCAATCACCTGTGCCATAATTCGCCCTCATCTTGGCTCACCACTTTTTCTGCCTTGCCCATCATGGCAGTGCATCCATCTATCTCCAGCTTGTAGATATTCTTAACTCGAATCCCTATCGTCTTGGCTTGACCTGTTGTTTTATGTTGTTGGAAATCTTTTCCATCGCTGAAAACAACATCATAGCCTCTGTCCTCCAACATTGTGACCGAGACCAAGTTTTTCTTCAGACCTGGAACATGCATAACATCTTTCAATTCAAATGGTTTACCTGAATCCCTCTCAAAGGTAATGGTACCAATTTAATTTTCACTGTATCGTCCATTGTTTCCCATCTCTATATTCATTTGGAGATCTTTCTCCTCCAAGTCACTGAAAATCTCCTTATCTCTCGTCATGTAGAAGGAAGCACCACTATCCAGATGCCACACCAATCCCAATGCACTTGACACCATGCATGTGATCAAAGAGAAATAAATTTAAAATTGAGAGGCAAGGGCCTCACCAGCTGCAGCTCCAGTAGCCTTCTTGTTCTTCTTCTTCTACGGACAGTTAGTAGCAAGATTCCCATGTCCTTAGAAAGATCCAGCTTCTTGCCTTTAGACTCAGATTTTGAATGGAATTTATGCCCCTTCCCTTTCCTTTCCTTGGCAGCCAAAGCACTATCCTCTTCATCATCATGCTTTTATGAAGAGCCATCTTTGGTGTTTCGCCAGAACTCCTCCTGCACTAGAGCCGACCATAGTTGTTCCCAATCTGGCAGTTTTTTCGTCCATTGACAGAGTCTTCATAACTGTGCCAACTCGTAGGAAGTCCCAAGATATCCAATCTCACCAAATCATCATTAGCAATAGTGATTCCCACACTCCCCAATTCATCTTGACATTGGACAAACTTTGTCAGATACTTTGGAATATTGTCGCCCTTTTCCATCTTGATCTTTCTGAGTTTTTATTTCAGCGCCAATTTCCTATGATCATTTTTGCTTTGGAAAAGATCCGTCAAAGCCTTACACATAGCATATGGTGTGGCTTTCCCATGAAGGCTTGAGATAATGTGGTCTCGTACACCGTCCAACATAATCCTTCTTGCCTTTGCCACTTTCTTTTTCCATGCATCAAGTAATGCATCATCCGTTGAAGTGGGCTTAGGAACATCACTGTCGATGAATTCCTTCAAGCCATTATCTTCAAGCATCGTCTCCATCCTGTCCTTCCAAGATATGTAGTTCAATTTTCCCTCGAGTGCATACTCTATCCACAAGCCATTGAAATCCATTTCGATGTTTACTCAGCTGTAGCACCAAGAAATTCTTGCAGCAAATTCGAATTGTTTCCACCAACAAACTTAGCACCTACTTCAAAATTTCAATCTTCTGTGCTCCGATACCATGTATAAATTTTAATACAAATTATGTATTGCCTAGTTTGTCCTGATCTAACAATTATATGCCAATGTTAAATACAAAATCGCCTCTACAAAAAATTATTGTGGAATTTAAAACACGATCGCCAATTGCAATATCAAGAAGAAAGATCAATCACACATAACATGGATGTTTTTACTGGGAAATAATAAAGCTAAAAACCCCACTATCATATATTATGTATACATCATGGATCATGAAAAAATCTCATACAAAAATCTAATCCAAGAGCTCTCAGTACAATATACAATCGTCTCACATTGTCTTGCAGAAATTGACAAATTCCTTAGCCAAATTTCTGCCTCACAACAGCCTGCCTCCACTACGCAATCCAAGATGATTACAAAGACCAATTCGATGTAATATTTCCATCCTTGACTAAGCAATCCTCATGAGCATATCCAATGTGTGTTTGGCTTGCATGAGTGCAACCCAATATAGTACAACTGATAGTCAACTGTCCCTTTCACCTACATCTCAACTGGGTATCCACTAGATATGGCATGCATGTAGTTAACAGTAGTAAATCTTTAGTTGCATGTGAGACTGCTGATTTTGAATTAATTAATAATTAATTCACTGATCTCTCACTAGTGTATCTTCAATTAAAGCTGGCACTTAACTAATTTAAACTACTTTACAACTCACATAACTACACATCCAACTCTGTTACAACTTGGAATCACTCAATTACAACTAATTCCACTTGCATGTCCCACCAACCAACCTTTGCACTCGAAATTCCTTCAGCTAACTAGTTTGTCACTTCAATTAATTGATTCCAAGTGCTCCATGAGAATAGATTAATATTTATTGTCCAACTATTATTAATGGATAATAATAGTTGACATGCATCTATAAATAGACATGCGATCTATAAATAGAACTCGCACATACATCTTAAAATAGAAAATCATCTATAAATAGAATTTTCTCATTCATTCTAAAAACAAACTTCCACCTAAAAATAGCCTAAGGCTCCATCCTAGTGTAGGTGCTTAATTTTCACAAGGATCCTCTTGTTGAATCTCAACAGTTTCTTCACAATTTTCTACGTGGCAGATCGTGAGGCGTGATGGCTTCAAACTCCTTGCTCGCTTGATTCAACACCTGGCTAACCACAATTATGGGAAATTTCCTGCTTGATTTTGGTCAAATGGACAGGATAGGATCCATGATAAGATTATTTTTCATCTTCCCATATATTTCTCTACTCCATTAACAACTCAAAACCTATCGAACCATGGCGGTGGCTACATAAACATCAATCAGTTGTAGAATTGCATTAATTCTGTAGCTAATGCAGATTTTACTCTAATAATAATGAAAAATTGAAAATATGAAAAATAGGTCATCAGAATACTTCACCAAGTCAAAATTTTAATTCTAACACTTGTTTGAGCTAATTATGGTGACAAAAAAAAGTAAAATGAGTGAAAGGAGTGTCAAAATTGAGGCAGTATTGAGGCTTTACATTCCCCCACAAGGATACCATTGCATGTCCTCATGCAAAAAACAAAATTGTTTATCCTTATCATGCTAGTGCATCTGCCCTGAAATATCTGCTAAAACATCCAAATTCAAATTCTTTGCCTTATTTTTAGTCACAGCCATCCTTGGCTTTCTCATCAGGAGTTTGTATTTTAGATTTATGATTTTCCTGTTGAGATTTTTATTTCTCTTTTTCAACTTTTTATTTTTCTTGAACCATAAACCCAAATGAAAAAGAGTGTTATCATTTATGGTTTTCTCAATCTGGTTCTGCAACTTCAAGGATTCATGTTCTTGTTTAATATGCTTATTTAGTGTCTCCAGTTCAAAAATATATTTCCTTATAATATTCACTACAAGAGGTTCTTGTGCACTATCAGGTTGGGCTTCTTCCCTTTGTTCTAAAATTGATGTCTTCTATGTGTCTCTCCTCTCTAAGAACTCAATATAGTCATAAATTTTCTGTTGTACTGGGTCAATCTCTGGGGTCTTTCGACCTGGACTCTGGGCAAGCGACATAACAGTGGGTGATGGAATCCTAAGTTCCTCCTCTAAATACACAAATTTTGTTTCTTTTGGAGCCATATTTTTCACTGTCTAGCTAAGTCTATCACTTCTCCTTATTGTAGGAGGAGGGTTTTGAATCTTTACCCTATTATTATTTATTTGGGATTTTCTATTTTTGTGGTGTATCTTTTCCTTTTTTCTCCCTCTCCCCTCTTTTTACTAGTTTTCTCCTTTAGTTTCCCCAAAATTTCTGCAATGGGAACTTCATCCTATGACTGTTTCAGAGGTTGTTGTTCACTTTCAACAAGGTCTTTAGTTTTTATTTTCCTTCCCCTTTTTCCTTTGCTACAACTAGGTTCTTCTTGGTTTCCCTCTTTGAAACGATTTCAAATTAGGAAATTTTCCCAAGTATCCCCTGAAATTTTAAGGTGTAACTCGATAATAATTTTTATGAACCCATAATGATACATTGTGTTTTCTATAAACTAAATTCTTTTTTGAACAATCCTCGACATTTTTCTCAAGCAATGTAACAAAAAGTAGGGAATATTTATTTCATTTCCCTCAAGAAAATTCATCAATAACCTAACATGATAAAAGAACATGCATCCAAATCTTCCCTCACAGGTAATAAATTTTTGGATTATCAATATAAAATTCTTCCATTTTCCTTTAAGTGTTGTGCTAGGGATTCCCTTTTTAAATATGGTGGCGTCCATACCTTGGTTTTTCAGAAATATTTCTCATTCTTAAACTTTGATTCCTCTATTTTTGAACCACGTCTCTCCAGTTCTTGGTAGTGCAGTGGCTTCGGCTATGAAAGACTCCATTATTGCAAACTTAACATCCCCAATTTTGACCTCCATATCATCAAATTATTTGGCAAATGTTTTAGTTACCTCGTGAAATCCTTCAAATTTTTCCACAAAACTGAGACATCGTGCCTTCTGTAGTACTTATTTTACCTGTGGGTAACCTTCCATGAATTTCCTTCCTTCCTATTCTGTTCTCACTATCACTCACATGGCTCGAGAACTTTTACCTTAAGACTGCCAGTTGACAGGGTAATATGAAGGTTTTCAGTGTGAACGAAAGCATGAATGAATTATGCTTCAGAATGAATGAGGACATGAATGAATGAATGAGACTTCGGAATAATCGAGAGTATGAGTAAGCTTAATAAGAACTGACTGTTATGATTTGGATGATTCCAACGAAATTTGGATTTGATGCTGGAGTGGTCATGTAATGATGAGGGTTAAGTGGAAGAGTCTGAGATTTGATTTTGATTTGACATGATCAACTCTTGTTAATAATTTTTTTGAAATGGTGTATAAAATGACCATATAATTCATATGCCAATGTTTACATCATTATTATTAAATAAAAAATTTCATTTGCATACCTTGAATTTTGATGTAACCTTGAACTATTTATCTTTGTCTTGCCTTCAGGTTTTCTTCAGGGTATTCTTCAATTGCTTCAGTCAAAAAGGTCATCTTATATATAAGTTGCATAAATCCATCAGAGCTGCCGAATTTCAACAATTCTATAGCTATATATATATATATATATAAAGAAAAAGGATGCAAAGAAACTGGGATTTTAGAACAGGAATAAAGAAAATATAAGGTTCCAAAAGAATTTTGGTTTTCACCTTAGATTTTCTACATAAGTATGCCAATCAATGATTGGTTTTCATACTTATACAAAATGTTTTTCTTTTCTTCTTATTTCTGAAACATATATATATATATATATATATATATATATATATATATATATATTAAATGATAAAATGAAAGAAGACTTTTAATTTGGGAAAGAAGAAGAATTCTTCTTCACCAACTTTATATCAACATTATCTTGAAAAATCTTAACAAATTCCTCCTCTGTCAATGGTTTTTTATAGATCCTTAGTCGATGTTCATTTACAAGGAGAGGAACCCTATATTCATCGATGGTTTTGATCCCAACTGCTCCATTATCAAATACTCTCTCAATCTCATAAGGCCCAAGCCAATGAGTTTGAAATTTCCCTAAAAATCTTTGAACTTTGAATCAAAAAGTAGTGCCCAATCTCCTGTTTGAAATTTTCTTTCCTTGATATATTTATCAGGCCATCTAGATATTTGTTGTTAAACTATATTGGTCCTTTGAATTGCATCTTGCCTCATTTCATCAAGCTCGTTGATTTGTTACATTCTATGTCTTTGTGATTCTGACAGGTCAAGTCCCAAATTAATAGTTGTTTTGAGAGTTTTTATTTGGAACTCAATTGGAAATAAGTCTTTCTTCCCATAAACAAGTTCATAGGGAGTATGTCTTGTTGTGTTTTTCCATGTGGTGCAGTAGGCCCAAAAAGCTTCTGGAATATTTTCTATCCAATCCCTTCTATGCAAATTTACAGTCTTTGTAAGGATATCTTCAATCACTTTATTAGTGGGTTCCACTTGTCCATTTTCCTGAGGATGATATGAAGTAGACTTCCTATGCTTTATTTTGTATTCTTCTACTATCTTCTGCACCATTCTGGATGTAAACTGAGTTCCTTGATCTGTCACAATTTCCCTTGGGACACCAAAACGAGTAAAAATATCCTCAAAATGAAATGAAACTACAACATTTTCAGTAGAAAAAAAAAGTTCTTTAGCTTCTACCCATTTAGTGACATAATCAATGCACACAAGAATATAGCTCTTTTGTCTTGATGGTGGATTGATTGGTCCAAAAAAATCTAAAGCCCATTTTTCAAAAGGTTCGATAAGTATCTGGGGTTGTAAAGGCATTTCATTTGAAGGAACAGGTTTCCACATTCTTTGAAAACAAACACATCTCTTAAAATATTCCTTGGCATCCTTAAAAAGGGAAGGCCAATAATATCATAAGATAAGAACTTTGTAAGCAGTCCTTTTGTTAGGGAAGTGTTCTCCACATGATTCATCATGACATTCTTTTAGTATCTCAGGTATTTCGTCTTCTCTTACACACCTTTGGATAATGAGATCTAGACCTGTCTTGTACAATTATTCATTTATCCATGAATAAGATGTGCTCATTTGAATTATCTTTCTATTTTCTCTAGGAAACAAATATGATGGTAGCTTCCATGTGGCTAAATGTTATAAATGTCTGCAAACCATGGAGATTTAGTAGATATTACAAAAATACATTAATTAGGAAAAATATCTTCTACTGGTATATCATTGTTATGATTTCAAATTCTAGACAAAATGTCATCAACTGTGTTTTGTTTTCTAGGTCGATCTAAAATGGTGATATTGAATTCTTGAAATAATAATAAGCATCTTATGACTCTGCAATTAGTGATTGATTTATTCATTAGATATCTAATTGCAGAATGATTCGTGTGAATGAAAATTTCATAGCCAGTGATGTAATTTCTAAATTTTTTAATGGCATGGATAAAAACTAAAAACTCCTTATCAGTGACAGTATAATTCAACTCTGAGGGAGTCAAATTTTTACTTGTATAGTATAGCATGAGGCAAGTCTTTCTGTCCCAATATAGCTCCTAGATTTGTTTCTGAAGCGTCATTTGAGATATGAAAAGGAAGATGGGTGCTTTAGAAATATTTTCTTTCAAATTCTCAAAGGTTTTTTGAAAATCAAGATTCCAACTGAATTCACAATCTTTTGTAAGCAATTTTAAGAGTGCAGATGTAATTTTTGTAAATTTTTCTATAAATCTTCTATAATATCCAGTGAAACTGAGAAAACTTCTAACATCTCTTTGACAAGTTGGAACTACTAATTTGGAAATTACTTCAACTTTAGATATTTCCACTTTTATTCCATTTCCTGAAATATGGTGTCCCAAAACAATTCCCTCAATAAACATCATAAAGCATTTTTCATGACTTAATAAGATATTTTCTTCCTTACATCTTATGAGAACTTTTTCCAAATTTTCAAGGTCTTCTTCAAAAGAATTTCCATAGACTTTAAAATCATCAATGTAAATGTCCACACAATCATGGATTAAATTAGAGAAAATACCCAATACTGATCTTTGGAATGTTGTTGGTGTGTTGCATAATCCAAAGGAAGTACTTGGTAAACAGAAGTTCCCCATGGGCAAGTAAAAGTGGTTTTTTCATGATCTTAAAGTGCTACTTGAATTTGATTATATCCACTAAAACCATCCAAGAATGAAAAATATTTCTTCCCTACTAATGTATCTAAAACTTTATCTATGAAAGGTGATGGAAAATTATCTTTTGAGGTAGCCTTATTCAGTTCCCTATAATCAATACATACTCTCCATTTTCCATTCTTTTTAGGAACAATTACTAAAGGTGAAACCCACTGAATGTCTGATATTGGATAAATAAAGTTTACATTCAACACTTTTTGTAGTTCCTCTTTTACAATTTCCCTTAAGTTCTGATTCATTCTTCTCTGAGGTTGTCGGATTGGTATGGAATTTTATTCAATATATATGTGATGCATGCAAGTTTCAAAATTAATTCCTTTCATGTTAGAGTATTCCCATGCATATGCATAAGAGTGTTTTTGTAATGTTTCTATTAATTTCTTCTTTTGGAATTCTCCCAGATTTTTATTCAAATTTAAAGTTTTACCTGGAAATATTTCTATTGAAGAATTGTCAAATTCTTCCATAAAATATAAATCCATTTGTTTGGATGACAAATATTCAATATTGCATTGTTCCATAAAATTTTGAATACTCTCAAATTGTGAATATGGTTCATTATTTTCTATTGAATTTAAAATCTGATTTTCTTCCCTAATTTGAGAGATAGTAAAAATAGGTTGTATGACATTATCATCATCCATCCATTCTTCATTTTCTACCTCTATCATTGTTTTTGTTGGTGGGTATAATGTGAATTTCTTCGTTGAGCTACCATCAGAGATCAACATATCACTAGATATACAACTGATAAAAGCATCAGTTGTAGCTAACCAAGGTCTTCCTAAGATTAATGGATGCCCTCCTAAGTTGTCATGGGGGTCAAAATCATAAAATCAATTGGAAATTCCCAAGAATATAAGGATACATAAATGTCTTCTAACACACCATCATACAGATCTATCTTCCAACTGTAATAATGTTGGTGTATATTGAAGATTTGGAAATATTAGTTGATCCATAGTTTGTTTACCCATGATGTTTATGGATGCTCCTAAATCGATCAATGTGTTTGGGATTTCAATACCATCAATGTGTGTCTTCACAATGGGACTTCCTGGATCCAAATATTTTTGTATTGTATTTTTTCCCATCACGATTTCTGCAATTTTCCCAACTAATTGTATTATTTTTACTTCTTTCCTTTTTCTTTTGGGTTTCTTTATACTCAACTATGTTATTGTCTTTGAAAGGATTGGAATTTCTTTGATAGCTTGTAACAAAGGAATATTTATATAGTCATTCTTCAACTCATATAACATATCATAATCAGGCATCATGATTTTTTTTTCCACCCCTTTATGTAAGATTTCAAGGAAAGGATATTTTGAGACAGATACTGAAGGTTATTCTATAATGGGAGTTGAGTTTATTGGTGTTTCATGTGTTTATTTTTGAATATTTTTATTTTGGTGAAGAAATTTCTCTTCATCATAAATATCATCTTTTGTTTTTTCTTAGATAACAACAGATGGTAGTTTCTTTTCTAATATTCTACCAAATCTTAGTTGTACATTATTAAGATCTAGTGGAGTTATCATATAGATTTGAAATTTTTGACCCTCCATGTTGTAAACAAGTTGTGCATTCTTATTTTTTGGGTTTGGAAGTGGTTGAGAAGGAAATTGATTTGGTCTTTGTGGAAAAGGTAATGAAAGTTGAGGATTTTGATTTTGAAACTAAGGTTGTGATTTTTTACTAGATTGAGGAAAACATGTGGTGGAAAGTTTGGATAAGGTTGTGGATACTGGTGTTATTGAGAGTATCTACGATCTTAGTACCCTATAATTCATAGGATCTCAAGGTGATTGGATACTTCATATTTCTTGCAAGTTTTCATTATTGAAAGGTTTTTCAAAATTCAAATCATTTCAAATAAAAATATATGAAAAATAAAGAAAAGAGGGTATAAAAAACAAAAAGAGAAAAAAAAAGGAAAAAAGAAAGAAAAACCCCAAAAATAAATAACACTAAAAGTGTTGCAAGTTCAAATGCCACTACTCATTAGATAGTTTTGTCCAGTCATACAGTTTAATCGTGATTGGACAGTTTTCAATTTCTTTTGATAGGTTAGAAATAAGATTTCCAAACTGTTTAATCTTGGCTTATAAGTAGATAGGTAGAAAATGAAATTGGCTCAATAGTTTAAACTGAGTCAATGACTGAAATAAGGATAGGTGTTAGGTGAGAAATTCAAAAGAAAAAATGATTTAAGGGTTTGCTAGTCCAAATGCACCTTGCAAAAAGAAGAAAAAATATTAGATGATTAGTTTGGGTAGGTAGATATGTTGGGAAGAAAGAATGAAATGAAAATATGCAATATATTCCACAAGGCACAGCATCCAAGTTTCATTTTTTCCTTTGTTGTAAGAAGAAAATCAAGACACAGAGGGCTTATACTCAAAGGGGTTAGAAAGGGGATTATTTTCTAAGATTGGGAACTATATTCCAAGTCATTTTGATATATTTTATGTCTCAATGTTATCCAAAGTCCTGAAAATGTTAATATTCCATTATTCCTAACCTTCAAACTCTCGTATTTTTCATTTATCCTAAATTTTACTTTATCCCCTGACATTCATATTTCCCGACCCCACCAGCCCATCACACATCACATCAAGCACTAAAATCCCTGCACTTTCTCGACATTTGTGCTCCCCACTACATATATGATGCCCCACGATACCTTTCGGCCCCCCCTCACCCTCTAACCTTTCACAACTAGGGGGTCTGAAATGAGCAATATTTATTATTGTTGTTCCTGCTACGATTCACCTCCAGACTATTTCACACCCCACCCCCCCCCCCCACTCCGATACCACTCACCACCATCTCCCCCCTCCAAAAATGGTTTTACTGTTTAAACAATATTGTTGCACCTTTTGACCATTATCTACACCGTTGGCACCACGCCAACTCCCGCCTATCCACTCCATCCAATCACATCACCTCCCTCCAACACAACCGTGTGCCATTAATGGCTAGTCTATTATCCAGCGGGCCCGCGCCTATTCAACGTCCACCAATTCACATTATTAAAACTCAAATTCGGCATAACAATAGAGTTTACTCTGCTTATTATTATCAAATTTCTATAGGTATTGGATTTGCATATATTCGCAGAGAAATCAAAAATTAGCCATTGTTTTCGAAGAGCCATTGTTTACTAAAGAAGAGTTGTCAGCACTCTGTGAACTTGATTACATTTCTCCTTTTGATCGTTCAATTACGATCATGATACCCTTCTATTATATTATTTCCCCAGTGCTGGTCCATAGCAATTTTCCGTTCTCTTTTCCCGACTCTGTTATTCCATTATTCATTGCAGATCGAGAACTAATTTACAAAAGACATAAGCTTCCTCCAAAGGCAGACCAGCAACCTTTCAATCCCATGGTCTACCCTCAGGTAGATTTAGATCATATACCCCTAGCTAATAGAGACTATAAAATCCATGAGACAAAGTTAGACTTCGACTTGTTTGATGTCTACTGCTGACTCGAGGATAAATTTCTTAATGAAGAAGATGATATAGGCTTGTGGGACACCAAGCTTCCTTATTTTATTTTTCAGAAAACCCATAGCTACTCTAAACTGATCAGAAAATTTCAATCATGTTATGACATAAACCAGAGAGCCATAGTGAACCCTGCAAGAGAAATATTATTTTCTATCAATGCCCAATCCATTCAAGAAATGATGCAAGCCCCCATTGTTGAGAATACCATTCCCTTTTAATATGAAGCCCTGAGAGAATTATATCAAAAGCTATATTTTTTTAGCAGGGCCAAAACTTTAGTATTATTCATGGCCACAAATGCCTCAATGCCTACCAAGAATCCCCCATATCCATCATCCATCTTCCCTAATAGGACCCAACACATCATCTCTGTTTTATCTTACTTATTGGGGTATCATAATGATCAGTGGGTAGATGAAGCCATGGTTGGTTTCTTGTCTATTCTTTCCTCAGATACTCAGCTAAAAATCATGTTTAACTATGCACAGTTTCTTGCAGATGCAATTCATGAATAGTTCCTAAATTTTCACACAAAAGAATTTTTCAAATACACCTCTGTGTTGTTGTACATGTTTACCTATTTTTAGTCCAACAGATTTCAATTTGACATGAAGAAGCTGTAATATTCCAAAAAATTTAGCCTTCAAGCTAAATGGAATACTAGAGTTGTTTTATCACTAGGTAGGTGAATAAATGGGTAGGGAGGCACATAAACCTCTTTAGAAGGATCAATAACACTCCTAATGTGAAAGGAGGAAGAATAAGCAACTAATTTGAGAACCCTTGGGTGTGAACAGAGATGGGATCATGTTGATTCAGTCAACTTTGACCAAGTCAACAAATTTTTCTAGATACATTGAATCTCCTTGATGAACAGCACAGTTTTGGTGGAGGACAACTTGCATGAGCTTGATGGCACATATGGATGGGACCCAATGTGAAGAGGTTCACTTGCTATATATAGGATGGGAGCCTTTTTTATTCATGTTTTTATTATCATTTGATATTGGTTTGTTTAGACTTGGCTTCCTCTTTGCTATTTGGGGCCAGGAAGGTGCTGTTGTTTAGCACAAGGGTGTTCCCGAAAGGTGAATCCCACCCTCTTCCTCGAGAGGCCTCTTGGGAGAGCTTTGTTCAGATTTCTCCGTCACTCCACCTTGGAGTCTAAGCAACTTTTCCTCCACCTCGTTATTTTTCTGTAGCAGAATATTGTTGTGTTGCAGGGTGTTGCAGTGGAGGTTTGATAACACTACTTCTAGATCTGTTTCTCCGTAGAGGGAGCCTTCCTTCTCTTGAGAGATCATCTAGGAAGATTTTTGAGCTCATTTCACATCTTGGCAGCAGGCCAGACTATTCCTCATCTCCTACAATGCAGTCCCTTGCAGGAACTATGTCATTTTGCATAAAGTTGCTGCAGCAAGGTTAAAGCCCTTGTTTTTGAGCTAGTTTCCTTGGAAAAGGGCCAACCCTTCTCTCAAAAAGCTAGAGGAAGGGATTCTCATCCCTCTTTTGTATTATTCATCCATACTCCTGTAATTTTGTATTAAGACTGTGTTTTTTTAGATCTGAATATTCAGATCTTCTCTTTTTGTACATGTACTTTCATGAAACCTTTGTCGGGTTGTCTTTCTAATGCATTAAGGAGGCCAGATCTTCACTTTCTTATCATATTGTTCAATTAAGTTCCAGATCCATGTTTTTCTATCATTATACTACATAAACCCTCAGAAAATAATTCTATTATTTTCTTCAGTAAATTCTGCATAGCTTAAGTCATGGGATTTGGCTATTTTTAAGCTGATTTGAGGTAGGGAGGTTTTTTTAACTTATCATAACTGATTTGTTTGAATTCATATTTTGTATTTGAGGGCCTAAGATTATATTCTAAGGGAACCAAATGTTATTTCTCCCAGTTAAAATGTAAACATTTAGAAATAACGTTTTTAGGGTCAAATTGTTGCATTTTCCCCACTTGGGAGGATGTAGAAGTGATTCTTTTTTGTTGATGTTCCATTCATTTGATGGATATACGTTTCTTAACACATTTTATGACTTAATTTCACCCTGATATTCCATTATTGTGCTTATGCACTGCTGCATTCCTATTTTTAGGATACTACAATGGTATCAGAGCATAGTCTTGGCTCAGCCTATGGAACTCAACCATTATGCTATCAAGAGAAGGAGAGATGAATATAAAGAACACTCCATTGTGTGGAGGAATAAAGGAGGAGAGGCTCTCAAATCTACTTCCAAAATCTATGCAGAGCATCAATGAAGATCTTAAGAAGATGAGAGAGGAGATGGAATCTCCAAAGAAGTTTGAATCTAAAGCCAGATCTAGATTGGCACATGATAGTTGTGAGCATGCAGCTACACCCTATTATGCATAGCACAGTCAAATGCTCAGATCTATCATCAGAGAGATGGAAGAAGAAGGAATGCCTAAGAGGGAAACTCTTAGTGATTTTCTTCAAGAATATGAATCTCAAACTAAAAGGTTTAGAGATCATATCACTATTCAGGGGTTTTGCGAAATCAATATGGAGAGGAGAAGGAAGCATAACTTGGATAGATTCTCTCTATATATTTTTGATGGATCACCAACATGTTCAGCCAGAGCTTGGGTGGAAGAGCTACACACTTATTTGCAGCAACACCAAGTTTCTAAAGATGAAGCCATCAAAGTTGCAGTGCTGCACTTTGAAGGTAAGGCCTATGCTTGGTGGATGTTTGAGTCATTTTCATTGAAAAATTTCAATACTTCTTCTTTTTCAAATTTCACTAATATATTGGTAGAAAGGTTTGATAAAAAACATGAAACAATCAAACCAAGACAAACAAAAATTTTGCATGGGTTGGAAGAACCTGAAAACTCAAATCCACTTCAGAAAACTGTTGGAGAAACCCACATCTTACTGAAGACAAGAACTATGTCTCATACCTTTGGACAAGAGGGCATGAAGGTTCCTTTTTCAAAAGAGGATCTTCTTATTGAGCAGATGACTCCCATTCATATTGAAGAGGAAGAGGAGGATGGGGGTTACAGCGTTGTCACATCTGGAGCATATCTAGTACCTCATGCAGAGGGAGGAGGAGCACATGCTCCAACAGGAGGATTTCTTGTAGCATTGCAAGAAGTTCCCCAGGATCTCACTTATGGAGGTCAAGGCACAATCAATGGACAGCATGATTATGGAGCATCGCAGATGGAAGGAGAAGATAGGGAGGAAGGTCATCATCATTTGATGAGGAGCACACACCCCTATCCATTTCAGAGAGTTGATGCAAGGAAGAGGCAGACCGATTTACGCTGTGAGGGCAAGGGAAAGGTTTCCCAACCATATGCACAGTCTACTCTTGACATACATGTCTCACTGCATGGAGGCATCCCACTTGGGAGGCCACTTGATCTGGAGTTGGTAAGAGGCATATTTCCATTTGGTTCACCCCTCTTAGATTCTAGAGAGGTGAAAGATGTGGAGGATTCTAGTACAGCGCAGAGAGTTTGGGATAGTCTCAAGGAGGAGGGAGACATTCTTCCATTTTCAGCACCACCCACTCTCACTAGATGTACTGCGCTGACATAATTTGCTGCAATGATGGAGGATGGTACCTTCATGGTGCAAGGGAGCTACTCCATGGATTTGGAGAAACAAAGGGTACTTCCTTTGAGGAAGGAATCATCCATACATTGGAGTAGATGGAGGCCACTCATGCTTACTTGGCCAAGATTGAGAGATTATTTTTGGATGAGGGCTTCTCATTGGAGACCAACTTCCAAAGATCCTTACTTCTTTTTGAGCATGAGCAGTTGCATGATGGTAATGGCAGAAATTTGGAGGATGAATTTGGCATGAGGGATGTCAAAGGAAAAGACAACAGCATGTGGAGAGCTTCACATTACAAATCATCAGTGTTGTCTCTTAGGAGGATTGATCCATATTGGAGGTCTCAACTCTTGGTATAGTACTCCAAGGATCTTGGTGATTGCATGATACTTGATGACCCAAATGGAGATGATAGATACATGGTGGTTGGTGAGGTCATATATTCTTATGGCAGAGTCTTGTTGACCAGAGCTTCTAAGCTCAAGGAGAAGCTGCTAAAAGCAGCACATGAGGACTTCTTTTCCATGCAATTTGATGCATATATTTCCTTGGTAGAGGAGTTTATTTGGGAGGGCATCCAGGATGATGTATTTCAGCATATGGAGAGATGCATATCCTGGATGGTGATAGAGAGGATTTCACAACCACTTCCCTACTCTTTGGAGGTGAGGGAGAATTTCCAGTTGAGCCATTTCAGCTCAAGGTCCCAAGTACATGGTGGAGAATGTATAATTCCACATTATGTTTTGTACTTCTTTGCTTTATATGAGCAGCATGTTGTACCAAGGAGGATTATCCCTTCTTTCATATTGTATGATGATGTACTTGAAGCCATTTGTAGCATTGAGATTGGCTATCTTATTGGTGGTTTGTGGGGGAAGCCACATGATTGTTGGTGTGCACCATTGACACCACTTTGTACTTTCATGTTTCTATCTTGTAAAATGATTGTGGCAGAAAAAAGTGGCTGGAAAAGCACTTGATATTGTTTAATTTGAAGCAAGCAAAGGATGCACTGCGTTGGTTCCATGTGTGGGACCTTGTTCCACTTTCCGGTTGTCATATGACAACTTGTTTTTATTGGTTTTTGCTTCCATGTATTGCTAATATTTTTAGGTTCATGGGGAGCTTTGTTTGGAGAGTGTGATATGAGTTGGAAATTCCCACTGGGAGTATGATTCTCCCTACTTTGCATGATGCATGTTTCAGGAGGAGCAATGGGCATCCCATGATTTCCAAATTACATCTCTTTTCTTCATGTGGGAGGAGCCATTTGAAGAACTTGAGTTTTTGGAGGAGGCACTTCATGGCTTATTTGTTTGGTGGCGTAGCTTGGACCACTCTTGGAGGTCATAACATTTCAACCCAAGATCAGCAGCAGCCCCATACTCACCATAAATGGAGAGAGAAACGACTTGGATGGGAGGATCCAATCTCTCCATGCAAGCCCAACACATTGTATGAACCGAGGATTGAGGATCTTTTTGAGCTACTTAGATTCGCTCATTTAATTTGGATGATAGCATGGGTGTGGGAGTCAGTCATTGGGAATAATATTCCCCATGTTTTTCATTACTCCTACCTTGAGGAGGCCATTGGACAGCAAGGAGGTTTCCACTTACACCTTCCACCTTTCTATGATGTGAGCCATATGGTTTTTCATGCTTGGGAGGAAACATTGGAGGATATATTTGTAGCAAATCATTTTGAGTAGTGGTGGGGACTTGTAATGAGGAGGCCACAAGAAGAGGAGGGGAGAACTTTTTCTCTCCTTATACAGTTGCTTGAGGACAAGAAAAATTTTGGAGGGAAGGATTGTAATATTCCAAAAATTTTAGCCTTCAAGCTAAATGGAATATTAGAGTTGTTTTATCACTAGGTAGGTGAATAAATGAGTAGGGAGGCCCATTAACCTCTTTAGAAGGATAAATAACACTCCTAATGTGAAACGAGGAAGAATAATCAGCTAATTTGAGCACCCTTGGGTGTGAACAGAGATGGGATCATGCTGATTCATTCAACTTTGACCAAGTCAACAAAGTTGTCTAGATACATTGAATCTCCTTGATGAATAGCGCAGTTTTGGTGGAGGACAAATTGCATGAGCTTGATGGCACATATGGATGGGACCCAATGTGAAGAGGTTCACTTGCTATATATGGAGAGGATGGGAGCCTTTTTTATTCATGCTTTTGATTATCATTTGATATTGGTATGTTTAGACTTGGCTTCCTCGTACTGTTTAGCAGGGTTGCACTGTTGTTTAGCGCAGGGTGTTCCCGAGCGGGAATCCCACCTCTTCCCTTGAGAGGCCTCTTGGGAGAGCTCTGTTCTGTATTTCTATACATCCAGGCTTGAGTCCCAGCACCATTCTCCAGCCTCAGTGTTATTTCTGTAGCAAAATATTGTTGTGTTGCAGGGTATTGTAGTGGAGGTTTGATAACACCACTTCCAGATCTGTTTCTCAGTAGAGGGAGCCTTCCTTCTCTTGAGAGATCAAATAGGAATATTTCTGAGCTCATTTCACATCCTGGAAGTAGGCCATACTATTCCTCATCTCCTACAGTGAAATCCCTTGCAGGAACTGTGTCATTTTGCATAGAGTTGCTACATCAAGGTTAAAGCCCTTGTTTTTGAGCTAGTTTCCTTGGAAAAGGGCCAACCCTTCTCCCGGAAAGCTAGAGGAAGGGATTCTCATCCATATTTTGTATTATTCAGCCATATTTCTGTAATTTTGTAGTAATACTACATTTTTTCAAAGATGAATATTAAGATCTGCTCTTTTTGTACTTGTACTTTCATGAAACCCTTGTCGAGTTGTCTTTCTAATGCATTAAGGAGGCCAGATCTTCACTTTCTTAGCATATTGTTCAATTAAGTTCCAGATCCATGTTGTTCTATCATTATACTACATAAACCCTCAGAAAATAATGCTATTATTTGCTTCAGTAAATTCTGCATAGCTTAAGTCATGGGATTTAGCTATTTTTAAGCTGATTTGAGGCCAGGAGGTTTGTTTAACTTATCATAAGTGATTTTTTTTAGTTCCTCTTTTGTATGTGAGGGCCTAAGACTATATTCTAAGGGAAACAAGCATTATTTCTCCCATTTAAAACGTAAATCTTCATAAATAACATTTTCATGGTCAAATTGTTGCATTTTCCCCACTTGGGAGGATGTAGAAGTGCTTATTTTCTGTTGTTGTTCCACTCATTTGATGGATATGTGTTTCTTAACACATTTTATGACTTAATTTCACCCTACTATTCTAGTATTGTGCTTATGCACTGCTTCATTCCCATTTTTGGGATGCTACAGAAGCTGAATGATGATTCTCAGCCCCAACCAGTGATTTTCTAGACTAATTTATTAATGAAGGAGCATAATAATTACTCCTACAACAGCTTTGTAGACTTTTTTATTCATCCATCCATCAGTGCACTCAGCAATGCCATAGAGCCATGGATTAGTGAGGAAATTGATCCGGATTTATGCAGGAACACAACAAAATAAAGATATAACCATAAATACAGAGATGCGGCAGAAATAACACTTCATTTAATTAATATCAAAGAAGTGAAATTTGCTTACAGAAAAAATGGAAATAAAACTAGCTAGGGCGTTGGTAGCTATCTCTGAGAAGAGATGTGGTGGCTACAGGCCTCTGAACTGCGTTACAATGAGGCTCGAGGGCCTATTTATTATTAAGAAACAATGGAGAACCCTAAACATCCCAAAAACCTAACCCTAGGAGATGAAGCGCCAAAACTATGGGCCCCGTTTGGGTAAATTGGTGTTTCAACTTCCCAGGGACGTAACTTTGGCATACTATCTCCTTTTGATGCACATGATACATCATTAGAAAGCTCTATTCGAGGACTACAACTTTCACCATGAATATCATTTTGAAACGAAATGATATTCTCTGGAGGCGCGATGCCCAAAAAACGTCGTTTAGGGCCTCAAAACGGCTCCGGAAGTTCAGGACCCGAAAAACTGCTAAAAATAGTAAGTTATGCCGAAACTGAAAAACTGAAAGAGACAATGGTGGGGGCCTAAGTGGAATAGGCGGGTGGCCACCAATATCCACCTGGATCATTCCTCCCCCCTTAGGAAGCAATGGTCCCCATTGCGTTAAGTTCCTCCATGAGATGAGGAAATTTCTGCTGAACTTGGTCCCTGGTGAACCACTTTCCTTGGTGCGGGAGTTGGCCAGCTTTGACAACCCGATATAGTTGGATCTTCTGCTGGCGAGTGTTCTTGATTTGCATGTCCATGATGCAATCTGTGGTGGCCTGTTCCATGCAGTCTGGATTTAACTCAGTTGGTGTGAGTTGTTCTGCAATGTCCGAGGTGTCCAGTAGAGGTGGGAAGTAAGGACAAAGGTGATCCACATTGAAGACTGGGTGCAGACCAAGGAATGGTGGAATACTGAGCTCGAAGGCATTGTTCCCTACAGCCTTGGTGATGGTGTACGGCCCGTATTGGAGCGGGCGAAGCTTGTGGTGGGGTCCAGTGAGGCGCTCCTTCTGCAAATGTAGCCATACTTTGTCGCCCACCTGGAAGTTGTGTGGCACCCGGTGTTGATCATGGCGTTGCTTGTACTTGGCATTGGCTCTGTCCAATATATCATGAACCTGTTGGCGGATGTGTTGAATGTGCTCGATGAAGCTGCTTGCTTTGTCAACTTCAGACTGGACATGAGCTGAATTGGCCTGAGCAGCTGCAAATGGCATGGCTACGTCAATGGGACATAGTGGCTGGAATCCCAAGCCCACCTGAAAGGGGCTATGGCCGATTGAACTGTGGAGAGCC
Source organism: Pinus albicaulis (assembly GCA_034641835.2). Lineage (NCBI taxonomy): Eukaryota > Viridiplantae > Streptophyta > Pinopsida > Pinales > Pinaceae > Pinus > Pinus albicaulis. Next base: position 155,808,606 of record CM076578.1, on the reverse strand, counting down.
TGATTATAACTATGTTGTACATAGGGGAGGCTCTTGTCCCATGTGCATGGATGCTTTGAATTGTACATGCGCAGAATGTGTACAATCATTCTGTTGACGACCTCTGTCTGGCCATCTGTTTGGGGATGGAAAGCTGTGGACTTGGTGAGCTTTGTGTCCAACATTGACCAGAGGCTGGACCAAAATGTGTTGAGGAACCTGTTATCTCGATCTGATATGATAGACTGTGGGATCCCAAAGTGCACCCACACTCGTTCAAAGAAGAGTTTAGCAGTGGCTTCTGCTGTGATATTCTTCTTACAGGCCGCCATAATGGTCATCTTCGAGAATCTGTCAACGACCACGAAAACATAGTCATTTCCATTCTTAGTAGAAGGCAGGCCCGACATGTAATCCATGGAGATGGATTCCCAAGGTTGACTAGGGGTAGGTAGTGGAGTATATAGGCCTTGCTTCTTGATGGTCGGTTTGGCAATGGCACAAGCAGTGCAGGATCTGATGTGCTTCTCGACATCCTTTTGAAGGTTCGGCCAATAGAAATACTTCTGTAGTATTGCTACTGTTTTCTCGACCCCGAAATGCCCAGCGACTCGACTGTAGTGTGCTTCCCATATCATCTTGGCACGCTCGCTTGAAGGATCACAAAGGTGTCCCAGGTGACATAAAAGTGCATCTTGGAGGTGAAAATTTGGAACTTGCGTGCCCCCCAAGAGTGCCTTGTAAGTGTGGCCGAATTCTAGGTCACTCTCATAGAGAAGCGGCCAATCAGAAGTCTCGTGCCCACAAGAGTTGAGCACGGTGGTGAGCGCCACGATCGGTGGTCGGCTGAGGCAGTCTGCAACATTATTGGTGCTACCCTTCTTGTGCTTGATGTTCAAATGAAACTGTTGCAGATATGTGGACCACTTCTGATGGCGATCATTCTGCAACTTCCCTTGTGTCTGTATGAACTGCAGGGGCCGGTGGTCTGTGTGGATGATTGTTTCCTTCCCCAAAATGAAATGCTTCCATTGTCGACAGGCTTGCACAATGGAATACATTTCTTTGTCATAGGTGGGATACTTGCGAACTGTCTCAGACAATGTCTCACTGTGATATGCCACTGGATGTCCCTGTTGAGTAAGAACTGCCCCAATAGCATAGTCGGAGGCATCTGTCTCGATCTCAAATGGCTGCTGCAAGTCTGGTAAGGTGAGCACTGGGGCAGAACAGAGGCGATTTTTCAATTCTTTGAACGCCTTCTGTTGAGGTTCCGACCAAAATAATTTTGCTCTCGCTCCTCCTTTGGTGACTTGACTCAAGGACCAAGTGATATGAGAGAATCCCAACACGAATCTACGGTAGAAATTAGCAAGACCCAGAAAGCTGCGAAGCTCTGTTATAGTAGTCGGGGCTGGCCAATCCCGAATGACTTGGATCTTGGCTGGATCCACATGCACCCCCATTTCATCAATAATGTATCCCAGATATTGAACCTGGGTCATGCCAAAAGTGCACTTCTCCAAATTAGCACACAACTTGTGTTGCCGCAGTGTTTGGAGGACTTGTCGAATGTGGTGAAGGTGCTCTTCCCAAGTCTGGCTGAAGATCAGAATGTCATCCAAGTACACCACTACAAATGAGTTGGTGAATGGCCGCAAGATGTCATCCATCATCCTCATGAAGGTGGCGGGAGCATTCGTCAACCCGAAAGGCATGACCAGCCATTCGAAAAGGCCTTCCTTGGCTTTGAAGGCAGTCTTCTACACATCGGAGGGTTCAATTGGTACCTGGTGATACCCAGACTTCAGGTCGATCTTGCTGAAATATTTTTCACCTTTGAGTTGGTCCCGAAGGTCATCAATCCGTGGGATTGGGTACCTATTCCAGACAGTGATATTGTTGACTCGATAGTCAATACAAGATCTCCAAGTCCCATCCTATACATGCCAATGATCCAGGTGGATATTGGTGGTCACCCGCCTATTCCACTTGGGGCTCCACCATTGTCTATTTCAGTTTTTCAGTTTCGCCACAGTTTACTATTTTTAGCAGTTTTTCGGGTCCTAAACTTCCGGAGCCGTTTTGAGGCCCTAAACGACGTTTTTTGGGAAAACGGAGAGCAACATGGGTCCATGGACTGATGTTTCTTGTTCAAAATTTGTAGTCCTCGGATAGATCTTTCTAACGAGGTATGGTACGCGTCAAACGGAGATCGTATGCCAAAGTTACGCCACAGGGAAGTTGAACGTAATTTACCCAAACGGGGCCCATAGTTTAGCGCTTCATCTCCTAGAGTTAGGGTATGGGTACATTTAGGATTTCCCACAGTTTCTAAATAATAAATAGGCCCTCGAGCCTCATTGTAACTCGGATCAGAGCTGTAGCCACCACATCTCTTCTTAGAGATAGCTACCGGCCCACCCTAGCTAGTTTTATTTCCGTGCATGCGTAAGCACATTTCGGTTCTTTAACATTAATGAAATGAAGTGTTATTTCCATTTTGCATCTGTATTTATGTTTATATGTTCACATTTGCATTCTTTTGCATAAATGCGGATCGATGGTTCAAAACGATTTTTTTTTCTCGATCCTTCTTTGCATGTCCCCAACGGTACCGGAGTATAAGGAGCTTGGGCTCGTGCGGTGGTCGGCCTCGCAAACCTCGACGGACGCCCAGGGGGGACGAAAAGAAAGATGAGGGAGCAGGAGATCCTATCAAAATATTGCTCGAGGAGGCCCTCGAAAGACAAAGGAACGTGATGATGGATAACTTTGTTCAGATCCTTCAACGGCTACCCACCGGCGGCGCATCTGCATCCAGCGGCCACTCTGGAGGCGCGACTCCTTTTAAGGTACAAGTAAATTTTGACATTCCCATATTTGAGGGTCAAATAGACGCAGATGCTGTAGATAAATGGTTGAATCTGTTAGAAGGATATTTCTCGGTTCATGACTTTTCGGACCGGGAGAAGATTATTTTTGCACTCCTCAAAGCTACCCCCCATGTTAAGGACTGGTGGGAAACCTACTGTGAGAACAAGGACCAGACAGAACCCTCTCTGTTCTCGGCCGTACCAACTTGGAATTCTTTCCGAGACACCGTCAAGGAACAGTACTATCCCGTGGGGAGCTATGAGGACAAGTACATACAATGGACCACGGTGCGACAACAAAGGGATCAAGATGTGCACGAGCTGACGAATCTGTTCCATACCCTGCGCACAAAGTTGGGTATCAAAGATTCAGAGAAACATTTGGTGCTAAAGTATCGCGGTTGTCTGCACAGATACATTCAGGAGGAAATGGAGTTCCTCGACATCTCCTCGCTTGGTACGGCATACCGGTATGCTGCCAAGATTGAGCAGAAATTCAAACAGAATAAGCGAGACTTTGGATCTGCGAATCAAAAGCAAGGAAAAGGTGCTTCCAAACCGCAGAACAAAGGGCAGAGCCAAGGCATGGCGGCTAAAGACAACCCGTCAAAGCCACAAGAAAAGAACAACACCGTAAAGCCAAAGAAGGACACGGGAAAGTGGTGTGAGTTCCATAAGAGCTCCACTCACAACACAAGTGAGTGTCGGGCCAAGCAGTCGCTAGTGGCCGAGATGAGGGCTTCTGAGTCAGATGCATGCTCTGACTCCGAATCAGAACTTGAAAAGGTGAATGAAAAAGGGAAACAGATTATTGATGCGGAGCCCAACGCCACTGTTGCCACTGCAAAGATCCAAAAGGAGGAACCGGAAGATCCAGAGGAGGAGGAACGTCTCTTCCACTCCCGGATGTGGGTAAAGGGCTCCCCGGTACAGTTCATTGTCGACAATGGGAGCCAAAAGAACCTCATTTCAGCAGACGCCGTGAAGCGGTTGGGCTTGCCGACCACGGCTCACCCACATCCATACACCATCGGGTGGCTTCACCAAGGACGAGATCTCCGCGTCAGCCAGCAGTGCCGCCTTCCCTATAGCATCAAGCCCTTCACGGATGAGGTATTATGTGACGTTGCTCCTATTGATGTTTCTGATGTATTATTAGGACAACCATACTTGTGGAAGCGTCATGGTGTGTATGAGTCTCGACCTCGTGCTGTTATTATTACTTTGGGAAATAAGTTGTACAGGATACCAGAGGTACCACCTCCTACGACTATCTCTTTGGTTACTGCAAAACAATGTAGTAAGCTCATTTCCCAAACCAGGAAATTCGTTTTCCTGATGATCCGCCCCCAAGGCAAGAAGAAGACTGTGGCCACGACCTCCAGACAGGGCCCCTCTGCACGACAACAACAAATGGATAAGGTCGTGGAGGAGTACGAGGACATCTTCACCTCACCCACGGGGGTTCCTCTGCACTGCCAGGTCAAGCACCCGATTGATCTGACCCCAGGTGCGCCACTACCCAATGGACCGATCTATCGACGCTCTGTTCTGGAAAATGATGAAATCAAGAGGCAGATTCAGGAGCTGTTGCAGAAAGGTCACATCAGACCAAGTTCATCACCTTGTGGGAGCCCGATCGTGTTGGTACAGAAGAAGGATGGGACGTGGAGACTCTGTATTGACTATCGGGCGCTGAACAAGATCACTGTCCGGAATAGGTACACAATCCCACGGATTGATGACCTTCTGGACCAACTCCAAGGTGCAAAATATTTCAGTAAGATCGACCTGAAGTCTGGGTATCACCAAGTACCAATTGAACCCTCTGATGTGTGGAAGACTGCCTTCAAAGCTAAGGAAGGCCTTTTTGAATGGCTGGTCATGCCTTTCTGGTTGACGAATGCTCCCGCAACCTTCATGAGGATGATGGATGACATCTTGCAGCCATTCACCAACTCATTCGTAGTGGTGTACTTGGATGACATTCTAATCTTCAGCAAGACTTGGGAAGAGCACCTTCATCACATCCGACAAGTCCTCCAAACACTACGGCAACACAAGTTGTGTGCCAATTTGGAGAAGTGCACGTTTGGCATGACCCAGGTTCAATATCTGGGATACATTATTGATGAAAGGGGGGTGCATGTGGATCCAGCCAAGATCCAAGTCATTCGGGATTGGCCGGCCCCAACCACTATAACAGAGCTTCGCAGCTTTCTGGGTCTTGCTAATTTCTATTGGAGGTTCGTGTTGGGATTCTCTCATATCACTTGGCCCTTGAGTCAAGTCACCAAGGGAGGAGCGAGAGCAAAAAAAATTTGGTCGGAACCTCAACAGAAGGCGTTCACAGAATTGAAAAATCGCCTCTGTTCTGCCCCAGTGCTCACTTTACCAGACTTGCAACAACCATTTGAGATCGAGACAGATGCCTATGACTATGCTATTGGGGCAGTTCTTACTCAACAGGGACATCCAGTGGCATATCACAGTGAGACATTGTCTGAGACAGTTCGCAAGTATCCCACCTATGACAAAGAAATGTATTCCATTGTGCAAGCCTGTCGACAATGGAAGCATTACATTTTGGGGAAGTAAACAATCATCCACACAGACCACCGGCCCCTGCAGTTCATACAGACACAAGGGAAGTTGCAGAATGATCGCCATCAGAAGTGGTCCACATATCTGCAACAGTTTCATTTGAACATCAAGTACAAGAAGGGTAGCACCAATAATGTTGCAGACTGCCTCAGCCGACCACCGATCGTGGCGCTCACCACCGTGCTCGACTCTTGTGGGCACGAGACTTCTGATTGGCCGCTTCTCTATGAGAGTGACCCAGAATTCGGCCACACTTACAAGGCACTCTTGGGGGGCACGCAAGTTCCAAATTTTCACCTCCAAGATGCACTTTTATGTCACCTGGGACACCTTTGTGTTCCTTCAAACGAGCGTGCCAAGATGATATGGGAAGCACACTACAGTCGAGTCGCTGGGCATTTCGGGGTCGAGAAAATAGTAGCAATACTACAGAAGTATTTCTATTGGCCGAACCTTCGAAAGGATGTCGAGAAACACATCAGATCCTGCACTGCTTGTGCCATTGCCAAACCGACCATCAAGAAGCAAGGCCTATATACTCCTCTACCTACCCCTAGTCGACCTTGGGAATCCATCTCCATGGATTACATGTCGGGCCTGCCTTCTACTAAGCAGGGAAATGACTATGTTTTTGTGGTCATCGACAGATTCTCGAAGATGGCCATTATGGCGGCCTGCAAGAAGAATATCACAGCAGAAGCCACTGCTAAACTCTTCTTTGAACGAGTGTGGGTGCACTTTGGGATCCCACAGTCTATCATATCAGATCGAGATAGCAGGTTCCTTAGCACATTTTGGTCCAGCATCTGGTCGATGTTGGATACCAAGCTCACCAAGTCCACAGCTTTCCATCCCCAAACAGATGGCCAGACAGAGGTCGTCAACGGAATGATTGTACACATTCTGCGCATGTACAATTCAAAGCATCCACGCACATGGGACGAGAGCCTCCCTTATGTACAACATAGTTATAATCGGGCTCTCCACGGTTCAATCGGCCATAGCCCCTTTCAGGTGGGCTTGGGATTCCAGCCACTATGTCCCATTGACGTAGCCATGCCATTTGCAGCTGCTCAGGCCAATTCAGCTCATGTACAGTCTGAAGTTGACAAAGCCAATAGCTTCATCGAGCGCATTCAACACATCCGCCAACAGGTTCATGATATATTGGACAGAGCCAATGCCAAGTACAAGCAACGCCATGATCAACACCGGGTGCCACACAACTTCCAGGTGGGCAACAAAGTATGGCTACATTTGCAGAAGGAGCGCCTCACTGGACCCCACCGCAAGCTTCGCCCGCTCCGATACGGGCCGTACACCATCACCAAGGCTGTAGGGAACAATGCATTCGAGCTCAATATTCCACCATTCTTTGGTCTGCACCCAGTCTTCAATGTGGATCGCCTTCGTCCTTACTTCCCACCTCTACTAGACACCTCGGACATTGCATAACAACTCACACCAACTGAGTTAAATCCAGACTGCATGGAACAGGCCACCACAGATTGCATCATGGACATGCAAATCAAGAACACTCGCCAGCAGAAGATCCAACTATATTGGGTTGTCAAAGCTGGCCAACTCCTGCACCAAGGAAAGTGGTTCACCAAGGACCAAGTTCAGCAGAAATTTCCTCATCTCATGGAGGAACTTAACACAATGGGGACCATTGCTTCCTAAGGGGGGAGGAATGATCCAGGTGGATATTGGTGGTCACACGCCTATTCCACTTGGGGCTCCACCATTGTCTATTTCAGTTTTTCAGTTTCGGCACAGTTTACTATTTTTAGCAGTTTTTCGGGTCCTAAACTTCCGGAGCCGTTTTGAGGCCCTAAACGACGTTTTTTGGGAAAACGGAGAGCAACATCGGTCCATGGACCGATGTTGCTCATTCCAAATTTGTAGTCCTCGGATAGATCTTTCTAACGAGGTATGGTACACGTCAAACAGAGATCGTATGCCAAAGTTACGCCCCTGGGAAGTTGAAACACCAATTTACCCAAACGGGGCCCATAGTTTTGGCGCTTCATCTCCTAGGGTTAGGGTTTTGGCTATTTAGGATTTCCCATTGTTTCTAAATAATAAATAGGCCCTCGAGCCTCATTGTAACTCAGTTCAGAGGCCTGTAGCCGCCACATCTCTTCTCAGAGATAGCTACCAGCGCCTAGCTAGTTTTATTTCCATTCTGTCTGTAAGCAAATTTCAGTTCTTTGATATTAATGAAATGAAGTGTTATTTCCGCTGCATCTCTGTATTTATGGTTATATGTTTATTCTGTTCCGTTCTGTTATAAATGCAGATCCAGCTTGACACGATCGGGCTCCCACAGGGCGATGAACTTGGTATGATGTGACCTTTCTGCAACAGCTCCTGAATCTGCCTCTTGATTTCATCATTTTCCAGAACAGAGCGTCGATAGATCGGTCCATTGGGTAGCGGCGCACCTGGGGTCAGATCAATCGGGTGCTTGACCTGACAGTGCAGAGGAACCCTTGTGGGTGAGGTGAAGATGTCCCCGTACTCCTCCACAACCTTATCCATTTGTTGTTGTCGTGCAGAGGAGCCCTGTCTGGAGGTCGTGGCCACGGTCTTCTTCTTGCCCTGGGGGCGGATCATCAGGAAAACGAATTTCCTGGTTTGGGAAATGAGCTTACTGCATTGTTTTGCAGTAACCAAAGAGATAGCGGCAGGAGGTGGTACCTCTGGTATCCTGTACAACTTATTTCCCAAAGTAACAATAACAGCACGAGGCCGAGACTCATACACGGCATGACGCTTCCACAAGTATGGTTGTCCTAATAATACATCAGAAACATCAATAGGAGCAACGTCACATAATACCTCATCCGTGAAGGGCTTGATGCTATAGGGAAGGCGGCACTGCTGGCTGACGCGGAGATCTCGTCCTTGGTGAAGCCACCCGATGGTGTATGGATGTGGGTGAGCTGTGGTCGACAAGCCCAACCGCTTCACGGCATCTGCTGAAATGAGGTTCTTTTGGCTCCCATTGTCGACAATGAACTGTACAGGGGAGCCCTTTACCCACATCTGGGAGTGGAAAAGACGTTCCTCCTCCTCTGGATCCTCCGGTTCCTCCTTCTGGACCTTTGTAGTGGCAACAGTGGCGTTGGGCTCCGCATCAATAATCTGTTTCCCTTTTTCATTCCCCTTTTCAGGTTCTGATTCAGAGTCGGAGCATGCATCTGACTCAAAAGCCCTCATCTCGGCCACTAGCGACTGCTTGGCCCGACACTCACTTGTGTTGTGAGTGGAGCTCTTATGGAACTCACACCACTTTCCCGTGTCCTTCTTTGGCTTTACGATGTTGTTCTTTTCTTGTGGATTTGACGAGTTGTCTTTAGCCACCATGCCTTGGCTCTGTCCTTTGTTCTGTGGTTTGGAAGCACTTTTTCCTTGCTTTTGATTTGCAGATCCAAAGTCTCGCTTCTTCTGTTTGAATTTCTGCTCAATCTTGGCAGCATACCGGTATGCCGTACCAAGCGAGGAGATGTCGAGGAACTCCATTTCCTCCTGAATGTATCTGTGCAGACAACTGCGATACTTTAGCACCAAATGTTTCTCTGAATCTTTGATACCCAACTTTGTGCACAGGGTATGGAACAGATTCGTCAGCTCGTGCACATCTTGATCCCTTTGTTGTCGCAGCGTGGTCCATTTTATGTACTTGTCCTCATAGCTCCCCACGAGATAGTACTGTTCCTTGACGGCGTCTCGGAAAGAATTCCAAGTTGGTATGGCCGAGAACAGAGAGGGTTCTGTCTGGTCCTTGTTCTCACAGTAGGTTTCCCACCAGTCCTTAACATGGGGGGTAGCTTTGAGGAGTGCAAAAATAATCTTCTCCCGGTCTGAAAAGTCATGAACGGAGAAATATCCTTCTAATAGATTCAACCATCTATCTACGACATCTGCGTCTATTTAACCCTCAAATATGGGAATGTAAAAATTTACTTGTACCTTAAAAGGAGTTGCACCTCCAGAGTGGCTGCTGGATGCAGATGTGCCGCCGGTGGGCAGTCGTTGAAGGATCTGAGCAAAGTTATCCATCATCGTGTTCCTTTGTTTTTCGAGGGCCTCCTCGAGCAATATTTTGATAGGATCTCCTGCTCCCTCATCTTTCTTTTCGTCCCCCATGGGCGTCTGTCGAGGTTTGCGAGGCTGATCTTGCAAAGGTTCCACCAGATCAAGCCCTAGCTCCTTATACCCCGACCTCGTTGGGGACATGCAAAGAAGGATCGAGAAAAAGCAGACCCCTCTGATACCACTAATCCGGATTTATGCAGGAACGCAACAGAATAAACATATAACCATAAATATAGAGATGCGGCGGAAATAACACTTCATTTCATTAATATCAAAGAACTGAAATTTGCTTACAGACAGAATGGAAATAAAACTAGCTAGGGCGCTGGTAGCTATCTCTGAGAAGAGATGTGGCGGCTACAGGCCTCTGAACTGAGTTACAATGAGGTTCGAGGGCCTATTTATTATTGAGAAACAATGGAGAATCCTAAACATCCAAAAACCTAACCCTAGGATATGAAGCGCCAAAACTATGGGCCCCGTTTGGGTAAATTGGTGTTTCAACTTCCCAGGGACGTAACTTTGGCATACTATCTCTGTTTGACGCACATGATACATCATTAGAAAGCTCTATCCGAGGACTACAACTTTCGCCATGAATATCATTCTGAAATTGAATGATATTCTATGGAGGCGTGATGCCCAAAAAACGTCGTTTAGGGCCTCAAAACGGCTCCAGAAGTTCAGGACCTGAAAAACTGCTAAAAATAGTAAGTTATGCCGAAACTGAAAAACTGAAAGAGACAATGGTGGGGGCCCAAGTGGAATAGGTAGGTGGCCACCAATATCCACCTGGATCAGAAATAATGAAGGTGATGCATTTGACAGAGTAGATCAGAACATTAGATTGGTCCCTCTACTAAAACTACACAGAGATCAGGGTTTATGGCAGTGAATTGGCCCCCTATAAATTTCCCAAGTACCTCTCTATGAGAATATTTGCACTTGAAAATATCAAAAAAATGATAAATGCAGGTGAGTTGCATTTTGTCTCTGCCAAGAAGAAGTCATAATTCAGGATCAAATCACAAATTGTTCCATTTATTGAGCAGCAGGGGATGAGGCAGATAAAATGTTGAAGGAAATGAAGTTTACACATAGCTTCACTTGGTCCTATGATCTAATGGGGATCATCTCCAAGAAGAGGGTGTAGAACAATTCCACACCCTACATTCATACCCACAGATTGGAGATAGAACAGTATATGAATAAATAACAATGGGAAGCTAACACACTCTAGGAGGCAGAAGATCAAGTCATCTCTACTTCAGGAATTCAAACACCAACTCCACAAGAAAGAAAATTTGCAAGAGCACAAGTTGACAAAGGAAAGGAACCAGAAAAGGAAATAGGAATCAAGAGGACCAAGGAATATCAAACAGACATGGATATTGATTCCTCCACTAAAGAGTTCAAAATGAAATACAGGAAGAGGGCCAAAATATGCAAGGACATTGGCCAGGGTAGTGAGAAATATTAGCAGACACTTATCACAATCAGAGATTCACCAAGCTCATCTCAGCAGGTGGCCAAACATTTTCTCAACGTCCTCTTCCACTGTGCCTTTCCAACAGCAGAATGTGTAGACTCCTACATCCAAGGAAGGACAAAAAGAGGAAGATATCTATGATACGTTCAATGAAATCAAAAGAAGGAATGAGGTTCTTAAGACCAACACATATAATCAGTTTTGGAAACAAACAAGTAGCTCCCAGAGTAGACTTCTATCAGCGTTTGACTCTGAGAAGGGAAGAATGAAGATGGCATTCTTGGAAGCACAAATCCCTCATCCTAAAGGTGCAGCAGACTAAAAGAATACCTCCTTTGAGTTTGATATAAATCATATTCATCCGAAAGACCAAATGGAGATGGATAAGTAGACAGGAGAAATGATCTCCTCCACTTTGACCAGTACAGTCATGAGCCTCTCAAAAGTTGCAGGTCACATTATCCAACACATAGTCATAATTGAAGATATAGAAGGTTCCCTCCATGGCCAAAGACTCCAGGATTAAATCCCTGGAGGATTTGGTGGTGAAAATTGGGTACAATCCTTCAAATTTAGTAGTAGCAGAAACACTTGTGAGGAAGAAGAATGCAGACATAGCTGCTTTGAAGAGACAAATCAAGATGCCAGTGATAGAAGATCCTATGGAAAAGGAGATAGAAGCAAATGAAACATAGAAGGAATAAATGATGCAATTTATCATTGAATAAGAAGAGAATATAAAGAAAATTTATAATGAGATGGATAAAATGGTAAAAGAAAGACAGAAAGCAGTAAGAGATGCAGTGAAGGAAGCAGCAAAAGAAGCAGCTAATGCCATGATTCAACTACAGGAAGTCCCTCTTACAATGATTCCAACATCTACAACAACAGGTACACCAAGTGAAGGCACTGAGAAGTTAGCAAAATCTATGGAGAACATTCCTTACAGACATCATAAATTAAAAAGATGCAAGATAAATTCAGTGATCTACAAGAGCAGTTAAAGAGGAAAGATTCAGCTCATGCCACAGAGTTGTAGATCAGCAAGAAGTTAAATCAAGGTTTGCAGAAGTCCCTTCAGGAGTCCTCAATTGGAAGCATGGTAGGAAGAGTTAAACAAATTATTTGGCTAGATATAATTGAATCTATGAATGATATATGGCCATCAATTCAAATAATTTTTTAACAGAGGGATTTAATTGAGTCAGTGAAAGTTGCCATTGAAAAAGAAAATGATGAAATTTGGGATAAGCCCCAAACTTCCAAAAATATGATTAGATTCTTGAATTCTAAATAAATTCATGAATTGGAACAACTTCAAGTAGCAGATAGAACATCCACCATACTTGAGGCAAAAAGGGTGTTGAATAACAAGAGTCTAGTTACACAGTTAGAAGAAAGATGTCATCATCTAGAGATTGGAGTAAGTATATTTTTCAATAGGATTGAGCCAATGAACAAAAAGGGATTGCCTTCCTTATTTTTTTATCAATGATAACACGATGCCTAGGACAGATTATGTCAAAAATCTCACATAGATTTCAAAGGATACATCCAAGCACACCAATATGAAAAACATTATGATAGGGAAATCATTTTATGAAGTTATCAGCAATGATGTCTTCATACATCACGAATTAGGCACATCTTTCAGTTGAGGCCAACATTTGTGAAGTACACTGAGACTGATGAAGTCTACAGAAAGTTGAATAGAACTGAGATTCCGACTCAAAAGGAATGGGAAAATTTATGTGGACTCTAGGGAGGATGACAACTGAGCATGATGACAAAACATGCAGCTCGGTGAATTATCTACTTCAACACATTTAGTGTATCAGAACAGCTCAGCAGTATCAAATTTTCCATCACAGAAGACCACTACAGCACATAACGGCTTTATAATAACTTTAGACATCTATTAAAAAGTCGTTACACTGAATAACAGCTTTATAATGACTTTAGAAATCTGTTAAAAAGTCGTTACAACGTTTCCATGCATGAGGCGCACATGTCAAATTTCAGTTATTTTGTAATAATGAACAGATCGTCATTTTTTATACAAAAATCAATTGCAAATAGTTTACATATAACATTTTATTTAGTATTATAGGTTGGGGGGGCCTAGTTTGTAAGCATTTTTCATTGGAAGTTTTTGTAATTTTCAAGTTGGAGCGTCAATAAAAGATCTATTTGAAATATTCATGTGTTGTGATATCATGGTGATGTTTTTCCTTATTCATGTTTAATATTTTACCACTGTAACCTTTTCATGTGCATCATTTAAAATCCTAATTGTAAAACAGGAAAGTTAGATTAATATTTATTGTCCAGAGTACCTTAATTATGACTTTCTTTACAATTTAAATGTTTTCTTTTGATGTATGATTTAAGAATTATTAATCTCTCTTAAGTCATTATTGAAAAAAATTTCTCCATTTCATAATTTCACTCAGTTATAAAACACCATTATTCATAGCTATCCTACCTTGCATTTGATCTGTAAATTGATGCAAACTCCCAACCTATTTTGACTCCATAGCCCAATGGAAACTGTTTAAATAAATCCCTTAAATCCAACCACAAACAATAAAACAAAACTACTCTCACAATTAATTTAACTAGCCTAATATGAAAAAGCTTAAAGCAAATCTAAATCTTATATAGAGAGATCCCTCTTTGAGTCTAAGAGGGCCAGATCTTAGGCTTCAAGTGGTTTTGATGTTGTTATTTGTAATTAGTCTTGCCAATATTATAAATTATAGAGCGATAACATAGTGGCGACCATACTCGGGAACATAACTGAAATTTTTCAATTTTCATCCGAATTCAGAAAACCCCAGTTAATAAGCATTGTATGATACAATTTTCTTTTAAAGATTGGTTTCTCTCAGTTTTCAATAATTAGTTTGTCTATGATTTTGAACTAAATTCTGGCTCCCAAAATAATATCCACTAGATCCCATCCAAACCCAAATCCTCCTCCTATTGCAGATAATCTTGATAATATCTTGAGAAAAACTCCTAGAACAAAAATTCCAACCAGTAGCAGGGTTCTTCACAGATCTAGCTCCTTACCTGATAACTTTGTCACTTTTCAAGACATTTAATTTGATTTTCATTTTGAACAAGGTCTATTCAGAACCAAATCTCATAATTGGACTGACCATTCAATTTTTTATCCATCCATATTTCATCAAAGTCCAGTAAGAGAAGCCTACTCCCAACTTCAATTTGACATCCATCTTCTCCAGGATTTTGATACTCTTCAAGATCTAGAGACTGAATTTACTTCCACTGTTGATGAGGCCTTCCTCTAGAAATCTGTAGAGTTAACTGCCTTAACCATAGAAGCTTCTTCAATTTCATCCCAAACAGTTCCTCTTAGGTCAGTTAGTCCTATAAATTCCACCATCCCTACCACTACAGTTGTTCATCCCCATACTCAAATTCCTGCACAAAATTTTTCTCCCACTACTTCAACCCATCTTACTTCATCCACCGTTCATCTACCTCCACCACCTCCACCAATTATGGCAGCCAAATATGCCCCATTGGTGCTGACAGCACCTTTACCCCCTATTCCCAAGGATTACCAATCTAAGATTCCACAGTTTGATAGCACTGGTCCAATGACTACCTAGCAACACATAGATAAAATGAATGATTGTTTTGACCTATAAGAAATTGATGATGACAGTTTCAAATTGAGAATGTTTGCTCAGATTTTAGGAGGTGAAGTCAGAAAATGGTTTAAAGGTTTAACTTCTAATAGTATTCATGATCTCCTTTCTTTTCACCAAAAATGTATAAATAGATGGGACGTCAAGAAAAATCCACAGTGGATATTTTCAGAATATGAAACTATTAGGATATCTCCAGGAGAGAATGTGCAAGACTATTGTACTAGATTTAACAACATATACAACTCACTCCCTGCTAATATGAAACCACCCCAAGGGATAGTCCTGCTTAAATTCCCAAATGGATTTGACCCAGACATGGCCTATTAGCTTAGGGAAATAGACTCATCAACTTTAGACGAAATGGAAAAATATTTTGTGAGTGTAGAAGCTAATTTATTAGAAAAAAGGGCTAGGATGAGGACTGAGAGGAAAGTCACAATAAGAGATGAAACTATAGCCTCTGCGTCTGATACAAAATTTACAATTTGGTAAGGACTATGGAAATACTCTGAACGAAAGAGAAATACTCTGAACGAAAGAGAAATACCCAAAGAAAATCAACCAGTACCCCAAAACAGAAATCAGAACCCAAGAATTAAACCTCCACAAATTAGACAGAGAGAGTAAAGAGGCCCTGATCAGCAGATTAGACCTCCTTTTTAAGAAAACTATGTTGGTGAAGATGAATGAATAGTGGAGGAAGTTGAAGAAAACCATATTAATTTTATGGGTATTAATGAATATGATTCTATTTTTCTCACAGAAGAAGAATAAGGCGTGTTTTCAATAACCCAAACAAAACTCAAATCCGAAGAATCTGATGATGAAAAACTGGGTTTTGAGAATTCAATTATGGAGGTCCAAAGACAATACAACTTAAGAAGTAAGAAAAATTTAGATAATTCCAATAAAAAGAATCTAGAAAATTCTACCAAGAAAGTATATGAATCTAAAGTCAAGAAAACTCAAAGAAAAATGTAAATAACTTGGAAAAGAAAAACAA
Source organism: Pinus albicaulis (assembly GCA_034641835.2). NCBI lineage: Eukaryota > Viridiplantae > Streptophyta > Pinopsida > Pinales > Pinaceae > Pinus > Pinus albicaulis. The sequence continues at coordinate 155,792,868 of CM076578.1, read as the reverse complement.
AGAAACTAGTACCAAGAGAGTAGTAGATATTCCTGCCAGAAATGCTCAGACAGACATTCATAGTACAAGAAAACAGAGTGAAATTACCTAAAGGATAGTGGTTGAAAGAATTGATTTGTCAAACCCACTGAAAAGTCAAACACCATTCAACATTGAGAGTGAACTTGCAAAAGTGAAGATATATATCCCTCTCACGGAATTAATCAACAAAAATGTCTACAGATTCCATGTCCTAAAAGTGTTAGATAGAGGGGAGACAACTGATGCTGTCAATTTAAGTGATGATCAGCCTGAACTTTTGTTTGGGCCAGAGGTTGATGGTAAACCCCGGGAAGGAGGTGTCGCTCCTTTTTATGTCAGCTTAAACTTTCATGACAATATTCTTCATAATTCCATGTTGGATTCGAGTGCATCACATAATTCCAAAGGCTATCATGGAGAAACTTTCCCTTGAAATCACTAGACCTTACAAATATTTATACTCTTTTGAATCTAGTAAAGTTAGGTGCCTAGGTCTGATTAAATATCTTTGTGTCACTCTAGCTCAGATACCTGCAAAGAGTTTAGTGATGGATATTGGTGTAGCTGACATTCCCCCTAAATATGGAATGCATTTATCTCGCTCATGGGGAGAAAAATTACAAGGGAACCTGCAAATGGACATGACATATGCAACAATTCCAAGAAGACTATATAGGGAAACGTTAATGAAGTACATGGTAAGTAGCCAAGAAAAACCTCACAATTACCCTCTGTACTCTGTTCACACTGACCATGATTATTTCATTTTGTATAATGATGGAGTCATTGATTCACAATTTTCCCATATAGAAAATGATTCCATAGAAAATAACGACAATCAACTACGAACATAACAACTAGATCCAGCAAATGAACCTATTTGGAACATGAGTTTTGATGTCTCATGTGGAAAATTTGGCTCAGGGGTAGGCATTTGGGTGTATAATGTAGGAAACAATAGTGCACAGGGTCATTCATACAAGTTAAATTTTCAGTGCCCAAACAACATTGCAGAATATGAAGCTTTTCTTTGGGGATTACAGATGTTGAAAAAACTAGGAGCAAAAAGGATCTCCATACATGGTGATTCTGAGTTGGTCATAAGACAAAGTAAAGGACTATATGCAGCAAAATATCCTATATTAAGAGCCTGTAGAAATGTTGCACTTGATTTCTTGAGAGCTTTTGATGAATATGATTTAGCAGTAATTCCCAAAAATTAGAATGTCCTAGCAAATGGCCTATATTTTTCAGCAAGTACCTGTAAACTACCTCACCCAAACAAACAACATACAATTGAGGTCAAACATCACCCTTATGTGCCAAATAACATGAGGTAATGGCAGATCTTTGGCAGTGACAAAAAAATCAAAAGATTCCTACAATACAAAGATGAATTTGAAGACAGTAATATAGACATGGATTGTGAGGAAGACAGTGTTACTGATGAACAAAGTACTGAGGAAAAACAATTTTTTGTTCTAGAAACTGTCTTTTTAGATGTAAATATTCCAACTAACCAAAATATACATAATACATAAAATCAAAAAGACCTGGAACAAGAATAATTTGAAATACTCCAACTCAAAGACAATAATCTGCCTAGAGGGCTGGTACCTTTAGAGGAATTATTTGACTTTAATGATGTGGCAAAGAAACCCAAAATGGAACCAACTGAACAAATATTGAGGAATGTAATATAGGCACTGAACAGAACCCCAAAATCATCAAATTGTTTAAATCTCTACCTATTATTACAAAAAGAAGATATATAGCTTTGTTCAAATAAATCATTGATGTGTTTGAATGAAACTATGAGGATTTGAAGTCTTATTATACAAGCATCATACAAAATAAAATTCCAATTAAATAAAATAAAAAACCATTCAAACAGAAATTGCGAAGGAAAAATCATGTTTTGATGCCTTTAGTTGAGAAAGAAATTAAAAAGATGTACGAATCAAAAATCATAGTACCACTCAGATACTCCAAATGGGTATCCAATATTGTCCCAACTAGAAATAAAACAAGCGAAATTAAACTTTGTATTGACTTTAGAAATCTTAATAAAGTATCTCTTAAGTATAATTACCCTTTACAAAAAATGGATCACATATTGCAAAGGGTAGTGGGTTCTAGTAGGATATCTTTGTTAGATGGTTTTTCTGGTTATAATCAAGTGTTAGTACACCCTGATGACTAAGATAAGACAGCTTTTACAACTCCTTGGGGGACTTTCATGTATGTGAAAATGCCCTTTGGATTAATGAATGTTGGAGCTACCTTTCAAAGGGCCATGGACATTGCATTTGCCGGTGATATTGGCCACTTTATTGTGATTTATTTGGATGACATCACTGTATTTTATAAAACTGATGAAGAACATTTAGCACACTTGACAAGAATTTTTGAAAAATGCAGAAAAATTGAAATTTCCGTGAATCCTAAGAAAACATTATTTGGATTAGAATAAGGAAAACTGTTAGGTCACATTATCTCTCATGATGGAATCAGAATTGACCCTAGCAAAATTGAAGGAATATTAAAAAGCATCCATCCTAGAAATTTTAAAGAACTCCAATCATTCATTGGTAGAATCAATTTTTTTAGGATATTTATACTAAACTTAGTAGAACTTTTGAGGAAAATTACGAATATGCTCAAGAAAGAATCAGAAATAAAATGGACCCTAGAAGAAAAACAGTCTTTTGATTTAGTCAAGCTAGCATTAACAAAAGACCCAATACTAATCAGCCCAAATTTTACTAAAGATTTCATGATTTTTTCTTTTTCTTCTGAACATACTATTGCTACCATTTTATTACAGAAAATAGTGAAGGACATGAGCAGCTAATAGCTTTTCAGCAAGGCATTACGAGATGCATCATTGAAATATAATATCATGGAAAAATAGCATTTTACTTTTGTTAAAGCATTGAAATATTTTAGAGTCTACATTATACATTCACATATCATTGCTTATGTTCCAAATGCAGTTGTCAAAGATATCTTAACACAAAACAGTCCTGATGGAAAAAGATGAAAATGGATTGCAGTGATCTTAGAATATGATTTGGAAATCAAGCCTACCAAGTTGATTAAATGCCAAGGATTAGCCAAATTGATGGCAGAATCTAACTTTCACGCACTAGACATCAACATGGAACACTCATTAGATGATCAAGAGGAACTGGCGACTCCACCGATTGATGAAGGATTCCTTAATTCTCCATGGTATGCTAATAGTTTGTATGTATTGTCAAATTTGAATGCTCCTCTGGGTTTGTCTAAAACAAAGGCTAGATTTCTTAAACTTAAAGTTGTTAAATTCTGCATTTTGGATAATGTTTTGTATTGGAAAGATATTGGAGGTATTTTGCTTAAATTTTTATTGAAGGATGATGCATATAGAGTAATGTAGGAGTTCCATGGAGGTGATTGTGGTGGCCATATATATTGGAAAACCACTGCTAACAAGATCATGAGAGCTGGTTTTTATTGGCCCACCCTTTTTTCTGATGTCCATAAGATGGTTACTGCTTGTATTAAATGTCAAATCTTTGAAGGAAAGAGAAATCTGTTACCCTTACCCCTAAAATATATTTCTGTAGAAACCCCTTTCCAGCAATGGGGATTACACTTCATAGGAGAAATTCACCCCCCATCCTCTGCCCAACATAAATGGATCCTCACTGCTACAGATTATTTCACCAAATGGATAGAGGCCACCACTTCTAGAAATGCCACTGACTCTGTCATAATAAAATTCCTAGAAACCAACATCCTTTCTAGAATTGGTTGTCCTAGAAAAATAATTACAGACAAAGTTGCAACCTTTAATTCCAAAAATATGGTTGATTTTTGTCACAGGTATCATATAACATTGGGGCATTCAACAACCTATTACCCTCAAGGTAATGGACTGGTAGAATCTTCAAATAAAAGCCTGGTGAACATCATTAAAAAGCTTCTGGAGGAGAGTAAGAAATCATGGCATAATAAATTGATCAATGCTCTTTGGGTTGATAGACTCACCACAAAGAAATCAATTGGCATGTCTCCATACCAATTAATTTATGGGATGGATGCAGTATTCCCTTATTCCTTGGGAGTTCTAGTAATGAATATTATCTAACAGATTCAAGCTAAACTGAATGACATTCAGAGGAGGATCAATGACACCATCCAGCTGTAGTAGTCCAGAGAGGAAGTCTACAACAAAACACAAGTAATTCAAGACAATATCAAAAATATCTTTGACAAGAGAACTGAGGAAAATGATTTCAATTTAGGTGACAAAGTTCTGAAATGGGATTGCAGAAGAGAGGATAAAAGCAAGCATGGAAAGTTTGATAATCTTTGGCAAGGGCCATACATCATTGATGCTTTCAGGGGAAATAATGCTTACTTTCTCAAAGAGTTGGATGGTACAGAAGTATATGGAGGTCATGTCAATGGCATGATGAAGAAACACTATTTTTTTTTTAAAACAGGTTGATTTCATCCTTTTAAATACCACAGTCTTACAATTTTCAATAATTCATTGGATAAGTTTGAACCCCAAAGTGAAGGCCTAAGCCTAGTTTGATGAGCAGATATAAAAACAGTAAAAAAACCAGTTGAAGATGTTGCAGAGAGAGGAGCATTCAAGGCTACTGGTCTCAAGTTCTTGACACTTCTTTTCAAGAAGTGCCATCCCCAGCTGGAGCCACTGTTAGTACCCTATAATTCATAGGATCTCAAGGTGATTGGATACTTCATATTTCTTGCAAGTTTTCATTATTGAAAGGTTTTTCAAAATTCAAATGATTTCAAATAAAAAAAATATGAAAAAGAAATAAAAGAGGGTATTAAAAAACAAAAACAAAAAGAGAACTAAAGGAAAAAAGAAAGAAAAACCCCAAAAAAGAAATAACACTAAAGTGTTTCAAGTTCAAATTCCACTACTCATTAGATAGGTTTGTCTAGTCATTCAGTTTAATCATGATTAGACAGTTTTCAATTTCTGTTGATAGATTAGAAAATGATATTTTCCAAACTATTTAATCTTGGCTTATCAGTAGATAGGTAGAAAATGAAATTGGCTCAACAGTTTAAATTGAGTCAATGGTTGAAATAAGGATATGTGTTAGGTGAGAAATTCAAAAGAAAAAATGATTTAAGGGTTTGCTAGTCCAAATGCACCTTGAAAAAAGAAGAAAAAATATTAGATGATTAGTTTGGGTAGGTAGATATGTTGGGGAGAAAGAATGAAAAGAAAATATAGAATCTATTCCACAAGGTACAACATCCAAGTTTCAATTTTTCCTTCGTTGTAAGAAGAAAATCAAGACAGAGAGGGTTTATACTCAAAGGGATTAGAAAGGGTATTATTTTCTAAGATTGGGAACTATATTCCAAGTCATTTTGACATGTTTTATGTCTCAATGTTATCCAAAGTCCCGAAAATGTTAATATTCCATTACTCCTAACCTTCAAACTCTCGTATTTTTCATTTATCCTAAAGTTTACTCTACCCCCCGAAATTCATATTTCCCAACCCCACCATCCCATAACACATCACATCAAGCACTAAACTCCCCAAAATTTCCCGACATCTCCACTCCCCGCTACATATCTGACGGCCCACGATACCTTTCACCCCCCCCCTCCCGTCACCCTCCGACCTTTAACAACGGGGGGGTCCGAATTGAGTGGTATTTATTACCATCATTCCTGTTACGTGTCACCTCCAGAATATTTCGCACCCCCCCCCCTCGCTTTGATACTACTCACCGCCATCGCCCCCCTCTGAAAATGGTTTTACTATTTAAACAATATCGTTGCACCTTTTGATCGTTATCTGCACCGTTGGCGCCATGTCCACTCCCGCCTATCCACTCTATCCAATCACATCACCTCCCGCCAACACAATGGTTGTTTAGTTAATGGCGAGTCTATTATCCAACGGGCCCACGCCTAATCAACGGCCACCAAATCGCACTATTAAAACCCAAATTAAGCATAATGACGGAGTTTACTCTTCTTATTATTATCAAATTGTTGAAAGTATTGGATTTTCAGATATTCACAGAGAAATCACAAATTAGACATTGTTGCCAAAGAGCCAGTGTTTACCAAAGAAGAGTTGTCAGCACTCTGTAAACCGGATTACAGTTCTCCTTTTGACTGTTCAATTCTGATCATGATCCCCTTCTATCATATCCTTTCCCTAGTGTTGATCCATAGAAATTTCCCTTTCTTTCTTCCTCCTTTTGTCATCCCATTCTTCATTGCAGATCGAGAACTGATTTATAGAATACATAAAATGCCTCCAAAGGAAGACCAGCAACCTTTCAATCCCATGGTCTACCCTCAAGTAGATTTAGATCATATACCCCTGGCTGATAGAGACTATAAAATCCACGAGACACAGTCAGACTTTGACTTGTTTGATGTATATTGCTAGATCGATGATAAATTTCTTGATGAAGCAGATGATATAGGCCTGTGGAACACCAGGCTTCCTTATTTTATTTTTCCCAAAACCCATAGCTTCCCTGAACTGATCAGAAAATTTCAATCATGTTATGACATAAACAAGAGAGCCATAGTGAACCTTGCAGGAGAAATACTTTTTTCCATCAATGCCCAATCCATTCAAGAATGATGCAGGCCCCCATTGTTGAGAATACCATTCCCTTTTCATACGAAGCCCTGAGAGAACTATATCAAAAGCTATATTTTTCTAGCAGGGCCAAAACCTTAGAATTATTCATGGCCACAAATGCCCCAATTCCTACCAAAAATCTCCTATATCCATCATCCATCTTCCTTGATAGGACCCAACACATCATCTCTGTTTTATCTTACTTATTGGGGTATCATTGTTAGGTCCCTATATTACTAGTATAGTCCCTTATTGTTATTAGTGTAACCCCCTTATTGTTATTATTATACCCTTGTAACCCCCATTTTGTTATTATTGTGCCGTTAAATTATTATTGTTAGGTCGGCTAGGATTACATTGTGGCCCACTAGGATTACATTATGGCCACATGGACTCCTATATATAGAAAGGAGGTTTTGTAAACGGTATCATCCAAGAATTGTTCATTTATGTAATGTATTGGAGGTTGCCCCCTCAAAGTGGCTTATTTCTAAGGCGTTGATATCTCTTTTCTTCTATTTTTGGAGAGTTTGGTTACACAACATTTGGTATCGAGTTTTGGATTCTAAGTTTTGTTGCTCCAAAACGGAGGTCATCGTGAAATTTTCACTATAAATTTGTTTTTCTACGAAGTTTCAAAGCTGAAATTTTTAGGGTGCGAAGCGAAATCACGATGAAGAAATTTTAAAAATTTCGGAAGCTTTGTTCCATAATATTTTCGGAGATATGATCGGTGGAAGTTAGGATTTTTTTAGGCTCCTGAATTTCACCTAAAATAGGTCATTGTGGTATTTTCCCTATAACTTTTTTTTGCGAAGGTTCGGAATGCGAAATGTTTATGGTGCGAATTTGAAATCCTAAGGAAACTCGTCAAAAAATTTTAGAGCTTGGTTCACAATATTTTTGGAGATATGATCTGTGGAAGGTAGTGCTTTTTGAGGCTCCCGAATTTCATCTCAAAGAGGTGATCATGGGAAAATTTCAATAACTCTCTCTCTGAGAATCGGATTGGAGTGCTGTAAAAATTGGTTGCAAGTAAACGGACTTTAGTTTCTTGGCTATCAATTTCAGAGGTGAAGGATGAAACAGTGACACCTAGCAAGCCGTACAAGTTCAATATACTGAACCAGTACATAATTAGGTCATTGTGGGATATTGGACATAACTTTGTCTTGGAGGATCCAAATCAAGTCAGACCTGTGCCATTCAAAAGAGAATTTAGAAGGTGACTGCAGTGCGTAATTTTAGATATTTAATATTCGCAATCATAGAGATAATCCAATTTCAATATCGAGCTCCTCAAAAGCAAGAAAAAGGTGTGTAATTTTTTTCCGAATTGCATAAGTCTTGTTTGAAGAATCAATTTGAATTGATTCCAAGGGCATATTGTAGAATAGATATCAGTATTGGGTTCTAAAATATGCCCCGCAAAAATAATTCAACACCCATTAAGCCTTCAGAAGGCTCTACTATGACTCATGAAGATGAAGAATTGCAACATGATCTATCAAAATTACAAGAGCAAGTGCACCAAATTTCACTCTCGCAAAGAGCAGCAAAAAATGAAATGGAAGTTTTGAAGAAAGGCGTGGAAGCAAAGATGGATGGTGTGAAGAATAATGTGGATGGTTTGAAGAAAGACATGGAATCTAAGATCGATGACATGGAAGCTGGCATGGAATCTAAAAAGGAAAACATGAAGAATGATCTAAAAGCAGACATAGAAGGTTTGACAAAGTTGATACAAGAAATGTTTCCTAATGGTGAAAAGATAGTAGAGGAAACTCATGATGAGAACAAAATAAATGTTAATCGTGATTTCATAAAATTTAATGTTGGCAGGAAGAACCACCATATTCCAAAAATGGATATGAGGAAGTTTGATGGAAAGGATCCTGTAACATGGATACTACGGATGGAGCAATATTTTGATCTCCATAATGTGCAAAACACACAAAAGGTACGCATTGCAACTTTACATTTAGAACAAAATACATTTGTATGGTATCGATGGCTTTGCTCCCGCAAAAAAATTGTCACTTGGTCAATTTTTACGGAGGAAATGATAGCACATTATGAGGATACAAAGAGCAACACCTTCTTTAGCCAATTGATAAATCTCAAACAAAAGGGTTTAGTGGGGCAGCACATTGAGGACTTCCAAAAATTGAATATAAGGGTAACTAATATTCCAGAGAGGAACACAGGATTGATCTCTTCTTAGGTACTCTAAAGGATAACATCCAACATGAAGTTCGTGTTTTGGAACCTGATTCATTGGAGAAGGCATTCAGGTTGGCAAGAAAAGTTGAATGTAAAATTATGGCGACAAGGAAGCCTACCACTCAATTCTATAAAGAAGGAAGTGTTGCTACGCCTAGATTTCCACAACCTACAAGATTGACACCACAAAAATTGGAAGAAAAAAGAGCAAAAGGGCTTTGCTACAGTTGTGATAGAAAATACACTAAAGGTCATAAGTGTGCTGAGAAGAAATTATTTTACATAGATTGTGAAGAGGAAGAAGAAAATGAACAAGAAGAGTATATACACCAGGAACCAGCCCCAGAAGAGGAAGAAATGAATCCAACCATATCGTGTAATGCACTGGCAGGAATTACCACTCCTCAAACTCTCAAGATAAAAGGACAAATCAAGAAGAGAAAGGTAATAGTGTTGATTGATTCAGGTAGCACCAATAATTTTATTCATTGTAAGGTAGCCAAGGAATTAAATTGTTTCCTATACCCAGCACCAGAATGTCAAGTGATGGTTGCAAATGGAGGAACTATAAATTTTTCTGGAAAATGCCATAATATCAAGCTAACCATGGGGGAATATGTATTGACTAGTCCAATGCTTTCCATTCCTATGGGAGGTGCTGATGTTGTACTAGGAGTACAATGGTTACAATCTTTGGGGACGGTAGCTTTTAATTTTCAAGAACTTTTCTTGAAATTTTTTTCAGAAGGAAAGGAAGTCGAATTACGAGGTATTGCGGGGAAGCCAGGAAGGATAATAAGCTCTAATGTCATGACAAAGCTTCTAAAGAAAGAACAGCGAGGTGTAATTGCACAATTATGCTCACTAGAAGTTCCAACATCAAAATCATCTATTTCTGCAGATCTCCAACAAGTCTTGGACAATCATTCCAAGGTGTTTGAAACTCCGAAAGGACTCCCACCTATTCGTGATCATGATCATGCTATTCATTTGATTCCAGGAAGTGTTCCTCCAAACATCGGGCCTTATAGATATCCTTACTTCCAAAAGAGCGAAATTGAACGTATGATTGCAGAAATGTTAGAGGCGGGTATAATTCAACCTAGTGAAAGTTCTTTCTCTGCTCCTGTAGTATTGGTACACAAGAAGGATGGATCATGGCGAATGTGTCCGGATTATAGGGAGCTCAATAAACTCACCATTAAAGATAAATTTCCCATTCCTGTGATTGATGAATTATTGGATGAATTACATGGAGCAATTTATTTTACCAAGTTGGATCTTCGTTCGGGATATCATCAAATTAGAATGAAGACTGAAGATATTCCAAAAACAACATTTCGAACTCATGAGGGTCATTATGAATTTTTGGTCATGCCTTTTGGCCTTACCGATGCACCTTCTACATTTCAAGGGTTGATGAATTCCATTTTCAAACCCTTCCTTAGAAAATTTGTGCTAGTATTTTTTGATGATATACTAATCTACAGCAGGTCTTGGAAGGATCATGTTGAACATGTTGATAGGGTACTCAAACTATTGCAGGAGAAACAATTATATGCAAAAACATCCAAATGTTTCTTTGGAGTACAAGAGGTGGAATATCTGGGTCATATTGTATCTCACGAGGGTGTTAAAGTAGAACCTAACAAAATTAAAGCCATTAAGGAATGGAAAGTCCCCACAACCATAAAGAAGTTGCGAGGATTTCTCGGGTTAACAGGGTATTATCGCAAGTTTGTTAAGAATTATGGGAGAATAACGGCACCTCTAACAACATTATTGAAGAAAGATGCATTTTCATGGACTCCTGAAGCAACTAAGGCCTTTGAACATCTTAAAGAGGCAATGTGCCTAGCACCGGTCCTAGCTACGCCAGACTTCACAAAAACCTTTATTGTGGAATGTGATGCCTCAGGAAATGGAATTGGTGTAGTTTTAATGCAGGAAGGAAGACCCATTGCTTTTGAAAGTATTCCAATCAAAGGAAAGTATTTACATAAACCTATTTATGAGAAGGAAATGTTAGCAATACTGCATGCACTAAAGAAATGGCGAACTTACCTAATGGGAAGACACTTCAAGGTAAAAACTGAACATGATAGTCTTAAACACTTTTTGGAACAAAGACTATCTTCAGAAGAGCAGCAAAAATGGGTCACAAAGATGTTGGGTTATGACTTTGAAATAATCTACAAAAAGAGAAGCTAAATGTTGTTGCAGATGCACTCTCAAGAAAGAATGAAGAGGTGGAAGCATTGCTTTGTGCCATTTCTATTATCCAACCAGATTGGATAGCCGAAGCAAGAGATGAATGGAAGAAGGACAAAGATGTATGGACACTCATTCAAAAGTTGCAGCAAGATCCTAGTACATCTGATACATTTAGTTGGAAAAATGATTCCTTATAGTACAAAGATCGCTTATATCTTTGTAAGAATTCCCAACTAAAACAAAAGATTCTTCTGGAATTGCACACTTCTCCTTTAGGAGGACACTCAGGATTTTTAAAAACTTACCACAGGGTGAAGAAGAATTTTTTTGGGATGGCCTTAAATCTGATATTCGAAAGTTTGTGGCGGAATGTTTGGTTTGCCAGCAGAATAAAGTGGAAACAATTAAGACCCCAGGACTTCTACAACCTTTATCCATTCCAAGTCAACGTTGGGAGGAGATTTCAATGGATTTTATCACGGGTTTACCTAAGTCCAAAGGAAAGAGTTTCATCATGGTGGTAGTTGATAGACTTACCAAGTATGCACACTTTTGTGCATTATCTCATCCATTTAAAGCAAATACAGTTGCTACTACATTTATGGACACAATTCAAAAGCTACATGGAAACCCAAGGGTTATTGTGAGCGAAAGAGATCCCATTTTTACTGGAAATTTTTGGACGGAGTTATTTTCTTGTTTGGGTACTTAATTAGCTCATAGCTCATCTTATCATCCTCAATCTGATGGTCAAACTAAGATAGTAAATAAATGTTTGGAAGGATATCTTCGTTGTTTTGTATCTGATAAACAAACACAATGGGTCAAGTAGTTACCTCTCGCTGAATGGTGGTATAACACTTCCTTCCATACTGCAGCAAAAATGACCCCATTTATGGCACTTTATGGATATCATCCACCATCGATCACATCATCTTTAAGGGAAAATTTGAAGGTTCAAGCGGTGGAAGATCACATCGAGCATCAACAAGAAGTTCTCCAACTCTTAAAGGATAACCTGAATTTGGCACAAAATCGAATGAAACAACAGGCAGATCAACATCACAGCGAGAGAAGTTTTGATGTAGGAGATTGGGTATTTTTACGGCTAAAACCATACAAACAAATGTCCCTCAAGCAAGCTAAGAAGGATAATAAATTATCGCCAAAGTACTATGGTCCTTACAAGGTGTTGCAAAAGATTGGTACTATGGCATACAAATTGGAGCTTCCTGCTTCTTCACGAGTGCATCCGATTTTCCATGTTTCATGCTTAAAGAAGGTTATAGGTGAAAATCTTCCATTTCAAACAATATTGCCAGAACTTGATGAGGAAGGAAAAATCATATTGGAACCTGAAGCGGTCATGGAAACAAGAACTCGACAACTACGGAATCGATCAATTTTAGAGTATCTCATCAAGTGGAAGAACTTACCCACTGAAGATTCTACATGGGAGGATGAGAATTTTATACAGAAGCACCCAGAGCTACTCAAGCGTTGGGGACAACACTTTTTTGAAGGAGAGGGGCATGTTAGGTCCCTATATTACTAGTATAGTCCCTTATTGTTGTTAGTGTAACCCCCTTATTGTTATTATTGTACCCTTGTAACCCCCATATTGTTATTATTGTGCCCTTAAATTATTATAGTTAGGTCGGCTAGGATTACATTGTGGCCCCACTAGGATTACATTATGGCCCCATGGACTCCTATATGTAGAAAGGAGGTTTTGTAAATTGTATCATCCAAGAATTGTTCATTTATGTAATGTATTGGAGGTTGCCCCCTCGAAGTGGCTTATTTATAAGGTGTTGATATCTCTTTTCTTCTATTTTTGGAGCTCGTTACACAAAAATCATAATGATCAGTGGGTAGATGAAGCCAGGATTTGTTTCTTGTCTATTCTTTCCTCAGAAACTCAACCCAAAATCATGTTCAACTATGCACAGTTTCTTGCAGATGCAATTCATGAACAGTTCCTAAAGTTTCACACAGAATAAGTTTTCAAATACACCTTTGTGTTGGTGTACATGTTTACTTATTTTTAGTCCAGAAGATTCCAGTTTGACATGATGAAGCTGAATGATGATTCTCAACCCTAATTAGTGATTTTCTGGACTACTTTATTGATGAAGGAGCAGAAGAATTACTCCTGCAAGAGCTTTGTAGACTTGTTTATTCATTCAACCATCAGTGCACTCAGTAGTGCCATAGAGACAAGGATTAGTGAGGAAATAAAGAAGGTGATGCAATTGACAGAGCATATCATAATAGCATATTGGTACCTCTACCAAAAATGCACAGAGATCATGGTTTATGGTAGTGAATTGGCCCCCTATAAACTGCCCAAGTACCTCTCTATGAGAATCTTTTCACTTGAATATATCAGACAAACGATAAATGAAGATGAGGTGCATTTTTTCTCTGCCAAGAAGAAGTCACAATTTAGGATCAAATCACAAATTATTCCATTTATTTGCAACAGCAGAGCAGCAGGGGATGAGCCAGATAAAATGTTGAAGGACATGAATTTTACACATAGCTTCACTTGATCCTATGATCCAATGGGGATCATCTCCAATAAGAGGGTGGATAAAAATTCCACACCCTACATTCATACCACAGATTGGAGATAGAGAAGTATATGAATAAAGAAGAATGGGCAGCTTACACACTCTAGGAGGCAGAAGAGAAGGTCATCTCTACTTCAAGAATTCAAACACCAACTCCACAAGAAAGAAAAGTTGCATGAGCACAAGATGACAAAGGAAAGGAACCAAAAAAGGAAATAGGAATCAAGAGGACCAGAGAAGATTAAACAGACATGGATATTGATTCCTCCACTAAATAATTAAAAATTAAATACATGAAGAGGGCCAGAATCCACATGGACAATGACCAGAGGCCAGTGAGAAATATAAGCAGACAGTTATCACAATCAGAGATTCACCAAGCTCATCTCCATCAAGTGGCCAAATAGTTTTCTCAACATCCTTTGCCACTATGCCTTTCCAACAGCAGAATGTGTAGACTCCTACATCCATGTCAGGACAAAAAGAGGAATATATCTACGATATGTTCAAAGAAATCAAAAGAAGTAATGAGGTTCTTAAGACCAACACATATAACCAGTTTTGGAAACAAACAAGCAGCTCCCATAGTAAACTTATATCAGCATTTGACTTTGAGAAGGGAAGAATGAAGATGGCATTCTTGAAGCACAAATCCCTCAGCCCAAAGGTGCATCAAACTACAAGAAGACCTCCTTTGAGTTTGATATAAAGCATATTCATTCTATAGACCAAATGGAGATGCATAAGAAGACAGGAGAAATGATCTCCTCCACTTTGACCAGTTCATCCATGAGCCTCTCAAAGTTGCAAGTCACATTATCCAACACATAGTCACAGTTGAAGATGGAGAAGATTTCCTCCATGGCCAAAGACTCCAAGATTAAATCCCTGGAGGATTTGGTGGTGCAAATTGGGTACAATCCTTGAAACTTAGCAGTGGTGGAAACACTTGTGAGGAAGAAGAATACAGACATAGCTTCTTTGAAGAGACAGCTCAAGATGCCAGTGACAGAAGATCCTATGGCAAAGGAGATAGAAGCAAATGAAACACAGAAGGAAGAAATTATGTAATTGATCCTTGAACAAGCAAAGCAGATAAAGAAAATGGAGAATGAGATGGAGAAAATGGTAAAAGAATGATAGAAAGTAGTAAGAGATGCAGTGAAGGAAGTAGCAAAAGAAGCAGTTAAGGCCATGATTCCACTACAGGCATTCCCTCTTACAGTGATTCCAACTTCTACAACAACAGGTACACTAGGTGAAGGCACTGAGCAGTTAGCTAAAGCTATGGAGAACATGTCCTTATAGACAACAGAAATTAAAAAGCTACAAGATCAAGTCAATGACCTACAAGAGCAGTTAAAGAGGAAAGATTCAGCTCATGCCACAGAGTTGCAGATCAGTGAGAAGTTAAATGAAGGTTTGCAGAAGTCCCTTCAGGAGTCTTCAATTGGAAGCATGGTAGGAAGAGTTAAACAAATTATTTGGTTGGATATAATTGAATCTATGAATGATATATGGCCATCAATTCAAATAATTTTTCAACAGAGATATTTAATTGAGTCAATGAAAGTTTCCATTGAAAAAGAAAATGATGAACTTGGGGATAAGCCCCAAACTGCCAACAATATCATCAGATTCCTAAATTCTGAAAGTAGACATGAATTGGAAAAATTGCAATTAGTAGACAAAATAACCACCATACTTGAGGTAAAAATGGTGTTGAACAAGAAGAGTCTAGTTAACAGCTAGAAGAAATATGTCATCAGCTGGATATTGGAGTAGGTAGATTTTTCAATAAGATTGAGCCACTGAACAAAAAGGGATTGCCTTCCTTATTTGTTATTAATGATAAGCTGATGCCTTGAACAAATTATGTCAAAAAACTCACATAGATTTCAAAGGATACATCCAAGCACACCAATATGAAAAACACTATGACAGGGAAAGCATTTTATGAAGTTATCAACAATGATGTCTTCGTACAACTCGAAATTAGGTACATCTTTCAGTTGAAGCCAACATTTGTGAAGTACACCGAGACTGATGAAGTCTACAGAAAGATGAATAGAACTAATATTCCGACTCAAAAGGAATGGGAAAATTTATGTGGACTCCAGGGAGGATGACAACTTAGCATGATCACAAAATAGGCACCTCAATGAATTTTCTACTTCAACAGATCCAATGTATCAAAACAACTCAGCAGTATCAAAATTTCCAGCACAACAGACCACTAAAACACTGAATAACAGCTTTATAATGACTTTAAACATCTGTTAAAAAGTTGTTACACTGAATAATGGCTTTATAATGACTTTAGACATCTGCGAAAAACTCGTTACAATGTGTCCATGCATGAGGCGCACATGTCAAATTTCAGTTATTCTGTAATAATGAACAGATAGTCGTTTTTGATATGGAAATTAGTTTCAAATAGTTTAAATATAGAATTTTATTCAGTATTAGAGATTGGGGACCCTGGTTTGTAAGCACTTTTCATTGGAAGTATTTGTAATTTTCAAGCTGGAGCATCAATAAAAGATTGATTTGCAAGACTCATGTGTTGTGATATCCTGGAGATGTTTTTCCTTATTCATGTTTAATGTTTTCCCACTGTAACCTTTTCATGTGCATCATTTAAAATCCTAATTGTAAAACAAGAAATTTAGATTAAGGTTTACTGTCCAAAGTACCTTAATTCTGAGTGTCTTTACAATTTAAATGTTTTCTTCTGATGTATGATTTGAGAATCATTAATTGCTCTTAATTCATTACTGAAAACGTTTTCTCCATTTCATAATTTCACTCAGTTATAAAACACCAGTATTCACATCTAGCTTGCCTTGCATTTGTTCTGTAAGTTGATGCAAACTCCCAGCATATTTTGACTCCATAGCCCAATGGAAACTGTTTAAAGAAAACCCTTAAATCCAACCACAAACAATCAAACAAAACTACTCTCACAATTAATTTAACTAGCCTAATATTAGAAATCTTAAAGAAATTCTAAATCTTATATAGAGAGATCCCTCTCTAAGTCTAGGGGGGCTAGATCCTAGGCTTCAAGTGGTTTTGATGTTGTTCTTTATAATTTATTCTTGCCAAGATTATAAATTTTAGAGCGATAACATGCCATAAGGATTTTTCCATCCTTGTGTCCAAGGTTGGGATTGAGACCAAGGTTGTTGCCATGGCATTGGTGCAGTCCAGTTATTTTGTGGGGGTTGAGTATACATCTTAGTGTTGAAACCCTGAGTTTGTGATCCTTGCCATGGTCTTCTAGCAACGAAGCAAAGAGGACCTACCTGATTTGGAACCATTTCCTCTTGGTAGACAACTTTTAGACCTGGGATGGAAGGACACTTCTTTGTTTTATGATTTTCTGTACATATAACACAGGTTTCTACACTTTTCAAATCAAGAGGGCATTCCCTTAAGGCATGTTTCTTTTTGCATTTAGGACAAAAGATAGATAAGGCATCACTTTTGACTCTTTGCTTGTTTTGTAATTTCAAGGTGTCTATTTGTTCACTAAGACTCCCCAAAATATCTGCTTTAAATTCATCAAGAAAATTTCCTATTTCAGCCCTACTTATTGTTCCAACTGTAGATTTATTGATTTTAGAGAGTACAAGATCACTTGAATTCTTTCCAACTCTTGATTTACCTCTTGAAAGATGTATGCATAATTCAGAAATTTCTGGTAATGATAGCTGAGAAATGTCTCCTTTTCCCATCATGTTAAGGATATATATCCATTCATATCTAATGGATTTTAGTAGGAGAGCTTTCAAAGTATCTTGATCCAAATTTCCCATGCTAGCCCCTTTTAGATTATAACTGAATCTTTCAATTAAACCCTCTAGATTCTCATCTTCTCTTTACATCATCTTAAAGAATTTGTCTTTTCAGTTATGAGGCATGCAGTAATCCTTGTATTTTAATAAGAATTAATTTTTCATTTCTTCCCATGTTCTAATAGAGTGTGTTATTAAGCCATAAACCATTTCAATGCTGCATACTTAAGGGTAGCTGGAAACAATTTCAATTTTTTAGAATTGAGTAGGTAGTCATATGATCTACATAAAACTTTGAATTCAAAAAGAAATGTTTCAAGATCCTCACTTCTTAACCCATGGAAGTTAGGAAGGATAGAGGGTGAGATATTTTTCATTGTGGCAGTATTATCTTCATCAAGTATAGGAAATCCAACAGGATCTAGATCTATTTTGTCTTCTCCCCTATCTCCTCTACCTTCACCTCTTCCTCTTCCTCCATCTCTTCCTCTGCCTTTACCTTCACCTCCAATCCTAGATCCACCTCCTCTAATTCTTAAATGTTCATCATTGTTTTGTACTTCTCCTTGCCCTTCCCCAGCCATTGTATATTATTCTGAACTGATATAAGATTCCAATATTGGGATTGTCTGTTCTTCTTCTAATTCTTCTGGTTCCTTTATCAATGGTATGTTAAAGAATATTTCTTCTTCCTCTTCCTCACTAGGGATTTCTAGTTCTTGATCTAAAATTTGTTCTCCAGTAGAGGTTAGGAAAATTACTCATTTTTTTGAGGATGTAGGGTCTTGTTCTTCTACAACTACTTCAGTTGATGAAATTGGTGCATCCCTAGGTTTAATTTCTGATCTTAATACCTCAAGAAGTCTATGTCTACCTGCTAAAAATGGTATGCAAGTTTCAGTGGATGGTGTGGCATTACGAGGTCTTGATGGGGTGAGTGGTGTTGTTGGAATTAAGCTTCTTCCTCTAGCTACAAATCTACCCCTATAATCTCTTTCTCTACACATGTCATTTTTCTAATATATATATATATATATATGAAGAGAAAAAATTCTTTTATTTACACTTCCCAAGGAACAGCGCCAAAATGCTTAGTCAATTTAATGTTCTTAAATTGCTATCATAAACTATCGACCAGGGTTGTTAATCTTGTCAAGTGCAAGTGCACTATATATGCTAGAAACCTTCCTTATTTTATTATGATGATTTTATTTGTGAAGATCGTTTTTGAAGATGTCCTAAATGAATTTAAGAAACTGAACTATACTTCATGAGAGAAAACTAAATCCAAATGTAACTGTGCTTCTAAATTTTTTTTAAAAGAATCTTAACTAATTTATATGTTAGTAACCAATGATGAATTTGAGAAAACTTCAAAATTTTGGAAAAAGGGGCAACATTAATATTTTTGTGTCTTTTTGGAAATTTTATGTGAATGAAACTTGAATCAAGGAATTACTTGGAAAATATTTACACTATTATTCTTGAAAGGAAATTCCTAAATCACTGTTGAGAAACAAGACTATTAAAATTTACAAAAAGAATTTAATTGAAAACTAAAAAGGAAATTCTAAAATATGTTTCTCAAAAGAAAAACTAATCTATAGCAAATCACCGATGCATAAAAGAAATATGATTATCTCTGTGTTATTACTATTCAGAAAATGAAACTCCATCAAATGATAAAAATAAATTACTTGAACGTCTATTTTAGCAATATGAAATTCTGGAAATGATTATAGCATCTAACATGATGACAAAATTAAATCAAGCACCTATATTACTAAATTCTGGAAATGTTGATAACAATTAATGTAACGAAAATGATAAACAAAGCATATATACTACAGAGTTTAGAAATAATGGAAATTTCTAGCTTGAGAAACAAAATCAAAAGCAAGACATTACACTATGAAATGCAGTGAAAACATAAACTGAGAAATAAAGATGAGTTATGAATAACATCTAATTATAAAAACAAACAGAAACAAAGCATAACCTATTCTATTGCAAGGACCCTCCACAACATATGGCTTCAAGTCTTAAGCGTTACTAACTATGCATTGAAACTCCAGAACACTTATTCATTTGATTTGGAAATAAAACATAGTTTAAATGAAATTACAGTCACGCAATAGTTCGCACTTGGCCATACAATTACTAGCCTGATATTTATAAAAGCTTATCATAATTGTCTTGAGTCTTTTACGCCTATCTGAACTAGAAAATTTTATATCAAATTCTAAAACAGAAAGTAGAATTTCATTGCTTCACGATTTTCTATGTGGCAGATAAAATCGTGAAGCGTGATGGCTTCAAACTCCTCGCTCGCTTGATTCAAAACCTGGTTGACCGCACATTTGACAACAATTCCGAGTGATTTCTTGCTTGATTTGTGCTAGATGGATAGGATAGGATCTATGATAAGATTATTTTTCGTTTGCCCACATATTTCGTTGCTCCATTAACACCTCAAAACCTATTGAACCATGGCACTGGCTACAGAAACACCAATCAGCTACAGAATTGCATTAATTCTATAGCTAATGCAAATTTTACTCTAATAATAAGGAACAATTGAAAATATTAAAAATGGGTCATCGTAATACTTTACCAAGCCAAAATTTGCAGTCTAACACTTATTTGAGCTAATGATGGTGAAAAAAAAAAGAAGGAAAATGAGTGAAAGGAGTGTCAAAATTGAGGCAGTCTTGAGGCTCTACACATGGTAAACATATAGATAACTGAAATTCATGCATGGAATTTACCCTAAGGTCCAGTGTTGTGAACTTGTTCGGATACGACTTCGTAAGACTCCACCCCACATTTACCCATTGTTACAAACTCACCAAGGTAAACATGAACTCGGAGTTACTGTGCATGACCCAACCTCCAAGATTCAATTATTGAAATGGGGTCCATTGCCAACTTACTGAAACCATCCAGAGAAACATGATCACATCGTATAGTACCAACCAAGTTAGGGACTTCCACATAGCACCCAACCATAGATTGGGTTGAACTGAATCTTTCTTTCAACAAATCACCCTTGTGTCATATTCCAAGCCTGAATGTGGGATTACAAGGGATAAACTAAAACATTACCAAATAGGGAATCCACAGGTTAAACCACCTCCACCCTCAAGCCACAGTGATCTCACCTAAACCGGTCCAGAGATCACTAAAACCAAAGCAAGCTTGGATGCCTCAGAATTTCTTCACTGTACCCAAAGGAATTTTCTTGTCTCCACCCACCTGTTAAGGGATTCTCGAAGAAAACCATCTCCACCCCAACCCTTGGGATTTTCTTGAGACCACCTCAACTAGGATCTAAAATCTACTGGAAATCCAAAGCTCAACCAAATAAGAAACCCAATACATCATGGCTATCCAGGGAATGGCTTAGGCAAGGTTGTACATGACTGTCACTCTCGGCAAATCACCATGCCAATGATAGGAAAATAACCTATAAACCAATGCATGAACCATGCATTCAAATCACAGCAAGATAAATCAAACATGCAACCTGTTACCTGCAAAATCCTCTTACTAGCTAATATTTCTTTGTTTCATTTCTTCCCTTGCTTATTGTTGTCCAGTCTTCTCCTTGTGCTCCCTTGTTTTTCCTTGTCCTTTTCTTGCTTGCTTGTGTCCAAGTGCTCTCCCTCTTGTTGTATTTTTTCTCTCCTCTTTTCCTCCCTGTGAATGTTAGAATGTCTAAGAGTGTGTTAGAATGTTCTCTATCTTCTTTTCTTTTTTCTTCAATGTTCCCTTGCATGCATATTCTTGTCTCTTTATCTTCCTTTTCTCTTATTTTCCTTTATTTCTTGTATTGATTGTCATTTATTATCCTTTTCCTTTTGTCAATGTTAATGCCATTTTCTTTAGCCAATAATTAACCACAAGTGATGCCCAATGTAATGTTTTTTCCCTTCATTCATTCTTGAATACATGTCCTATGACCTTGGTTTTATTTTTCCTTTATAATGCACATTTATTTCATGGAAACTTAACCAGAGGTCGTTAAAATTCCACAAGTATGGTTTGCCCAATAAAACATCACAAACTTCAAGGGGAGCAACATCGCACAATACCTCGTCTGTGAAAGGCTTGATGTTTTAGGGAAAGTGACATCGTTAACTGACACAAAGATCTCGCCCTTGGTGGAGCCACCTTATGGTGTGTGGTTATAGGTGTGATGTTGTTGGCAGGTTGAACTGCTTAACAAAATCTACTGAGATGAGGTTATTTTGACTCCCACTAACAATAATGAAACATAACAGATCACCCTTCACCCACTTCTGTGAGTGGAAGAGACATTCATCTTCCTCTAGATATTTGGGCTCACTTTGCTTGATCTTGGTGATGGCAACTCTAGCACTTGGTTCTGCATCAATGATTTGTTTCCCCTTGTCAGGTTTTGGTTCAGAGTCAGAACCTTCATCTGATTCTGAAGCTTTTAGCTTGACCACCAGTGACTACTTTGCGTGGCATTCATTGTGTTGTGAGTGGGGTTCTTGTAGAACTCACACCACTTTCTTGTGTCTTTCTTTGTCTTCCCATTACTATTCTTTTCCTATGACTTCGATGGGTTGTCTTTGGGTGTTCCATCTTAGCTTTGTCCTTTGTTTTGTGGTTTGGGGCTGCTCTTGTCTTACTTTAGATTCACACATCTAAAGTCTCGCTTCTCTTTTTTTTTTTTTTTTCTCAATTTTAACAACATATCAGTATGTTGCGCCAAGCGAGGATATCTCCAAAAACTCCATTTTCACCAAAAAAAATGTTATTTAGGGTCTCAAAACAACTATGGAATTTTAGGACCTAAAATTGCCAAAAATAAGAAAATTATGAAGTGAGTCAATGGAATAGGTGGGTGGCCACCAATATCCACTTGTATCACTTGCATACTACAAATTGTCTTACAGTTGAGGCACACTTCCTTAGCACTCTTATCCATGCAATTAGGGGGCACTGGGAGATTGGATTGGGATTAGGGTTTCACTTAGTCATCTTGAGCACTTAATGCATGTGACTATCTTCTTCCTACACTATAAAGGACATGCAGGGCACAATACTAAGTTGGCGAGCAAGTTTTTGTTTTTAGTCACTGTATTGTATTTTATTCTTTCATTGTTCAATAAAAAATAGATATGATTGAGAGTTTAGATTTGTGTGTTGGTGGTTCAAATAATCAATGGCGTGTGTTTATGAATTAGAGTACTTAGATTTGTTGTTTTCATTGAAGCTTTCCATTTTCCAATGTAATATGATTTAGGTCATCTTTCTATATACAGAATTTTCTTACCATGGTTCTAAAATTAACATCCCATGGGATGCAGAATTTCACACAACATGGCAATGGATTAAAATTGATATTTTATGTCATGGAAAACAAAGTATGCATGTGTTTTCACAAATGCACAACATAATATATTTTTTTCTTGGCATGATGGCTCTCTAATTTATGCATGTCGATATGTATGTATTCAAATGCATACACCAAAGGTGGGGATGGAAGTGACACTATTGTGTAAGATGGTGGATTACTGGACCAATACATCATCTACCATGAGCTAAGTGCCTCCTAAAGAACACTAGGCCTATGAACTCTATAGCTTCTTTAGGGGTTGTCAACCTTCACTCAAGGCAAGCCGAAGAGTAGGAAGGCATTAGGGACGACGAAAAACTTGGCCCCTAACTAGGACCACAAAGGTCCCTTGGTTTGACAAGTTTTTGACTATCCCTCTGGCCATTTCTAAATCAAAGCATCTTAAAGAGTCCATGTAGGGTAATGACATATGGGAGCCCATTGTGGTCGATCACAAGCTCACAGCTAAAACATAGGCACTTCCTCTTGAAGAAAGACAATCCCTCTTGCACCTAATTTGATTCTAATATCTTCTTGATCAACCTAGTCACTTCAACTAATTACATTATTGTTTATTATTTTTTTCCCTAAACAATGTTACTTGATATGCTTATTTGTGTTGAGTACTCTGCCTAATAAATTTTTATTATAAATTTTTTTCCTCACAACTTTAACTCGTGTACATATTCTCATGATCTTTTTCTTATAAAATACATATAAATCTACTCTATAATTAACAAATTTGTAAAACATTTTTTATTTAAAAATAAAATCAATCTTATTCCCAACAACCCCTTGGAGCTCTATTGCTAACACTCGAAAGATATGTTTTAAAGGGAGGGGTAATGATGGCCCAGCTGTATTATACAACGTTGATGACATTACTATGATACACCATCGCATACTTTTAGTAGTCTATTTGGTATATGGAAGAATGATTTAGATACTCGGAACTCTTCAAACAGCTTCAGCATTGCTTGGGATGACCAGTTCCAACATTTTTTGAAAGCAACAATTGGTGAGTGTAGGTTCTGACAGGTGGGCCAGAAGTACTCCATAATTCCACGTTCACCTAACTTGAAGAAAGGTGGGTTGAAAATGACACTGATTTAACTTTTCATTTGTCAGTATCATCTATGTTTTCCAATACAGGACTAATATGGTTAATTGTGTATAGCAAAATGGCATGAGTCCAAAAGGTACTTGAATCATTATAACTTTTACCTTATGTTACAATCTTTCTTTCTTTGGATTTTCAAAGGCAAAGAATGCAGGAAATATACTTGTTTTCTACAATTTGTCTTGGCAATTTAGTGCATCCTAAGGATTGCCAAATGGTGAGCCCCTATTGTGACACATTGACAAAAACCACCCCTTTCTTGTGTGATGGTTTTTGGTTTCAACAATAGGTGCAGTTCTGATTTTCATTTTACAACTAGTTTATCAATTGATGGAACTGGTTAACATGAAATATTAGATTTAAGATTTTTACATTTATTGGCTTTAAATAGTTGCATAGTTGCATGTTATGTGAGTATGTAGGCTTTCACAGTTAGTTATATTGTGTTGGAGTTTTCTGGGTAGTTGTTTACTGACCAACAGAATAGTTTGGATGGTAGTTTTTTGACGGAATCCAGTAAAAAAAATTCAAAAAATCAGGTAGTTGGAGTGTTTGAATTGCATTTTTGATGGTGGAAATAGATTCAGCACCATCAAAAACCCTTAAGGGCACTCAAAATACTAAAGTTTAATGACTATAACCCAGATTTTCAAAAATCTTTGCCAGAATTTTTCATAATCTTACTAGAATTTCTGAGTTATTCTGTAGGCTTTTTTAGACTGGAAATAAATTGTGTACTGAGTTTTGAAACGTCTATTCTAATGGACACTCAACTCATCATCAAAGACAACTCCCTAAACAGTTACTTCTACCAAGCTCAAACACAATAGGTCCCTGTTATTATTATTCCAAATCAAATATATACAAAAGCTTGTTAGTTCAGTGAGTTAGCTCAATCCACTTGAACAAACTGTTTTAAGATAAAGTTTGCTACGAGCTTTTCAATTCTAGTTTGATTGAGGTTTGAATCTGGCTGAGTCCCACTGGATTACCAATTATTATTATGGCTGGCCGTTAAACTGCCCCCATCTGGAAAAGGGAGGTCCTGCAAGGCTTTCCTTGAAAAAAATATATATAACCTACAGCTACCAGGGTTTTAAATTGAAAAAATTGCCACAAACCTATAGTTAGTTGCAATAAAGTGCATCCTCATTTTTAACCAATGGCCTTTGAAATAGAAAAAACTGGCATGTTATGGCTCTCTCGAAGCTGAATTGCTACTTTGGTCCTGTGCGTAAATCTTTGCACAACGCTGTGTAACTAGGGAATACTATCTGTGAGAATTTGACATGATTTAAGATTTGTGAACATTGTGAATATGATGTCTATGTACTAGAGGCGTACATTTCTTATTGTTAAATGTCAAATTCTTTGTCTATATATGCTCTCATTCCATTTCCATTGAATGTACGCCCTCTGATTTCTGATTTACTCTATCTGAATATAAAAAATTGGTTTTGGCTGCCAATGACAGGTACAGACTTCAGAGGAAAATAAGAATGGAAACAAATGCAAGAAAATACAACTGTTTCATGTGTCTTGACTCTTATCATCAGGATTTCCACAGCATAGATATTGATTTGAGAGCATGGCCCGCCATTTTTCTGAACAATTCACCAACTGCCAAGATGATCAACCTCAATGCCTTATTGTTTTCCAGGATGTAGACATGCAAAGCTCATTTTGTTCAGCAGAGGAGGCCTAATTAACCATATGAATCTGGCTTTATTGGACCGATCATAATAAATTCAAATGTCGAGAGGAATCATATGTCAAATACTGTTCCAGTGCTTACCCTTCATGCCAGGAAAGATATTAAACCAAGAATTTGGTGAAAGTAGGACTAAAGCCACAGTTTCTAATAAACCTCATGTCCTGTTCATATTCAAAGCTTGAACAAGCCAAGGAGGCTGTTTCAGACTTTCTCGTCTTGATATCTCACCTGTTTGGAGATCAAGGGATTGATTCTCGTTCCTGTTTCTCTCATATTCAACATCAAACCTTTGCCATTCAGCCCTGTAATTTTCATTATTTTTATATTTCTCACCAGTTCCTCGGGTTCCCTCCATCATTCCAATTTTTTCTTGATCGGCTGTTTCAGGCCGAACAGAAGCTACAGGGAAGAGTGTTGCTTCACCACTGCATATCAGACCTGCAGAATGACTTGTTTGTTCTCTTGGTAATTCTGGAAAGGATAATCCTAAACTCGGACGACTTTGTTTACCACTTTGTTCTGTTTTACCTTTTTTCCCTCCAGTAGCCAAGGTCAGCTGCACATCAGTATCAGGTTCAAGACACATGCGGAAACTCGATGATTTGTCCAATTTTGCGGTATCATCGACATATATTCTTAAAGTTGTATCTTCCTCATTTGGATATGTATCTTTATCGTTCATATATTCCACGGCTGGCTGTTCAAGATCAAATGTTCTGCATGTCGCTCTGCTAGGTTGCAACCTATAGAAATCTTGCGAGTCATCTTTGATTTCTTGCAGGACATTTGGTATGCTCTGTCCAAGAAAATCAGAACCAATGCTCTGTTGACGATCCATACCCCAAATAGGCTGTCTATAACCTATATTGTCTTTATCTGTCACAGAACCGGTGAGAGCATCCCAAAAATTCCTTTTGCCTTCCGATTGCATATGTTCCGGTCCAAACTGAAACATGAGAGGACTAGTTTGTCTCGCTGGTGGAGCAAACTTTGATGTGTCATCTTTGTTTCTAAGCTCAGCCATTAATAGCTTCTGAACATGATAGAGACGATGCAGCTCACGGACCTGCATCAACCCAACAACAAACAGAATGCTTCAGACCTTTGCAAAAAATCCGGAATAGAATTACCTTCCATCTTACATTATAATTTGGAAAAATTATCAGGGAATTTTTTAATAAATGACCAAAATATGTTCAAACCTAGTGAAATCATGCATTTATAATTCAAATATCCGTATTTCTCGGTTCAGATTGCTTCTGTACCTGTCCTCGAAAAATTTCTTCCTGTCTAAGCATTGTCTGCTTAAGAAATTCTTTGTTATGCTGCACGTCATCTCCTTCCATCCTTACTTTCTTGAAGTCACTGTAATTCTGGTCCTTACAGCAAGCTTGATTGTCTTTTGATGGTATTACTTCAGGACAGTGTGGCCAAAGATCTACAAACTTCAATTTTATTCGTGTTTCCTTGAATGCATTCTTGTTTGAGAAAGTTCCATGCAAGTTTGTTTCACAGTGCACTTTTGCTGCCATACCTGCAAGAACTGAACACCCAATGCAAGCAATACAATAAGAAATGTGCATTAAAGAAACTACTTCTGCACAAATGAGGTTGAAATAGACAGTAAAGTGATGCTTAAACTTACACTTGCAATATATAAATGAGTAACAAAATATCATGGAGTTATCCATCATATTTGACTCAAACTTTTAATCATGACAGATTACTTATTAAAGAATCAGACCATAATCACTCAATTCATCTCTTGGTTAGGATCTTAGGACTTAGTCAGCTATTACTAGTACCATAGATTTTTGGCTCTGGTGTTTGCACAATCTTAGACCAACTTTTAAGATTTTAATCTGATCTAAAATTACAAATTTGCGAGATACAAATGAAACTAATGCATTCTTTCATTCTTTGCATCATTGTCTCTATTGATGCAAGATCTATGAAATGTAAGTGCTTCTTGTCATATGTCTTTTTTTCTTTAAGCCCGTGGGTAAGGGTAAGATATTTTGCAGGGCTCAAGGTTATACAACAAGAAAGCTAGAAGCTGTTACAACAATGTACTGGTCATGAGTTCAACATGTCATTTGAGGGAATTGAATCCGAGCCAGTAAGATAACAATCATTTCTTCCAACCACCACCAGAGATAACCCAATTGAGAAACGTATGACTAAACAATTATAATAATACATGTAAACATCAAATACATTTACCTAATGCACCTGCAGATCCACTGATTTACAAAGATAGATAAACATACTCCTCCCAACCAACAGCAGATGCATTGTACTTCCTGAGGTGACCGGACTTTTGCATAGGCAGGAATCTTAATGCCATGACTTGAACTAGAAAATTAAACACAAGTCTACCAATCAATAGCATTTTCTAGCATTCATAGTCAGAAGCATTGGTGATTTTGAAGCCCGAGAGGGCAGATGCAAATGAATCTTGTCAAAGATGTGCTTGGGAATGACTATCAAGACATCCACTGGGGAGTAACTTGGCAACTTGACAAAAATGGCACCAGATTCTGGAATAACTTGGACTAATTCAGCAGTCAACTGAGTCACTGTAAAATTTAGCGGGTCAGCCGACTCAGACCAGGCTTGGTGGGTCAGCCAGCTCCCGAGTCAATCATGCTGACTCAGAGAGTATTATAACTTTGATGCAAATAAGATGCTTCTGGAAATAAACAATGTTAGTTACAGACAACTTCATTTTCATAATTAGTCCCCACAGTTTTATGGAAAAGGTAAAGAGTAAATTTTGACATACCAATCTAACAACCATTTTAGAAGCATGGAACTCACAAATGACGATCATGGAAGACCACTGTAACTCCTAGTGGGAGAAGGAACCTATTCATTGAGGTTCGCTGACCAATACTTCCCATTGTCAGTAACAGTCTGGGAAGCGAGCAGTGAAAAAAGAAGCTGGAGCCTATCACTTGAAACATGTAAATACCGGTTTTTACTGTTGGAATCACGATTGCCGTTAGACCAAAACCCGCAGGCTTTAGTCTCCACTACAATCGCCAGAGTTAGGATCCACGAGAGGCGGTTAGTCCATGTCGCGAAACACACGGGGAGTGTTGAACCCAATGTTCAACAATCTCCCCCCCAACGCGAGCCGGGTGAGTTTCGAACTCGAGACCTGTCGCTCTAATACCACTTGTTGGAATCACGATTGCCGTTAGACCAAAACCCGCATGCTTTAGTCTCCACTACAATCGCCAAAGTTAGGATCCACGAGAGGCGGTTAGTCCATGTCACGAAACACACGGGGAGTGTTGAACCCAATGTCCAACACTCACCACCACATTCTGTAACACGTCATGATAAATTTAATCTTTCTCTAATTCTCACACATGCTTAACATTTGATGTAATTGGATTTTCTAGTTGCCAAATTGTATGTAACACATCAAAAGCTCCATGTATGCAACCTATACAATTATATTTTCATATAGAATAGCAAGCTCTAGTTCAACTGATGTTGTTGTATTGTCATATGCAATAGACAAATAGCTTTGATGAAAAGATTAGTCCCATCACTTTACAAGTCAAACTTCACATAACTAAAAACAGCAATATCCATGTATGTGTAATTGGTCATTTCTAGATCCAATTTCTGTCATGGTGCATGACTCCATTAGGCTAATAGATCATAACCTTGACATAATCCTAAATTGTGAACCCTTATCCAGTATCCTAAATGGTGCTTTTTAAGCAATTTACAAGTGCAGATTCCTTTTGTAAAAAATAAACTCAAACAAGGTGTCTCCGTCTCGTGGTAGACTGGATAAGCCAACCAAACAAGACGTTCGCTTAGTCTAATTACATCATCCTTACTACTTTGTTGTTGATCTTCAAGTTTGTTTGAAATTTGTTTTGCCACACATGACAGGAATTTGCCTGTACAACAATTCAAGCCATCCTGACAACTTAATTTGTGATTCTACCATTCTAAGCACTCTTGCTGTTAAACAGCTGATTGTAACAGAATGCTCAAGAACTGGGAGAGACAATCTGGCAGGACTGTGTTACGCTGCCAATTTTAATGAGATTGGAAAATGCCAGCTTAAGATTTATGTGAGCAAATTATAGATTCCAATCACACAAATTAGTAAAGATATGTTGATTGGGTTTATGTGAGGTGTAATATTTCTCACTTAGGATAAATTCCCACAAGTGCCATGTTGAGTTCATATAGAGTATATTATTAGTTGAGCACTGAAGAATATCTTACCGTTACCTACAATCTGGAGAGTAAGAATCTTAATTACATGGAAAAACTGAGTAAGGAGAGTAAGATTCTTAATTACATGGAAAAACTGAGTAAAGATAAACTTTTCCAAGTTAAAAGTTTATTCTCCTACCTCAAAGTTAATGCTGCTTCCCATTTTATTTTAAGAAATACAGCACAAAAATTCAAATTTTCTGTACCAGACTACTAGTATGAAATTTCTTTTAAAAGGCTATTACAATGTACCACATTTAAGACGTCTACAGACCATGACCTCTTTCTTTTGGGTCAGTGTTATCGCGAAACACACACAATCTCATGACCTGCGATATGGCACTCATGGAAATTACTCCCAGCATCGAAGGTGTTAAATATAAAATACTTCTTGCCCATCTAGGGGCATTGCGCTTTTACAGAAACGCTACATATTTGTTTCTCGCCAAAGGAAACGACTGGCAAAATGTGTGCACTCGAATGCATAGAAGAGTAGGTTTGTCAACCTGTATTTCATAAGATGAATAGATTTTGGTTGTTTAGAATCTAGATTATGAATTCTATGCCGCGTTACTCTTCTCGTGGTATGTCAAGTCGGCTTGTCTAATGCAATCCATTATGGCTACCATGGAAACCTTCTTTGCTTTCAGCTGCATTCAAGTTACACGGCCGAGTGGAAAAGCTATCAAAGATTGTATATCCATTTATGCATTTCCCTCAAACATGTAAAAATAACAACCCCCTCTCTAATTCCTTTTCAGGCAAGCTAAATGATTCAGGGATAGACAAACAAATGAAATGACAGGCAGTTGAATGTTGTTTAACTATTAAAAAAAAAAATTTATTGACTGTGCCTCTACATCCATGGTTTCAAATAGTTTGTTTTTAAACCAGAATGAAAATTTATGGGAAATCAGTGATTTTGAAAGTCCGTGGCCACTATTACACCAAATACAACTATTTCATAAATGCCACAAATAGACCAGTTACAACATGTTTCCAAAAACTTGAACACAAATAATTGCGGAAACAAATTGTTTAACAAACCACTCAAAATACAATCCTTTAACAACTTCAGACAGTTACACCACCAATTGGTACCTCATAAATAAAAAGTGCCATATGGCCTGGTTTGGCTGGTCTTAAACAGAATATTCAAATAATGGATGATGGATGCTAACTTTCACTACCCTAATCTGTTTGCTGCCAGTTAGCTTAACTAGTCTAAAGTTATAACTTTAAGATGGCAGAGAAAATGGGGAGATCTTTATGAGACGACATAAGCACTTTAAGAGGATACAGGAATTACTGTATAAAAACATTCAAATCTCCATTTTGCAAGTTCTACTTAAGTCAAAGCTTGCTCATACCAAGCTGTGCACAGTTATATCTGGGTGCCGCTAGGAGGCTGGTCATAGCAGAAGGTTAAGTGGAAGGTGGAGAGCAAAACTACTAACATTCAAATGGGGAAGGTCAACTGAGTCAAGACGATTTCCTCTACGATTTTGGGATTTTGTTTCAAGTTTTTTCTGTCAATAATGGGCAGAGTCTCTCTTTACTGTTGCATCGGAAATATTATAGCTCTAGTATCTTGCAAGAACTTGGATGAACCCCTGGGTTTTGATCAAGCTACCTTGCATGAAACCCTGAATTTTTGTCCTTATGACGGGTGGAGCATCCACTCAAAATGTTGGTTCTCTAGAAGAAAAAACACCATTGACAACATGAATTCTAAGAAGAAAAAAAAACATTGACAACATGAATTCTAACATTGAAAATCTGCACACTCAAACTCCATAAACAATTTTTAGCAGCGAGGGCTAAAAGAAAATAGAACTGACTTGCAATGTTACTTTGCCTGGATTACATTGTAATCCCATCTCAGCAAGCTCTAAGAACTTGAGCATTGATGTATTGATCTGAATACTGATTTGCACAAATTTTGATCGCCTTTAAAGTTACACACTATAGGTTCTGATAGTGAGCTGAGGTAGAAAAATTACAGAAGACCGAACTGCCATTTTCGAATTCGTATAACAGAGGTAAATGTTGTAACCTAAAACTGTTTACCACCAGCTGTAGCCTTCTAATATTTTATTTTATTTTATTCCATTGTTGAGAAACCAAGTAAACAGATTAGAACTGGTATTAAGAAAAACGGTCTTAGGGCTCTATCAGAATTCAGTGAAGAAGACCAAAATGTACACTTGAATTTTGAAGTCTTCATTTTAAAGCCCTGTATGGGCGGCCGATATGGAAACTGAAGCTCTTTCTGAGAATGGAAACAAAAAAGCAGAGATATACCTACCAAACAAACCCCATACTCAACTGATTTAGTCCATAAGCATGACTCTGGAATCCAGTCCGGATGAATAAAATACTGTTTTTCTGTAGCTGGAAGCTTGTATCATAGTACAATCACGGTCCCAAAATCTTCCTCAATAAGAGGAGAGATTAGTTTCTTGAAACTCTTACGTAGCATTACGAGAAGCTGATTGAATGAATTCCAGGTTATTTAGTGAGTCTAGTGAGAAAAGAACACCCATCTTGGTTCAGAAGTTACTGATTGATTATGATGGATTCTGGGTTAGTAGGTCAATAAGAGATTTCTTCACTGCTTAATGTTAGGGCCGAAATGCACTATCGACCCTTCTTGTCAGGATGGTATTCACTGTATAGTATCAGGGACCGTATGCATAACCTTAACACAGGAATCTACCTCTGACGCCCAAAGTCATTCTAGATAAATGGAATAAGAGAGAAGCAGACAAGAGATAGCCAAAAAGCCTTTCTAAAATCTACCCTACCGAGGTTGTAACTTATACATCAGTCAAGATGACTGATATTTAGTAATTGAACATTTGCATCCTATTAATAGCAGGAGAGCCGCCCCTGTGAATATACTAGAATTCACAGCAACCATTTTTCATGCCTAATGAGTTGAAGCCAATACCGTTGAGGACAAATGCTACAGAGAAATTTACTGCAGCGCACAGCAAAGCCTTTAAGCCTTTGAAATTATCATGCACACTGGAAACAAAAATAGGACTTGAAATTCCATCAATAAGACTTTATCAGCCATAACAAATAGGTAAGAAAGTAGCCTTGTAACAGTACGCTGTTGCTGCACAGTGCAAGAGATGCTCTATTAGCCGAGTTCTGAGAAGGGTAGTGGTGGCGAAATCTTGGAAGAACGTTCCATACAACCTTCTTGAGTATTTAAGCATATGAGATCATGAGCATTGCAGTATGTGCTTGACAAAATATCAGAAATCAGTGGGCAGTCCCAAAGTTCAAGACTTTGCAACTCAGGAAACCACACATCCTAATGCTTAAGAGCATTTTCTCAAAGGAATATTATAGTTAAATTTTATAAAGGTTTGGTTATAAAACTGCACCTGGTAATCCCTGAAATGCTCTTGTCACTTGAAATTCTTCCCTTGATGTTCATGTAGCTCAATAGTAGTATAAGTGCGTCAGATGAACTGCAACAATTCAATGCCTGCATGGAATTCACAAGCATTCCTTTCTCCATAACACATCTTAGTCTCTTTCAACACCTATACAAATCTAATCCTCTCACTCAACTTCAAACCAAGATAAATCCAAACCCAAATAAATCTGACAGATTGTCAGGAAGCCAACAGGAAAGTTGGAATACAAAATGGTATCCCTGCTCAGATCTAACTGTCACACTACACTGAACCCACAAACAATACAATAATAACAACAGCCAGGATGATTTGGGTAAGAGCAGAAGATACTGAAGCAATCAATCATGAAGCACCGGTATCAGATGGATTGATGATGTCTGTACTGTGGAGGAGATGATGTAGAAAACAAAATCTCACTCAGAATACCATGCAAGCTTATGTAAGCCTGTGGAGTTATTCCAGACAGCACTGCAGAAATAAGATACTCCAAGCACAGATAAGATGGGTAGTGGGCAGTTGTCAGCCTGGTTTATAATATGTTTATAAATATCATTTATGAGATGTAGATATGGATGAATGAATATGTTTCTGTTGGCTTTTGCCTGTAGAGTATATACTTCGAGGTAGTTATATATCTCTATAAGCCAATGAGGTGAAAAGCTTTCTACAGTATCCATTGCTCTGCTTATCATTCACATGTAACTTCGTTGGGTTGCAGATTGTTTCTAATATTTTTTTATTCACATAAAATATATTCCTTGGTTGTTTCGGCAGGTGCACATTGAGGTCAGGGCTGAATTTATGGTAATAATATATTGAGTTGGAGGGTTAAAGTTGAATGTATAAATTATTTAAATTTTCAGTTTAAGGAGATTAACTTTTAAGATATTTATTATTTAAATGTATAGAAAATTTATATTTAAAATTTTTAAATTTGTATATTTAATAAATTAAAAATTAAATTATTAATATTAAAAATGATTTTATTACATTTTATTTATTTTTAAATAATTGATTTAAATATATTATTGTTATAATATTAAAAAGTAATTAAACTTTCAATTTACATTAAAAGTTGTATAACTATTTTTAAATACAAAAATCTAAAATATATTTGAGATACACAATGAGATGTTATAATTTGTTTGGAGAGGTTATATATTTATACTTATATTTTGGGTAGAGTTATTAATTTTTATATATGAAAATTTAAAATAAATTTTTTTGATAAACAATGAGATGTTATAATTTATTTGGATAGATTATATATTTATACATATATTTTGGGTAGAGTTATTAATTTTAAATAAATAGAGAAATAATTTAAGAGATGGGAATTTATTGTAGTTAAATTAAATTATTTAAACTTATGAAGTAAATGAATTTAACTTAGATAAAAGTGTATCATATTTATCATTATTATTAGGTGGTTCTCCATCACCATAAATGGATAACTTGGTTTGGAAATAATAATCTCTCATGTATTATTTTTATTTTGGTGTTCTTGTAAAATTATTTCAATCTTTTATATTATGAATATCATCATAAACAATAAATGAGGACAAATGTTATTGGCATATATTTGGTGTGACAATGAGAAAAATACTAAATATGTTGGAGACAATTTTGGGTTGTGTATATTAGTCGTCACCATATGTCATAATGTCATTGTGATTCTACCACTGTAATCCACATGGAATATTGGCATCGTGACATGTGACAAGAGTAAGATGATGAATAACTATTGCTATGAATGGTCTAAACAGGAGGCTAGCCTCCCTATAAAGCAAGATAACATGATAGTGACATCCAACAATGTCCATCCTGACCACAAAAAACTTGCCTTTAGTAACCTAAAAGGAACGGGGAGAGAGTGTGGCTATTTATATTAAAATTCATTGTACTCCCTCGTCACTCTCTTTGTCTTGACATAAGGTCATTCATATGCAAGTTTTAGCTAATTTTAACACAATTTCAATACTAAATTCTTTACCTTCCAATTTCTTGTAGGGAAAATTAGGTGTGTCTTTTATTTTGGTTTATCCTAAATATAAATTAAGAGCACATTTAGTTTTTCCAATTTTAATTTTGTAGCTATGCATCTACCATGTCTATTTTCTTCTCCAATCTTAACATAATTTGAATACTAAATTCTGTCTTTTAATTTCTTATATCGAAAATGAGGCATGTGTATATTATTTCATTTGACCTAAATATAAACTAAGAGTACACTTATTTTTTCCAATTTGTTTATTTTCTTCTTCAATTTAAACTCTATGTAATTCTTAATTATTCTTTCTTCGATTTTCATCTCATAAAATGTGATTCCTAATTATTGTCCTTTTTTTTCAACTCAACAAAAAATAATGTTTCTATTAAGTATTTATATTCATTATCATGATTTATGTGGTCTCTGTTGCCTATGAATTTTATCTTTTCACTCAATTGTTACCATTTTGTTGGGAGTACTTTCAATAATACAAAACAGTGTCCAAACCACCAAATTATATATATATATATATATAGCATTAACCATAATATGACTTAGAAAGATTTTATTAAGTATTAAGATGTTTTGGTAATAATATACAAAGGCCTTGAAAATTTCTATTGAGTGTTTATGGTGTTCAACATTAAAAGACTTGATCCTAAGTTAATTTTCCATCTCTTTGACTCAAATTTCTATTGAGTGTTTATGGTGTTCAACATTAAAAGACTTGATTCTAAGTTAGTTTTCCATCTCTTTGACTCTTAAGTAATAAAGAGGTATTAAGTTATCCAGAGGGAATAATTTATTATATTAAGGCAATGTAAGGTCTCTAAAGGGTGAACACTTTGTTTTAGGGTTTATAATGTCTCTATGTGGTTGATTTGAAATAACTTCATCCTAAGAAGGCTTTGCAAGACTTAGTTTAAGTTAAACCTCCATTTTCTTCAAAATGAGTAACTTAATGAGTGAACAAACTCAACATTTCTAACTATGTCATTTTTTTAGCAAAGTAAAGTTTTATCATGGTCTACTCATTATTTTCCAATTTCAAATGATATACATCTTCTTAAAATATGTTATATTTTTTGGGAAAAAATTCACTCTCAAAAATTTCATCAATAATGTGAAACTTCAACAAAATTATGTAAGCTTTGGAGGAGAAGTTACAATAAAAGCATGATGAGTTTTTTCACTTATTAACTTACTCCCCTTTAAAAATAACAAAGAAAATGAAATAATATTTACTTAACAAAGAAGTATCATTCTTACTATATATGCATTGATGCATTCAACAATAATCTAAGTATATTTTATGCATCATAGGTTTAACAAAACCTATGTGAAGATGTACAATTTTTTTTTAAAAGAATATGTTATGAGATTTTTTATTAAGAAAGGAAGTTGGGATCCAACCCAGAACCGTTAAATTGCTTCCAAATTTACAATATTCCTTGTTGGATTGAGATTGAGCACAAAGACTTAATCTAATCTATCAAGCATTTACCTCATTGTACATAAATTCCAGTCATATTCCAAGGATACATTTTCCAAAACACTCTCAAGATCCAAATACATTTACATTCCATCACTAATATTATTTATTAACATGAGGGATTACCTTGCACTAATTTGAAGGCCTCAATGATTCGAGGTTGTCTCCCAAGTTTTAATTTAATTCTACTTCTACCTCTTTGATTTCCTTCTTAGAGTGTCTATCGGGTCCTTTTTTAGATCTTCTCACTTCTTGGCTAATTTTTTCATCTCCCCAATTTATATTTTTTTGCTTGTCTAGTCAATACTTTCCCGATGCTTACCTCCGATTTCTTTGGTATTGTAGGCATGTTTCCATTTTTTGCTCCTTATTCCCTATGGAGTTGTCAACTTGTTCTCAAATCGGAGTGTTTTGATTGTTGACTTGATCCCTAGATAGAGATTGATCCTTTGCCAATGAAGTCATTTTTCCTTCTAGTTCTTTTTCATGAATTTCCTCCTTCTCTGCATCTCTTGAGGGGATTATATCTTCTATTTCCTTTTCTTCTTCCTCAACATTTTCTTCTTTGTTACTCGGTGCTTCTTCCCCTTTCTTTGGGTCCTCCTTTTCCTATTTTTCTTGAGTTTGTAGGACCTCATAGGGATTAGCTAAAGATGAGGACTCATTTTTGTTTTTCCCCTTAGGGTGTCGATTTGAGACTCCTTTCCCTTTGGTTGCTCCCCTTAGTTGAGTTTTCCATTGCTTATCCTAGGTTGTGACTACTTCATCCTCTTTGCCAAATTGATATTTCTTTCAATCCCTTACAAAATATCCATACTCATGGCATATTTTGCACCTAAAAGGAAATTTCTCATAATCAAGAACCTGGCGATGACTCCATTCCCTTTATGACAAGTTGATCTTTGAAGGTAATCCTTTCTCTAAGTCAACCTCAACACATATTTTTGCGTAGGAAAACTGTTGACATTTTCATTCAGTACAATCCAAATAATAACCATTAGAGGAGTTTTAAGTTCTAAAATGAGTCTCTTAAGGAATATTATAAAATAATAGTGGAAAAAATAAAATAAGATTATATTACTTCATCAAGTTTTAGAGAGATAAAAGAAAAAACTACTTTTTCAACTCGTATTTTCAACTTATCTCCTTACGATTTTACTAAAATTTCGAATGGGAGCATTCATTGGATGCGAAATTTAATTTTTCATCCAAGGAGTACCCAATTTTGCGTCCAAGGAGTACCCATGTTATATACTTTTGATGGACTCTACTACACTAAGAATGTGAAATACATGTAAAAATCACATTTTTCATGTATTTCACATTTTCCGTGTAGTGGGGTCCATCAAAGTTATGCAACATGGGCACTCCTTGGACACAAAATTAAATTCTACATCCAATGTGCTCCCACATGAAATTTGAGTAAAATCGTAGGGAGATAAGTTGCAAAATACGAGTAGAAAAAATAGTTTTTTTTTTTAATTTTATTTTTTTATCTTTTTACCTTTTTACTCCAAAAATGGTGAATCATCCCCCATGGTTGACATCGTCATATTGAATCATATTAGTTCTTATAAAGTTGATTTTTGTTGTATATTTTTGTTTTGAGACCCATTTTTTACCTCAAAATTTCTCTAATGCTAGCCCATTTCCAATTGCCTTCAAACAATCATTGCTCCAACATGTGAGCGGAAGTCTCGGAACAAAAAAAAAATCGGCCATTTTTTAAGATAGCATCTTTGTCCTCTTTATATTAAAAGAAGACGGCAAAAAAACCATTACTCTTATTATAAATATTGAGGTTTCCTTTTATCTTTGGTTTCTAGGCATTTTCAGACCATTTCTCTATGTTCTTCGAAGATAACCACATTCCCATAAATTTACCCATAAGGGCTCTGTTAGAGAACGACAATGAAGTGTAGTGAAACCATGTCGCAAGAGTTATGGGGGGGACATTTTCCAACCTCTTCACAAATTGGGATTGTGAATTCAAACGTGGTCTTTTTCTTAATGAGTTCGCCAATGCATGGAAGGCCTTTGCTTCATCATGAGAAGGACGGGGGAGACCCCCCCAGGGTGGAAACCATGAGGGCTCAGCAAGGAAGTGGCGTAGAGCAGGCCGACCAACGATTCAAGATGGAGTTTCAATATCTATCCATGACTGTCTTATTCACCAAAATTGCCTTCGAGACCGATTCAATACCTAAACCTGCGACGCAGGAACTTTAACGGCTAAAGAAACCTTAGTCATCATCGCCCAACAAACGCAAAGCTCTACATCTCAACTAAAAATGTGAAGATGTACAATTTTTCTAAATCTTAATCCTAACATTTTGATGATCTCTAAAATTTCAACAATTCAATTTTATAAATGTTTCTTATATTTCAATATATAAAAATACACCTTCCAAATATAAAAATATTATATTAAATAAATCAAATGTATTTTACAACATTAAATTACTTTAAACTTTCCTTAACTAAAATGCTACAAATAAATACATATATTCAATCAAAATCATCCACAATTTATAATCAACCTTAATCACCTTTATTAACATTTATGTGAACACAAACCCATAAAATTTTGAAAATACTAAAATCTAACCATATCAATATCCAAATTTCACCAACCTTAATCACCTTTATTAACATTTATGTAAACACAAACCCATAAAATTTTGAAAATACTAAAATCTAACCATATCAATATCCAAATTTCACCCCTGTCATCATAACATCACCAATCACTCATTTTAACAATATTGTTTAATAATTTAATCAACTTTTGGTGAAGCACTAAAATGTTTAATAGTTTTGAATTTTGGTGGATAAATGTTTAATAGTTTTGAATTTTAGTGAAGCACTAAAAGCTTGAACACAGTCTACTTTGTTGTGGCATTTGCAAAAGTTTGCGCTTACTGAATATATCAAATATCTATTCAAGGTGGAGTTATGAAACCTAACAATAGTAGCGTGTGTGTGTGTTATCTAGGCAGATTTGTTGGCTTTCTACTAATTTGCATTAATTGAGAAATGCATTGTCCTTTGAAGATTGTACTTTTAATATTCCTTCACATAGTAAGTATGTGTATTCTTATTATATGATTAGTAATAGATAAGGAAGGGAAAGGTGCTATGAAGGTGGGTTGATATCTTTCTTGGGCATTGTTATTTTTTTCTCACAGATCAATGGCTTAGCCACATGTTTGTCTATGTCTCAACATAAAAGGAAAGTAATTCTGGATTATGATTGAGCCAGCACTATTTGATTACTAATTTGGTAATGCCATGAAATTATTCAATCTCAAACATCATTCATGACCATTATTATAAAGAGTTGTGTAGTAGTACAGGAACGTTAGCATGTGGCCCATGTGAACGGTGTACCACACTACATAATTAATGTTATTTTAGAGTTCCCTTGACATCAAAGCAACTTATTCACAGTGATAAAAAATCATTCATTGTAATTTAACATTGACTAAGTGCACTTTAACAGAACGTTGATGTGGAAGGAAAGTGATTTTGAAAAGAATCAATAATAGGTATGGATTTTAAAATCTGTTTTTATTTTAATAATCGAGATTTTTTATATTTAATTTTAATTTAACGAATATTAATATTATTAAAGAGTAAAGTTGATTTGTAAAAGTGTAAAGTGTTTAATATAAAATATAATAAAAAAAGATTAAAATATATTTTAAAAATAATTAAAAAAAAAAAAAAATTAATAAAAATGGGAATATCGAAAAAGTATTTAAATATAGTATTTTAGATAACTATTTTTAATATTTAATATCACAAAATTTTGTTGTTCATGTATGTAATACTTTACGACTTATTGCAGTGACGATTGGGGTGTAGTCTTGCTCACCCAAAATCCTTTGTGATTAGACACTCACATGCTAGGAGATAATGACAATGAGGAGATCACAAGTGAAGGTGGTAGTGTGGAGAGGTAATAAGTTCATATGAATGATGAAGTATTATGAGAGAGGTCAAGGAGACAAGAGAGGTTCAACAAAGGTTTTGGTATAAAATTAACTGCCACTCCATCTCCCTCAAGCATACTATGACGCATGGAAAAATTTTCTACCTAGTCTGGGTTCTCTAAGTGCTAAGTCGTCTCAAACCATTGAGACTGATAAGTGTGATTGGTAGTCATCCAACACAAGCTCTAATAAACTATTAGCTAGGTAGCTTAAGGCACTAGATCCAGGGTTCCAATGTAGAGGTGGTAGTGATAGTTTTTCCACTCCAACTTGGTCATCATTGGATCCCTTTGTTTTCTTGGCACCAATATCTACAGGAAGGCAAAATGACAAAGAAAAATTACATAGGAAAAGGAGGAGGCCAAAGAAAGAGGCATATGGCCTCCACTTGGAAGAACAATGTTTAGCAACATTCAAATTATACAACCAACGTTGAAAGGGAAGCCTTGGAGATAGAGGAGTTCTTCTACTCTAGGGTTTGTCAATTTTCCGAGGCTAAGTTGGAAGATTTTGACGGAAAATTGAAGGAAAAGAGGACGGTGATGATGGGAGAACAAATTTAGAAGGAAATGGAAGGGTAGGTTCAAGATCCTAGCTTTTTGAGGACTCAAGAAATGAATCTATTATGGATCTTTGAGGTTTATTGAATAGTAAAAACAATGTTGGTTTACGTCCTAGATGAACACAATAAGATATCATACACGCAATTACAATATTTGAGGGGGAATTTGAAGTTGCTTGTCAAGTTGTATTTAGAATAAGAATTGAGGTTTCTTGGGTAGTTGAAGATGAGGAGGTTTAAAGGACTATGGAGCGATTTTAGGACCCTGTTGGTATCCAAGACAACCAAATTCAGATAAATGATAACTCTTGGTCTCTAACTTTAATGTTAGAAGAAGAAAAGATGTTTAACAAATAAATAGATTAGAAGATGGTACTCCTATCTCCTTTATTTGATTTTTCCATAAATTCTTTTTATTGTATTATGATGTTTATAATTATATAACACTTAATATAGTCACATTAATAATTATTTATATTTACAATATATTTTTATTAATAAATAATAAACATATATGAAATTGGAAAAGTTCTTTAAAACTTTTCCATAAATCTATATAACTCCTTTTAAACTAAGAAATGTTTTTTAAAATTATATATATACCAGAAAAACGCTGAAAATCTTCTAAAAACTATTTTAATATAAAAGTATATTCATTATATTAATTATTTAAAATATGACAAATTATCAATTATATCATAATCAAAAGTAATCAATAATCCTTATTAATGTTCCAAAATAAACCCCGAACATCGGAAAACTTAAAAACATTAATAATTTTTTAATTATTTCAAATAAACTTTTTATGGGAAAATTGAAATTTTCTTTATTATAAAAAATTTTAATATTTTTTTAATGATCCAAAATAAACTTTTAACAGTGGGAAATTTGAAATTTTTTAAATTTGCGTGAGAGGTATATAGTATGAGTAAATATGTTTTTAATTATGTTGAACGTTTGGAAGTTGATTCTTTTTTAATGGTATGAGCTTATGTGTACCTATAAATGTTAGAATATTATGGAAGAAGAAGAAGTTATTATATGTATAATTGTTGGTTATGTTATAAGTTTATGGGGCTAGTTTAATTGACAGTTGTTTTATTATAAAATATTGTGTAAATTGTGTGATTAAAGGTTTAGATTTTAGTGGAGTAAATAAAAAATGTGGGTTATGTTAAAATTATGGAAATTTTTTGAATTGGGTATGTATTTAAATTATTTATTTATGATTAATTTTATAAATATTATTAATTAATGATATTTTTATGAGTTTGAATAGTTTATTTAGTGATTATTGTATTAGGTAATGTTTATAGGGGTGAATAAGTGAAAAAGATTTACATAGCATTAATCATCACCTTTATGATTTTGCACCCAATAAACCAAGATTTCACAAAAGGATCACCCATCCCAAGATTTAACTTACTCAATCATGCTTAGCCATGGAGTTTTTCTCCATACTCAACCCCATTTAGCCTACCACCCTATTTGCAAAACCTTAACAAGTGTTGCACCTTATGAAATGTTCAATCAAAATTTCATACCCTTTATTTAAGAATGAAGGAGGCTTTCACAATCCAACATTATGATTTTTTTTATTTATTTTTTTATAGATTAACTACATATTAAAAGCTAGTCATTCACTGCCATCCCCATGCAAGCTACTAGCTAATGACAAAATTCTCATGAGCTTGAATAATCCATGTAGCACTCATTGCATCAGGTGATGTTCATAGGGGTGAAGAAGTGAGATTAAAACCAATGAACTGAATGCACAATATCAATCATCATCTTTAGAAAGTTGTCTTAATCTTTATGATAGTTGGCATGTAGTGAGGAGAAACTCCCTATAATATTAGAATAACATATTAGA
The DNA here is from genome assembly GCA_034641835.2 of Pinus albicaulis. Lineage (NCBI taxonomy): Eukaryota > Viridiplantae > Streptophyta > Pinopsida > Pinales > Pinaceae > Pinus > Pinus albicaulis. The sequence continues at coordinate 155,749,589 of CM076578.1, read as the reverse complement.
AGGTTATATTTGTAATATTAGAGTAACACGTCGAAATACACTCTAAAGTAATCAACAATTAATTATAAAATATATATTTACTGCATTAAACTATATATCAACAATACATATTTCAACAAAGGATTTTATAAAAGAGACCCAACCCTAGAAACTAGTGTCTGGGTTAATCAAATCTCTCTCTTATTAGTTATTTCAATAATGCACTCAACCTTTTCAATCTCCCTTTATAGATTTCATTGGCCTACTTGGTTGAAGGGCATGGTAGCCTTTTCTCATCGTTTGACCCATTTATGGACCACTTTTTTTTTCATTCACATTTTTTTTCATTTAGATCCTCCTCTCATTGTAACTCTCTACATCGTTTCTTGTTCCTTCATCTTGTTGATTGATTCTAGATGGATCCTATGACTAGTCTTCTTCTATTCTCTCTCCTTTAGCTACTCAATCTCTATTCATCATCAATCGATCTACTCTTAGAACTATCACATTATCCCTTCTCTTGGTTGATTTTTTTCCTAGGTGTATATTCAAACTCCATTTCACATCTCTTGATTTCTATATGTTATTGTTTAGGGTTGGGTCACCCCCTTTCTTTATCCTTGGGCATAATTCTCTTTTGATGTGGATGTGGTTGCATCAGTATATGTCACCCACGTAGACTTGAGGTAGGATTGCCCCCCAATTAATTCTCATATCTCCTTGACCACCTCACTATGGATAAAAAGGGTGGGGGTGGGATTTTATCTCATATTACATTGGAGCACCTTGCTTCACCCTATACCCCAACCTTTACTTCTCCTCATTAAGGATGCCTAAGCCAAGATGTATAGTGTTCAAATCCTCTAACTCATCATTAGCTTTTCCATAGCTAAACCTCTTCTTGTTGACTCTCATCTTTAACATATGCTCATCCAATGAGTAACATCTTCCTATGAGGCAACAACCTTTCACCAATTAAAATTTTCATGCCACTAAGGTCTTTCACCTCATCACCATATCTTCATTTCATTGTCATGTTAGCCTACATCATAAGTATGCCCTCAACATTTTTCCTTCAACTTATTTTGCTCTACATCCTTGTTGTTGTTGACTAACAATGCTTCTTCATCTTTGGATAACCTATTTCTTTTATTGTTACTCTAAGGGGTAACTTATTTCCTTAGTGATTCTCATGCATCATATCTCTCCAATTTAGAAAAGAAAAGGTTGTCCTCTTGTTTAAGTATAGTGTTCACATCTTGAACTACTCGCTACAAGAGAATGCTTTCCTACTTAATTATATGCATTTTATTGCAAAACCAAACCCAAAGTCAAGGCTATGAAAGAATAGGGGAATTTTATGTAAACTAGCTCTAAACTCTCTCACACCCCCAAAAAAAAATTACCAAATAGGGAAAATGTCAATATAGTTTTCCCATTCACAATAACCAATTGTTAAGTAGCAACAATCTTCCCTCTCAACCTACACAACACAAATAAAGGAGTTTCCTTTTCTACTACACAATCCCTCAAGTAATCCGCATTTCCTTAGTCCTCTAGTACACACAATGGAACATATTCTACTAGGAACTATGGATTTCTAGTTGTGAGCAATAGCTCAGCTTTCCTTTAGCATTCACACAATGTTGGTCATATTTTTCACATATGTATGGTAGCAATGTTTAAAGAATATTGCATAGAAGAAAAGATATTAGAGTATGTGACAAGATAAGATTAATGAACCAAGTTAATAATGAATGAGAGAAGAGCTTCAGTAGTTACTTAAAAAGATTGGTACCATACTTCATGCTAAGAAGAAGCCCACATTATTCTTCTCTTGGACATGTATTTTTCAATGATGGTTATTGATTAATTGATATAAATAGAGGTTGGGGAACCTAGCATAAAGAGTGGGTTGCAATAAAATATTCTTATATTCTTATTTTTCTCTTATCTCTTATTTTTATATTATCATTATAATATACATAACTTCACAAATTCAAAATACATTATGAGGATTATTACTCACCTCATGAATAGCCAATGTATAATTTCATGCTTCAACATAAATCACATACATCTAGGCTTCTAAAAAATTAACCATTGCATACACGTTATTAATCCCATATAATCTAGAAATTAAAATTAAATTATCACAATCAACCTTTTACCACTCAAACCTCTCATATCACCAAGTCCAAGTCCATTTCCTCATCATCAAATTATCATCTCACTACCACATCTATAGAAAATCTAAATAGATTCAAATGATCTTGTAATATACAAAAACAAAATACTTGAATCTATTCTACAAATTGTGGAAACCAATTATGATTGCACAATCACATGAATAAGGAAGAGAAATAATTTCAATCACACAACATAAATATGTATATGGGGAAAGCCTCAGCTAAAAACCATGATCATGTATATTGCATTAATTAGTCAAGAATATGAAACTATACAATGCTATTTCCCTTCCTTAGAAACCTCTGCACTATTGTTGACTCTCTCACTCTAATCCCAACAATAATGGTATGATACTTAACCAATTTCTTGCCTCTGGGTTGCTCAACCTTTCTTATAAATTCTTGGAGGAATTGAGCCCCTATTAATTAGGAAATTCCCAATAATTGATTGCGCAATTAATTTAAGACGTCCTGTTGAACTCATGCATGAGCTGTACAGTTTTCTAATTATACAATTGATAGTTCTCTTCCCTCTAACTCCAATCTCAATTGAGCCTTCCTTAGAACTGACATGCAACATCTATTTATAGTGAATTATCAATTATCTAATTGATCATTGTATGTGAATTAAATTAGATTTAATTCACTAGAACTCTCACTAGTTAGAACTAGTTAAACTGATTTTAACTCAAATAATTGAGTTAACTAATTACAACTCTAAATAAACTACAACTGGACCCCCTAAAAATTAGAGTGAACTCTACACGTCTCCAGTTTGACCCCCAAATCGAATTCACTAAGCTAACTAAGTCTTCCTGACTCAGTTAACTTGTACAAGTTGTCATGTGATGTTGAATTACAATTTACTTCTAATTTAATTAAGGGAAAATTAAATTAGAATCCCTTCTTGTTGCCAATTTCAACACTCTCTCTTAACAAGAAAGGGATTGTCTACTACCCCAATCCAGCTTATGTGGAACTAAATTTTTTTCTTGACATTGTCTTTGTCAAGATGTTTGCATCCTACTCCTATGTGGGAATGTACTCTAATGACACAATCTGCCTCTGCACAAAATATCTGAGATGGTGATACTGGATATCAATGTCATGAAAAACTGTATTGACCGAGATTTTGATGCAACTTTGGTTATCACAATAAATCACCTTCGGATCCATCTGTCGAAAAAACAAACCAAAAAGTATCTTCCTCATCCATATGTCCTCACATGTTGCCTGACTGACCACCATGTACTCTACCTTTGCTGAACTGAGTGCAACTGATCTCTGTTTCCCATTGTACCAAGAAAATGTTGTTGATCCTATGTTGAAGATGCCCCATAATGTGATATTCTTGTCGGATGGACTCCCTACCCAATCTGCATTTGTGAAGCCTTGAAGCTTCACTCCCTATGTCTGTCTTTACCATAGCCCAAACTCTGTAGTGCCTCTGAGGTATATCAACACATGATTTCATGCCTTCCAAAAGAGCTTGGTAAGCTTAACCATAGCTTGAATAAGTTGATTAACCACATAGCATATGTATGGTAGTGTGTTCACCAAATACATGAGTGAACCCACAAGCGACCTGTAGACAGAAGTATCTACTACTTCACCTGAGGTAGCATCCTCCTTCATCCAGTTTCCTGCTAGAGGAGTCTCCATAGGTTTGCTGCCCTCCATGTGGAACTTCCTGAGAATATCGTTGGCACACTTGCCCTGAGATACAAATATCTCCCCATATATTTTCTAAATTTCCAATCCCATGAAATAGTGCAAGAGCCCCATGTCCCTCATCTCAAATTCTCTTGCAAGATCCTCTTTGCAAGACTTGATGAACTTCTCATCACCTATCAATATCAAATCATCAGCATAAAGTACAATGATAAAAATTTTACCTTCTACCACAATATGGTAAAGGTTTGCATCTTCCTCACTCTTGGTGAAGCCCAATCCAATGAAGTAGTTTTTGATCATGGTGTACCAAACATGAGGTGCTTGCTTCAACCCATACAATTCTCTCTTGAGTCTGCACACATGTGACTCTCTATCGAAGGTCTCAAAACATTTCGGTTGCTCAATGTACACCTCTTCCTCAATCACCCCATTGAGGAAGGTTGTATTTACATCTATATGATGTATCTTCCATCCCATTTGCGTTGAGAGTGCAAGGATGGATCTTATTGATGAGTACCTTGTGACTGGTGCATAGATCTCATCATCATTAATCCCCTCCACCTAAGAGAACCCTCTGGCCACAAAACTAGCCTTGTGTTTCTCCATAGTCCCATTTGTTGTCTGCTTCACCTTGTAGATCCACTTGGATCCTACAACTGACTCCCCCTTCCATCTTGGGACAACTTCCCATGAATTTTTTCTGATAATGGAGTCATACCCCTCATCCACGACATCAACCCAAATTGGTTGCTGCACTTCTTCCTCAAAAGAGGATGGCACTATCTCTATACCTCCGCTCATAAGAGCTATGTAGCCAATGTACCACTTTGGGGACCTTCTCTACCAGTGTTGTGATGTGGGCACTCCCACATTATCTATAACATCAAGCACCAACCTATCATCCTCTCTGGTTTGCTTCATTTTGTCTCAGGATGTCTCTACATGAGTGAGTGCTTCCACTCTCTGCTCCTCTACTTATGGCTGCTCCACATCTAGAGGTTCTTCTTTCGGAGACAAGAGCTCATCAAGTACATGCAACTGAAGCTCCCTCTCAAGGGAAATTTGCATGGCCTTCTCTTCATCCAATTTCACATCTCTTCTGACCACTATCATCCTGTATGCTGGTAAGTACACTTGATAGTTGTGAGGTGTATCAATGTACCCCACAAATATCCCCAACTCAATTGTTGGCTCTAGATGTAGAAATTATACAACAAGCATATATATCTTGGATTCACTCGATCTAACAATGTGCTAAATTTAAATACTGAATCACTTCTACAAATCTTTTGTGGAATTAAAAAAAAAAATTGCTAATCACATGAACATGAAGAAATATCAATCACACACAACACAGATAATTTCCTGGGGAAAGCTTGCTGCTCAAAACCCCTCTATCATATATTGTATATTCCACAAGGAATCATGAAACAATTACATACAACTCTTCTCACAAAAGCCCTCCTGTATTCTACTAATTGTCTCACACTAATCCAGACAAAATCAAGCCAATACTCAGCATGTCTTTAGCTTGCCTTGCTCATGCAATTCATGAGGAATGCAATCCCTTATCACAAGGAATTATAGCTTTCCTACACTGTGCTAAGTATCATGGGAATCCTGTGGTGTTTTAACTACACCTGGGTAGCCTGCTAATATCATAACTGATAGTTACATTTCCCTTTCACCTAGATCTCAACTGGATTTCCACTGGAACTGACATGCATGCAGCTAATAATATTAAATCCCCAATTGCATGTGAGATCATTGATTCCAAATTAAATAATATTTAATTCACTTGATCTCTCACTAGTGTATCTTCAGTTACAACTAGCACAACTGAGTTTAACTCACTTAACTGAGTTAAATTGTTTACAACTTGCACCAACTCATGCACCATTGCACTTTGAACTCTGTTACAACTAGAATTACTCTGCATGTCCCACCAACCAACCTCTAACTTGAAATCCATTAACTAATTGAATTTATCACTTTCTGTTAACTCATTCAAGTCCACATTTATAATAGATTACAGTTTAATGTCCATCTAAATTAAGGGATAATAAAAATAGACATGCACCCAAAAATAGCACTGTGGGCCCCACCCTAGTTTGGGTGCTTAATGCAACCAGGTGTTGAATGGAACTAGGTGCTTAATGCACTAGGCGTGGGTGTTGAATCTTCTTTTTGAATCTCAACACTCCCTCTCAACAAGAAAGGTATTATCCTTCACACCGATCCTGTCTCTATGGTGTTCGAATTTTCTCCTGGTGAGCGCCTTCGTCAGAATATCTGCATCCTAATCTTTCGTTGGAATGTACTGAAGCAACTTGATCCTCCTCTGCACACAATCTCTGAGATGATGGTACCCAATATCTATATGCTTGGACCTATCATGAAACATAGGATTAATCGAGAGTTTAATGCAACTCTGATTATCACAATGAATCATTGTCAGATCCATCTGAGAACTAAACAAACCAACCAAGATATTTCTCATCCAGATAGCCTCACATGCAGCTTGACTTGTTTCCATGTATTCCGCTTCCACTGAAATGTGTCACGGATCGTTATTTCCTATTGTACCAGGAAACTATTGTCAATCCAATGCTAAATATTCCTCCTAATGTGCTCTTTCTATCTGATGGACTTCCAGCCCAATCTGCATCCGTGAAGCCATGCAACTTCACTCCATCCGTCCTTTTGTACCATAGACCATACTTTGATGTGCCCCTCAGGTATCTCAGGACATGCTTCCCCGCCTTCCAAAATAGCTTGGTAGGCTTAACCATAGCTTGAATTAGCTGGTTAACTGCGTAGCAAATGTCCGGTCTCATGTTCACTAGATACATTAGTGAACCCACTAACTGTTGATAGACAGTAGCATCCACTACCTCTCCAGAAGTAGCGTCCTCTTTCCTCCAATTTCCCGGAAGAGGAGTATCCATGGGTTTGTAGCTATCCATGTTAAACTTACCCAGTATCTCCTTTGCATAATTTCCTTGAGACACAAAAAGTTCACCATCTCACTGCCATATTTCCAATCCAAGGAAATAATGAAGGAGGCCCATATCCTTCATTTTGAACTCCCTTGCAAGATCCTCCTTGCATGATTGTATCAAATTCTCATCACCAGTAAAAATTAGAACATCAACATAAAGAACAATGATTAATAGCTTACCCTCAACCACAATCTGGTACAGGTTTTCATCTACTTCACTTTTGGTGAAGCCCAGTCCAGTGAAATAGATATCTATCCATGTGTACCAAGCATGAGGTGCTTGATTCAGCCCATACAATACTCTTTTGAGTCTGCACACATGCGACTCACTGTTGAAGATCTCGAAACCTTCAATTTTATCTATGTACACCTCTTCCTCAACGATCCCATTGAGAAACACAGTTTTCACATCCATCTGATGAATGCGTTAGCTCATATGCATTGAGAGTGCAAGGATGGATCTTATGGAAGAGTACCTTTGCGACAGGCGCAAAAGTCTCATCATAATCTATCCCCTCAATCTGTGAGAAACCCTTAGCCACAAATCTGGCCTTGTATTTCTCCACACTCCCATCAACAGCTTACTTTACCTTGTAGATCCATCTCGAACCTACCACTAATTTGTCGACTGATCTTGGGACTATCTCCCATGCACTGTTCTTGACAATGGAGTCATACTCCTCTACCATCGTATCAACCCAAGTAGGTTGCTGCACTGCTTCCTGAAAGGAATATGGTTCAGTCACAATACATTTTCTCATAAGAGCCATCTGTCTAGTAAATCGATCAGGAGACTATCTTTGTCTGCGTTGTGATTTAGGGGCTTCTACATTCTGTGTAGCATCAAGTCTCAGCCTATTAACTTCCGTGGTGCGCCTTCTGCCATTTCTGATGGATGGCTCTGCATGAGTGATTTCCTCCAATCCATGAACCTTCTCATGTGGTTGATCCACATCTTGAGACTCATCCTTGGGAACCAACAATTCCTCCTTTGCATGCAAGTCCAACTCCCTCTCAAGGGACAATCGCATGGCTTTCCCCTCATCAAATTTTATATCCCGTCGCACAACATTCATTCTGTTGTTTTGAAAATACACATGATAATTATGCGGTGTTTCAGTGTACCCCACAAAAATCCCAACCTTAGCAATCGGTTCCATCTTCTTCCTGGCATCCTTGGTCACATGCACATAAATAAATGAGCCAAAAATCTTAAAGTGTGAAACATTATATTTCTTACCATTGAAATCTTCTTCGGGTGTACTCATGCCAAGTAATCTATGAGGACAACGGTTTTGCACATAAACCACAGTGTTGCATGCTTCTGCCCACAAATGCATTGGTAGGCCCTGATCATGCAACATTGCTCATGTTTCACCCACGATCATTTTTTCTTCCTCTCCGGGACCCCATTTTGTTGTGGGTTATGAGGCATTATGAGTTCTCTTCGAATTCCTTCTTTGCTGCAAAATTTCTTGAATTCGTTAGAGATTTATTCTCCACCATTATCGCTCCTAAGAGCCTTCACTTGCTTCTACTACTCTTTCTCCACCAATGCCTTAAACTCACAGAACTTAGAGAATGTTTGATCTTTCTTCTGCATGAAGAAGATCCAAAATTTACGATAAAAGTCATCAACAAAGATTACATAGTACTTATGTTTTGTTGTTGAAGCAACCAAGAATGGTCCACACACGTCTGCATGAACTCTCTCAAGGATCCCCGAAGCTCGGTTCTCCTTCTCATGAAAGGTGGACTTTCATACTTCCCCATGGTGCAACCCTTGCATGGATCTAACTGAGCAAGTGTTCCCATTGGAAGTCCAGTAGAAATTTGTTGCATGACTTTCAAGGCTCCATGATGAATATGGCCCAATCGTATGTGCCATAATTCGCCCTCATCTCGGCTCACCACTTTTTCCGCCTTGCCCATCTTGGCAGCGCAGCCATCTACCTCCAACTTGTAGAGATTTTTAACTTGAATCCCTATCCTCTTGGCTTGACCCATTTTTTTATGTCACGAGAGGGCTTTTCCATCACTAAAAACAACCTCATAGCCTCTGTCCTCCAACATTGTGACTGAGACCAGTTTTTTCTTCATACTTGGTACATGCATTACATATTTTAATTGAAATGGTTTACCTACTCTGAAAGGTAATGGTACCAATCCCGGTAGAATTGTACTGTCTGTCATCGCCCATCTCTGTATGCATCTGGAGATCTTTCTCCTCCACGTCACTAAAAAGTTCCTTATCTCCCATCATGTGAAAGGAAGTGCCACTATCAAAATACCACACAAATCCCATTGCACTGGACACCATGCATGTGATCAATGAGAATTCAAGCTCAAATTGTGAGGCAAGGGCCTCACCAGCTGCAGATACAACAACCTTATTGTTCTTCTTTTTTTGTGGATTGTTAGTAGAAAAATTCCCATGTCCGTGATAGTGAAAACACTTCAACTTGAACAAGTCCTGCTTCTTGCCTTTGGACTCGGATTTTGAAGGGAATTTATTCCCCTTTCCCTTCCTCGCTTTGGAATCCAAAGAAAAATCCTCTTCATCCTCATTATTAGATGAAGAACCATCTTTTGTGTTCCATCTAAACTCCTCCTGCATCAAATCCGACCACAGTCGTTCCCAATCTGGCAATTTTTCCCTTCTTGTTAGTGTGAATTCTAATCGCAAGCGCACGAAAAAATATCACTTTAGCTGTGCATAACAAACAACCCTAACATCAAATGTGGCTGTCAATTTCCTTAGATCTACAGTAGGTTATCAGAATAAATGCTACAAAAATCCAAATCTATGTAGTTAAAGACATTAAACAACAAAAATAAACAAGAGTTGCTCCATACATCCAATAGAAAAGACAAGAATTTATAAAGAATTTTTTGTATTATGACACCCATGAAGGGAACATAGAAAATATGTTACCAGTCCCCCTCAATGGGATGAGTTCTTGTATGTCCTTAGTGCTTCAGATACAAGATCTCTCTCTCTTGATGGTGCAGAAAACCCAAACAAAATGGAACTCAAAGGGAGCTCTCAAGAAAAAGTAGAAAAATTATGACAATGATGGAGGATCAAAGTTAGACCAAAAGTATAGATCAAAAGGTGATCTCAAGGAAACAAAAGGTAGTGAATGAATGGAAACCCCTTCTATTTATAACAAAATATTGAGTTAGTCTAGATATTGGTGCATAATTAAAATATTATTAACCAAATCTAGATCCAACTTACTTGGAATATTTTATTATTTTTGGTGGAGGGAAAAGGCATTTAGAATTGGTCAAATCCCTTTATTTAGAAATAATAAATAAATAAATGATCTGTTTATTATTTCAAGGATGAGGTTAAGGAATAATTAGATAAATAACTATTTATAAATGATTTAGTCAAATTTAACAAGAAATATTATTAAATAATGATTTAAATAATTATTCCTATAAAATAATAAGATAAATGATAATTTATCTAATTAATTTTCCTGTTTTGGGTTAAATATGACCAGGAATATTAATTAAACAATGGTTTAGTTAATTATCCCTAGAGGAAAATCAAACAAATAAGGATTTATTTAACTATTCCTCATGGGGTTTCCTATTTAGACCAGAAATAACTTAATAAATTACGGGTTATTAAATTATTTCTTATAGTGAAAGAAATTTTACTATGGTAAAATTGGTCTTACATGGTGTACTTTAGTCCATCAAATAGTAATAGGTTAGATGACCAAAAACTGGTGTAACACTTCTGTTGACAGAGTCTTGATAATTGTGCCAACACTTAGGAAGTCCTAGGAGAGCCAAACTCACCAAATCATCATCAGCGACTATTATTCCCACACTCCCCTCCCGAGATTGGACAAAATTTGTGAGATATTTTGGAATGGTGTCACCGTTTTCCATCTTGATATTCCTGTTTTTATCTTTCAGCGCCAATTTCCTATGGTCGTTGTTGCTTTGGAATAGATCCGTCAAATCCTTCCACATATCATATGGTGTGCCTTTCCCATGGAGGCTTGACAAAATGTGGTCTCATATTCCCTCCAACAGGATCCTCCTTGCCTTTGCCACTTTCTTTTGCCATGCATCAATATTGGCAGCATTTGCAACATCTTTCTTAGGAACATCTTTGTCAATGAATTCCTTCAAGTCATTGTCTTCAAGTACTGCCTCCATCCTGTCCTTCCAAGAAATGTAGTTCGAGCTTCCCTCAAGTTCATACTCTAACCTCAAGCCATTGAAAGCCATTTCGATCTTGAATTAGTTGTAGCACCAAGAAAGTATTTCTGCAAATTCAAATTCTATCCAGTCACAAACTTGGCTCCTGCTTCGCTTCTGCAATTTCCTGTGCTCCGATACCATGTAGAAATTATACAACAAGCATGTATTGGATTCACCTGATCTAACAATGTGCTAAAGTTAAATACTAGATCAGTTCTACAAATATTTTTCGGAATTAAAGAAACAATCGCTAATCACATGAACATGAAGAAAGATCAATCACACACAACACAGATAATTTCTTGAGGAAAGTTTGCTGCTCAAAACCCCTCTATCATATATTGTATATTCCATAAGGAATCGTGAAACAAATACATAAAACTCTTCTCACAAGAGCCCTCCTATATTCAACTAATTGTCTCACAATGATCTAGAAAAAATCAGGCCAATACTCAGCCTACCTTCAGCTTGCCTTGCTCACATAGTTCATGAGGAATTCCAGCCTTCCTACACTACGCTGATTATCATGGGAATCCTGTGGTGTTTTAACTACACCTGGTGATATGAAAGGATTGTATTAGTTTGTTGTGCTAAGTGTCTTTTCAGTTAATAAACATGTACATAATTGTCTCCATTTGTTTGCTTAAGTATTGAAGAATTTAACCATGAAACATAGATGAAATTGTGAATTATAAGCATGAAATTAAGCCTAAATAACACTGAACAACAGTGTATAATAGAGAAATAAAACCATGCATAAGATTTACATAGCAGGCATGATGAAGCAGTTCACCCCTCCTGGGCTATATCTGTTGGTCCAGCTCCCAATGGCATGTCCATCTTTCATTATGCTCAAAAATTTTCAAATACATGTGTTTATAAGTCTCTAATGGTTTTTTTTTTTTTTTTCCTGCACCAATGGCTCCAGAATGCTCAAATTAGTTTAGGTAGACTCTTGTTTCACCCCAATTAGTCGAAAATTGACCCTCCTAGCCTTTTTTCCAATATCTCCTACAAAACCTCCACTAAAACTAGAGAATTGTAGTTAAAAATAGCCAATTCCCTGAAAATTGGTGGCGCGCTATTAACTCTGCTAAGTGTAACCATAGCATTTAACCGTTAAGGGGTGAGGGTGGCCATATGACAATCGCTAAAACCTCGGTTACATTAAATTTTGGGCAGAACCCATGTCGAAACCACAGTGAACATTCCGTTTAACTAGAGTTTGGGTCGGAGTTTTCTCCAACTGCCGGCGTAACTGTCGCCCGACCGTAAGGTCCGTATTCATGTGACAAGGTCATAACTTTGGATTTTAATGCCGCCGGAGCAATGTTTATTAACTGTCAAATGTTGTGGTTTATATGTAACATGTGACCACCTTAAATGGAGCCGTCGACGGTCCCCCCCCCCATATACACATGTTCTAAAAAATAAATAGTGTTGATGCCCCTAAGTGGTAAGAATCATGTGGTAGCCCAGATGGTGGAGAAATTTGTGTGCGCACTAGAGCTCATGGGGTTGAACCTCCCAGACCTAACAAAATTTTGGTAACTCGTACAAGGGACACGTGGTAGCCTCAGGGTTGGCAACGTGTCACCCATCCATTGGCCCAAAATAATCACGTACAATCCACATCGACGAATTAGAATGCACCACTTGGTGAAATATCATTAGCTTGGAAAATGGAATATTCTCAGGAATATTCCCATTTTTGCTGATTGTATCTCTGCATGCTCACTGGGCATCCCAGTCAAACCTGTCACAATTTTAGCTGTTTGAGAAAACAATCAAAACACAATATCTCCCTCATACGACATCGGTTTTTCAAACCGTTTACGGTGCCGGAATAAAAAAGGGGAAATCTACCCATTCGCTTAGGTTCATCATAGTTTCTAGCACTTAAAATTTTGAGCAAAATTCATGAACTCCTGATCACACCTCCCCATTGGGAAGATTTTTGGACCCCAAAAGACTTGATTACCTATTCAGTAGATGAGGGTACATCTCCCTCACCTTTCCAACTTCCATCCACTTTGCCTTGCTTGGCTTGCTTCCTTTGAGCCCAACTCGAAGGTAGTCAACACTTCCCCTCTTAGATGCTCTTTTCCTCCTGTCCAGAATTATATCTTCCTTGAGCTCATCCAAAAATTTTGGGGAGAAATCTTCAATAGAAGGCAACTAAACATCACTTCCTTGATCATCAATCAAAGGCGGCTCATACAAACGTAATTTTTCAACTTTAACAACTGAATACATTTGCATATATGAAGGCAAGTCAAGTTGAAATGCATTGTTACCAACTTGCTTTATGATCTTGAATGGACCATAGCGAATGGCTTTGATAATTTTACCTTCTCCTTGCATCCTTTCTTTTCTTATGTGCAACCATACCTCATCTCCTTCTTGAAGCTTGTGATCAACTCTATGTTTGTCATGCCTCTCCTTGTATTTGCTTTGACTTTTCTCAAGTTGTTCTTGAACTTGTTGATGTATAAACTGAATTTTCTCAATGAAGTTTCAAGCCTTGTCAATATCACTATGCTCATCAATTGCAACATCCTTCTCAAAGTTGAAGTCAAATGGTGATTTTGGAAAATACCCAAAGCATGCTTCAAAAGGTGAAGTATTTGTAGAAGAGTGCTTTTCCCGATTATAAGCATGTTGAATGTAATGCAGTTGCTCATCCCACAACTTAGGATGTTTGCTGAAATATCCTCTCAATAGATGCACAACGGTTTTTTTCACCACCTCGGTTTGGCCATCCATTTGCAGATGAAAAGCAGTACTCTTTTTCAAATTTGTGTCCATCATCTTCCAAATATTAGACCAAAAATTCCCAATGAACCTGGAATCTCTGTCACTAACAATAGAAGTTGGAAATCCATAATGAACCCATACATGTTGAAAATAAAGTTCAACATTTTTTTCAACAGTAATGGTTTTCTTACATGGCATAAGTATACACATTTTACTGAATCTATCCACAACTACATAAAGATAATCATGATGTTTTCTTGACATAGGTAGACCTCAAACAAAGTCCATGGAGACACTCTCCCATGGCCTTGATGGTATCGGTAGTGGCGTGTACAACCCAAGATTCTTATTTCTAGGCTTGCTTGTTGCACACATAGAACAACCTCTTATAAAACGCCACACACTATCTATCATGCGAGGCCAATAGCAATACCTCTATCGATGCGCCACTGTTTTTCTTACCCCAAACTGTCCAGCAATAAGAGATGAATGAGCCTCTCTCATGAAACTTAGTCTCTCTCCTTATGGTATACACAGCTTGCCCAAATGAAACAACAAATTTTTATGCATGTGATAATAATTTTCCTCAACTTGATTCCCTTCACTCAAACTAGCATACACATCTTGAAAATCAACATCTTGTGCATATTTTTCTATGTAATTCGCATGTACAATATAATAATTTTTAAGTAAAGTAGAAGAACTTATAATCGAACTTGAAAGCATATCAACAAATTTATTGAAAATACCTTTCTTGTACCTTATAACCAAGTGAAACTGTTGAAGGAAACCCATCCACCTGAAATGTCGTGATTGCTACAATTTTGTTTGTGATTGCAAGTACTGTAATGGTTGTTGATAGGTATGTATAATCATCTCTTTACCCATCAAGTAGTGTTTCCACTTCTTGACACTTTTTACCAATACATACAGCTCTTTTTCATATGTAGGATAATTAGTTACATCACCATTTAATGTTTCAGAATGAAAAGTGATAGGCTTACGATGTTGAAAAAGAACTATGCCCATGGCATAATCAATAGCATCAGTTTGTATCTCGAATGGCTGTCTCAAATTTTGTAATGCAAGGACTGGAGCTGAACTGATATTGTCTTTTAAAGCTTCGAAAGCTTATTGTTATTTGCCTCCCCTATGGCAAAAAAGCTAGCAATAAACTTTCTCCAATACTGAGATGCACCTAAGAAACTTCTTACCTCGGTTACTGTTTTGGGAGTGGGCCAATTCACAATGGCTTCCACTTTATAAGGATCAATTCTCAACTCACCTCCTCCTATAATGTGTCCCAAATAAACCAAAGAATTCTTTCCAAACTCACACTTTGACATCTTAAGAAATAATTTCTCTTTCTTCAAAACATCAAGCACCCTATTCACATGCAAGACATTTTATTCTCTTGTTTTGTTGAAAATCAGTATATCATCTAAATACACAATCACAAAGTCATCAAGAAATGGACGCAAAACATTATCCATAACACGCATGAAAATTTTCGATGCATTACACAAACCAAATGGCATAACCAACCACTCAAAGAGTCCTTGCTTGGTTTTGAATGCAGTCTTCCATATATCAATTTCTTCTATTCTTACTTGATGATATCCACTTCGTAAATCTAACTTAGTGAAAAATTTTGCTTCTTTCATCTGATTAAGAAAATCATCTATCCTTGGGAGTGGGTATCGATTCTTTACTGTAATCTTGTTCAAAGCTTTGAAGTCTACACACATGCACCAAGCCCCATCTTTCTTCAGAATCAAGACTATGGGTGAACCGCATGGCGAAGTGCTTGGCCTTATGAGTCCCTTGTCCAACATGTCCTTTATTTGCCTCTTTATTTCAACATTCTCCATTATCGACATGTGATACATGTCGATGTTTGGAAGAGGACAATCTTGCTACAACTGAATCTCATGTTGAATCTCTCTTTTTGGAGGCAATCCTGTTGGCTCCTAAAACATCTCATGATGTGCATCAACTAAATAATATAAATATGATTTAAAATTAGGATCATAATCTTTAAATGATTCATGATTAACATTAGCTTTAGGCTTAATCATTAGAAGAGCAAAATTCTTACTTGAATTTACCAGCCTCTATACATGTCCAGCATTTACCATAGCAATATTTGTCTTCTTGCGATGTGATCTAACAATGTACTCCTTGCCATCTTTGAATAAATGGTATTTTTTCTCATGGCGATGGAAGATTGCTTTCATGTCATACAAGTAAGGACTGCCCAACACAACTATTATTTAAAGCGGAACCACATCTAATTCAATCATGTAAATAAAATGTGCAGTTATTGCAAACCACAATATACACTTATTTGAAACCTGTAAATTTGCATCCTTACAAATCCAACCAAGTGGATATGGTTTTGGATGTGGAATGGTTTCAAGATTAAGTTTCTTGACCAAGTCTTCAGAGATTAAGTTTTCTTGTGACCCACTATCAAACAATGTGTTAATCTTGGTATGTTTGGAAATGACCCTCACATGAAACAATTCAATTCTCTCTTCTTCATTTGGAGCTTCCATGTGATAGTTTGATGTACTAGTATTGGGTTTAATTTCAATTTATTTCCCCTTCATTTTATTCAATCCCATGGCTGTATTTTAGATTCATCACCTGGATCCTCTCCTAAATCATGTTGAGTTGTAGTTGCAGTTTTTTGCTTCCGTTTGTTATTGTTATACTTGGGTCTCTTTTCAGGATGTAATTTCCAACATTGATTTTCATTATGGCATTCTCTTGAACAATGTTCACAAATCACTTTTTATCCCTCTTTCTTGACAGATGCATTCTTTTTTCCTTTACCTTTTCAGGTCTTTTTTTTGTTTTTCCCCTTACAAGGTTTTTTTCTACCCTCATCAAATTTTTTTTTCCCTCTAGCTTCTAGATGTGTGGCCTAAACACATACCTCATCTAGACTTGTGGGGTTAAACATGAGGATAGTATGTCTTAGGTAGCTATGTAAGCCTCCTATGTACTTGGGAAAAGTATCTTGGCTCTGCAAATATACCCCTAATAAGAGAGCTCTTCTCCTAAATTCTTGGGTGTAAACTTGCACATTATGTCCTTTCAATTGTCTAAAGTTTTGCTAGTTCATTATGGCTTTCTGCATATGAGCTAATGGATAAAACTGTTGTTTTATTGCAGTAATGAAATCAGTCCATGATAGAATAATCTTACCATGCTTCTTGATCTCGTCCTTTTTCTTGGCTTCCCACCAAACAACTGCTGCACCTTCCATTCTCAATGAAGCTGACTGGATTTTGGAATCATCATCTTGAAGTTTCTGGATTCTCAAATAGACCTCCAATTGCCTAATCCAATTATCAATCTTTTTTACATTTAATTCACCATTAAATGTTGGCAATTCAAACTTAACATCAAGTTTTAGAAAACTTTTACCAATGTTCTTTAACTTATGTGGCTGATGTACTGAAGATGAAGTAGAGGATGATGATGATGATGAGGGTGAGGATGGTGACTTTCCACTGCCTCCATTTCCTCCATTACCCTTCTTTGATTTATCTTCATTATTTTGACCTCCTGATGATCCCTGTCCTTCCTTATGAAGTTCAGATCATTCTCCTTCCAGTTTCTCATTCCTTTCTTGATAAAGGATTCTAACCATCTCAGTCATGTCAAGGAATGCTTTCCTGAACACTCTTTCTTCCTCTTTGGGATCCACTTCTTCATGGATTTCTCCTTCCTCTGGAAGCATGCTTAATGATGCTTCTGCTTCTTTAGGAGATGAACTAGGTGGTGGTCTGGTGGAGAATGTGGCAATATTTCCCTCCTTTGTTGTGGCTCACTTTGAAACCCTCTTGCTTCCACCAATTTTTCTTCTCCTCTCTTGAGCTTAAGCCCAGTAAGCATGTGAAAATTTGCAAACATTTAAACAAATATTTGCACACAACAACACCAGAGAATAAACTCTAGCTCTGATACCAACTTGATCTGAAAGGACTATATTAGTTTGATGTGCTAAGTGTCTTTTCATTTAATAAACATTCACATATTTGTCTCCATTTGTTTGCTTAAGGATTTAGGAATTTAACCATGAAACATAGATGAAATTGTGAATTTTAAGCATGAAATTAAGCCTAAATAACACTGAAGAGGAGTGTATAAAAGAGAAATAAAACCACACATAAGATTTACATACCAGGCATGATGAATCAGTTCACCCCTCCTGGGCTACATCTGCTGGTCCAACTCCAAATGGCATGTCCATCTTTCATTATGCTCAAAAAATTTCAAATACATGTGTTTACAAGCCTCCAATGGCTGTTTTTTCTGCACCAATGGCTCCAGAATGCTCAAATTAGTCTAGGTATACTCTTCTTTCACCCCAATTGGTCGAAAATTGACCCTCCTAGCCTTTTTCCCATTATCTCCTACAAAACCTCCACTAAAACTGGAGAAATGCAATTAAAAATAACCAATTCCCCGAAAATTAGTGGTGCGCTATTAACTCCGCTAAGTGTAACCATAACATTTAACCATTAAGGGGTGGGGGTGGCCACATGCCAACCCCCAAAACCCCGGTTACATTAAATTTCAAGCGAAACCCATGCCGAAACCACGGTGAACATTTCGTTTAACTAGAGTTTGGGTCAAAGTTTTCCCCAACCGTCGCCTGACCGCAAGGTCTGTAGTCATATGAAAAGGTCATAAATTTGGAGTTTAATGCCGTCGGAGCAATGTTTATTAACTGTCAAATTTTTCGGTTCATATGTAACATGTGAGCAACTTAAATGGGGTCATCGGTGGTTCCTCCCCCCCCCCCCCCCCCCCCCCCATATACACATTTTCTAAAACATAAATAGTGATGGCGCCCCTAAGGGGTAAGAATCACGTGGTATCCTGGACGATGGAGAACTTTGTGCGCACGCTGGAGGTCCTGGGGTCGAACCCCCTGTACCTAACAAGATTTTGGTAACCCGTACAGGGGACACATGGCAGCCTCAGGGTTGGCCGCGTGTCACCATCCATTGGCCAAAATAATCACGTACAATCCACATTGACGAATATGAATGCACCATTTGGCGAAATATCATTGGATTGGAAAACAAAATATTCTCAGGAATATTCCCATTTTTGCTCACTGGACCTCTGCATGCTAACTGGGCATCCCAGTAAAACCTGTCGCAATTTTAACTGTTTGGGAAAACGATCAGAATGTGATATCTCCCTCATACGACATCAGTTTTTTGAACCGTTCAAAGCGCTAGAATCAGAAAGACGAGATCTACCCAGTTTCTAAGGTTCGTCATAGTTTTGAGCACTTTCAATTTTGTGAAAAATTCATTCACTTGGGTAGCCTGCTAATATCACAACTGATAGTTACACTTCCCTTTCACCTAGATCTCAACTAGGTCTCCACTGGAACTGATATGCATGCAGCTAATAATAGTAAATCATTAGTTGCATGTGAGATCACTGATTATGAATTAAATAATATTTAGTTCACTTGATCTCTCACTAGTGTATCTTTAGTTACAACTAGCACAACTCAGTTTAACTCACTTAACTAAGTTAAAATGTTTACAACTTGCACCGACTCATGCACCACTGCACTTCGAACTCTGTTACAACTAGAATTACTATGCATGTCCCACCAACCAACCTCTAACTCGAAATCCACTAGCTAACTGAATTTATCACTTTTAGTTAACTCATTCAAGTCCACATTGAGAATAGATTACAGTTTAATGTCCATCTAAATTAAGGGATAATAAAAATAGACATGCACCCAAAAATAGCACTATGGGCCCCACCCTAGTTTGGGTGCTTAGTGCAACTAGGTGTTGAATGAAACCAGGTGCTTAATGCACTAGGCGTGGGTGTTGAATCTTCTTGTTGAATCTCAACACTAGATTCTTCTTGACATATTTTGTCACATGGAAATAAAATGATGAACCAAAAATTTTAAAATGTGACACATCTAGTCTCTTACTTGAAAAAACTTCATCTGGTGTACTCATCCTAAGTATTCGATGAGGAATTTTGTTATGCACAAACACTGTTGTGTTGCATGCTTCAAGCCAAATATGTAATAGTAGGCCCTGATCATGCAACATCGCTCATGCTTCTCCCACAAAAGTTATGTTCTTCCTTTCTACAACCTCATTATGTTGTGGGTTATGAGGTGCTATAAATTCCCTTCCAAATCCTTCTGAGGCACAGAAGTTCTTGAATTCATTAGAGACATATTATCCACCATTGTCACTCCTCATATCCTTCAAATTATTCCCTGTATCTTTCTCGACTTGAGTGCCTTGAACTCGCAAAACTTTGATAATGTTTGATCTTTCTTCTGCATGAAGTAGATCCAAAACTTTCTTGAAAAATCATCTACAAAGATCACATAATACCTGTGTTTTGTTATGGAAGCTATCGAAAACATCCCACACACATCTGAGTGAACTCTCTCAAGGATAACCTTTTCTCGAATTTCCTTATCGTGAAAGGTGGATTTGGTATACTTCCCTGATGTACACCCTTTGCATGGATATCATTGCTCAAGTGTACCCTTTGGAAGTCCTGTAGAAATCTATTTCATGATCTTCAAAGCACCATGGTGTATATGACCCAACCTTCTGTGCCATAACTCACCGATGTCTCGGCTCACCACCTTCTCTTCTTTCATGCTCAAGCAAACATAGTCTTCTACATCTAGTTTGTAGATCTTTACTCGAACCCCAATCTTCTTCACCTGTCTCGTGGATTTGTGACGAAGGAACACCTTTCCTTCATTGAATATCACATCATAGCCACGGTCTTCAAACATAGCAACAAAAACCAAATTCTTCTTTAAACCAGGAATATACATGACATATTTTAATGTGATAGGAGTACCTGAATCCCTCTGAAATATAACTGTACCTATGTTGATAGCTCTATACCTCCCATCATCTCCCACCTTGATGTGAATATGGAGATCCTTCTCCTCCAAGTTACTGAAGAAGTTTTTGTTGTTGATCATATGGAATGAAGCTCCACTATCTAAGTACCATACAAAACCCATCACTGATGACACCATGCATGCGATGAGGGTGAAATCCAACTCTAACTATTAAGAAAGTGCTTCACTTTATGCTCCTCCTGAGGGAATTTTTCCAATATTCTTGTTCAGACACTTTGTAGCATAGTTTCCAAGCTCATGACAATGGTTTTTTTACCTTTGACCAGTCTCGCTTCTTGCCTGGCTGACCAGAATCCCATTTGGAATTGGATTCCTCCCCTTTCCCTTTCTTCTCCTTTCCATCCAAGGCACAATTCTCCTCATCGTCAGTCTTTGATGAGGATCCATCTCTGGTGTTCCACCGAATCTCTTCTTGTACCAAGTTAGACCACAATCGCTCCCACTATGGTAGCTTCTCCCTCTCATTCACCAAGTCCTAGTAGCTATGCCAGCTCTTGGGAAGGCCTAGAAGTGTTAGGCTCACCAAATTATCCTGAGCAACTATCACACCAACACTTCCAAGCTCATATCGACATTGAGTGAACTTCATCAAGTATTTTGGGATCGTGTCGCCCTTCTCCATCTTGATCTTTCTGAGCTTGTCCTTCAGCACCAACTTCCTGTGGTCGTTGTTATTCTGAAACAGACTTGTTAATGCCTTCCACATAGCATATGGATTTTCTTTTCCATGGAGGTTTGAGACAATATGATCTCAAAATCCTTCTAACAAAATCCTTTTTTCCTTTTCTACATTCTTCTTGAATCCATGCACCAAGAAATTAAGCATTTGTTGTTGTAGGTTGGGGAATATTAATAACTATGAATTCCTTCAGTATGTTTTCCTTCAACATTGCCTCCATCTTGTCCTTCCATGCTATGTAATTTGAATTACCCTCAAGGGTATATTCAAGTCTCAATCCAGAGAAATACTTCCTCATATGTTGCTAGTCCTGAAGAATAAATCTGCAAATTCGATTCACCTGTTCAAAACAAACTTTGGTTCTTCTCTTCTATAGCGATTCCTTCTCTGATACCATGTATAAAATCCACATAGATTCAAATGATATTGTAAAATTCTAAAACAAAATACGTGAATCTATTATATAAATTGCGGAAACCAATTACGATCGCACAATCACATGAACAAGGAAGATAAATACTTTCAATCGCACAACACAAAGATGTATATGGGGAAAGACTTTGCTAAAAACCATGATCTTTTATATTGCATTAAGTCAAGAATATGAAACAACACAATGCTATTTCCTTTCCTGAGAAACCTCTGCACTATCTCTGATTGTCTCACTCTAATCCCAACAAGAATGGTCTGAGACTATACCAATTTCCTGCCTTTGGGTTGCTCAGCCTTTCTTACACATTCTTGGAGGAATTGAGCCCCTATTAATTAGGAAATTCCCAAGAATTGATTGTGCAATTAATCTAAGGTGTCCTGCTGACCTCATGCACGACCTGCACAATTTTCTAATTATACAACTGATAATTGATTTCCCTATAACTCCAACATCATCTGGGCCTTCCTTAGAACTGACATGCAACAACTATTTATAGTGAATTATCTGTTATATGATTGATCACTGCATGTGAATTAAATCAGATTTAATTCACTGGATCTCTCACTAGCTCATCTCTCAGTTAGAACTAGTTAAAATGATTTTAACTCAAATAATTGAGTTAACAAATTACAACTCTAAATAAACTGCAACTCGACCCCCTAAAACTTAGAGTCAACTCTACATGTCTCCAGTTTGACACCCAAATCTAATTGATTGAGCTAAATAAGTCTTCCTGACTCAATTAACTCGTACATGTTGTCATGTGATGTGGAAGTACAATTTACTTCTAATTTAATTAAGGAAAATTAAATTAGAAGCTCAGCTTGTTTTTTTTTTTTTTTTTGAATATGGCTACTTCTATATTGATACAAAAATAAAATTACAGAGAGGCCGAAGCCTCAAGAGTTCCAGCCCATTGCTGTGGCATTCTTACATAGCAATCTGATAATTGACCATCAAAACAATTAGGAGGCAGACCATTAGAGCTTTGAAGAACAGTGATCATGTCTGTTCCTAGGAAATGATTGACATCTATGACTGGAAATTGAACAAACCTTGACAGAATGACCCCTATAGAGTAAGCCAGAGTGGCAAGATTTTTACAATTTCGATCCATAACAAAACAAAAAATGACAGTTTGAAAACTTGTGACCAGAGCTAGAACAAGGACATAAACCAAATTATGATTCCCACGCAGGGGAGGCCGGTCATATAACAAAAGAGTGGCCATAAGAACAGAAGAACAATTAAGCAGCTGCACCATACTGAATATGAACACCTTCAGGCTGACAGAGACCAAAAACCGGAAGCGCAAACCTGGATACACTTTAATGAGCAGAGGGAGGATCTTCCTCGACAATGAGGCAGCCAAATTTGTAGGGATCATCATCTTCAGGAGGAGGGTCGTCCTGGCGCGCAGGTCTGTCAGCAATTGGAGCAGAGGAGCTTGCCTGAAGACCCATATTGGCCTCCTTGCCAGAAGTAACATTCTGCTGGTTGTCCGCCTAAGGGTTGTTGTGCTCGACGTGCGCTATAGGTTCCAGAGAAGCCTCCGTAGTAGCCCGGACATGACTCAAGGAGACCTGTTCTGAGGAGGCTGCTCGAAGGTCGATGGTGACCGTGGCAAGGAGAGAGGTGTTGTTAATACTACAGGGGAAATGAAAACGAGCATGGTGAGAATGTGCCCTGGAAGACAATCGAAAGTGCCCAGCAGGATTAAAACGATTTCGACCCCTACCACGACCTCTTCTTGAAGCATGAAAGCGGACTGGTCCGAATTCAGAAGAGTAGGACGAAGAATCGGAAGTGGAGGGGGAGGACCTGTTAATTGCACGCCCACTGGAACCACCACGCTTGCAACGCATTCTCGGGCGAAGGCGAGGCATGGTGTTGTGAACAGGGGAAACAACAAGAGCTGTATGAACTTGCGGAGGACTGGTAGGCGAAAAGGACGAGCGAGAAAGATTACAGGAGGAGCAGTTGGTGAAGTGGAAGCCCGGCAGAATTTCATTGCAACAGCTTAAGGCGCATCGAGACCCTGTGCTGGTGCGTGAGCGATGCTCAGCAGCAGCAAGGGAGCAACATACGCGGAGAGGTTTGACACACAGGAACTCGTCTGAGCACGCCATGTCTGATGTCTGAAGTAGGAATGAGCAGATATCGGGGAGTGAGCTCTCATAAAACTTCAATTAAGAGCTGGACGGTAGCATTTAAGAGCAGAAGCATGCGAGTATGGGTGGCGGTGGTGATGAGCCACGCGCCAACCCACCTGACCAACTGCTCGCATTTAACCATAAGGACCACCCGCATCTGGGAAGAAGCTCAGCTTGTTGCCAATTTCAACAACATCAACCTACATTATATATCTTTAGATTTTTGTTCTTCAAGTTGTTATGTTATTCATCCCCACTCCTATCAACTACCAATTATTTCTTCATCTTCAAACATCCCCAACTTTTCTCCTCCACTATAGGGATAATTTTGTTCATCATTAATGCTTTTATATCATACACAATATTTTAATATTTGATATTTAATTTCATTAAATATGCAAACATATTATGTACATAAATTTATAGTAAAATAATGAAATTTTTTCCAAATGTAACAATTTAAATATGTTTAATATTTTTTTCAAGTGAAAACATTGTTAATCATGATAATGGTGAAGTGTGGAAACCATTCATGTGGCAACACAAATCATCTTTTTCGTTTAGCTCAGTTTAACTAATAGATGAAATGGTTTGTATCGTTGGAATCAAACAATATAAATTTGAGCAAGATTATGGCTTCTTGTTGTTTAAATTGCACTATTAAATGCATAAACAAATTTAGCATCCTAAAAAATCTTTGAAGCACTCGAATTTATCATATTAACTAACTTAAACTTATAGTTCTTAAAAATATCTACCAAATTTTGATCAAAATTAATAAGATTTTTTTCTTTTTTCTTTTTTTAAATTATACATTTTGATTTTACTAAAACTAATAATAACTTCATATTAGTATATAGCTCATATTATATAAAATAAAATTATCTCTTAAATAATTTTGTTAAAAATAACTTAATTTATTTTTATATTTTAAAATTTAATAAATTTATTAGAAATACCTTAATTTATTTTAAAATTTATTTTTGTATTTTAAAATTTAATAAAAAAATTGTTTTTAAATTATAATAATTTTAATAAACTCAAAATTTATATATATATAAACCAACAAAAAGCAATCATATTTAACCATGAAAATGATCTAATACCTTATTTCATAAAAATGAAGAAGCTACAACTAATCCATTTTTATCCTATGCGTTTCAATTCTAAAATTGGTAGATTATAGATTTACGTTATCATCATTAAACCACACTTAAACTTATAACTATTTTTGGAAATCGTATCTTGTAGAATCATGGTAAATTAAGAAATTATTACATTAAAAAAAATGCATTTTATTATTTATATTATATTAAAGAGATTCTTATTTCTATCACATATATATGAAATAAATATCATTTAATATAATTTGTTATACAAGTTTAAAGGTTAGTTTAATTGGTCGAATTTTCATTATTAAAAAATATTTTACTAATGTGAGGTCATGGGAATATTCTCCTCGAGGTTCTTGGTTTAGGTTCCACTAACAAATCGATAGGATGTGATCCCTTCAAATAGATTTTCTCAAATAATTTTCATGGACGTAATGACTACCCATCTCAATGTCCATGAACCACACATTAAAAAAATGTTATACAAAAATTAAATAATAATAAAATATAATATAAGTCAAAGCAATAATTATTTAAAATATTTTCATATGTATAAAAATACTTAGTATTGAGGGGTTTCCGCAGTGCATTATATTAGATATTGTTTTTTGGGATTCAACCACGTTAAGATAGTCATTCAACTATGACCATTTCCATGAGAGATAGTCGTAATTGGCTAATTTCTCATGATTTTTGAATGGTCCACTTAGCACTCATTGCATCGAGTGATGCTCACAGGGGTGAAGAAGTGGGATTGAAACTAGTGAAATGAATCACATAGCGTCAATCATCACTTCCGGGGCTTTCACCCGGTAACCAAGACTTCTCGGGTGGTCACCCATCCCAGAGCCCCTCTGGCTCAAGCACGCTTACCTGTGGAGTTTTCCCCACAATCAAGCCCACTTAGCTTTCTACCCCATTTGCAAAACCTTAGCAAGTATTGTGCCTCATGAACCATTCAGGTAGATCTCCCTTTACTCTTTTGTATTTAGTATTGAGGGGTTTCTGCAATGCATTATATTAGATATCATTTTTTTGGGATTCAACTGCGTTAAGATAGTCATTCAACTATGACCATTTCCACAAGAGGTAGTCGTAACTGACTAATGTCTCATGATTTTTGAATAGTCCACTTAGCACACATTGCATCAGGTGATGCTAACAGGGGTGAAGAAGTGGGATTGAAACTAGTGAAATGAATCTTATAGCGTCAATCATCACTTTCGGGGCTTTCACTAGGTAACCAAGATTTCCCAGGTGGTCACTCATTCCAGGACTCCTCTGGCTCAAGAGCCAGAGGAAGTCTTGGTTTTTGAGTGAAAGCCCCGGAAGTGATGATTGACACTCTGTGATTCATTTCATTAGTTTCAATCCCACTTCTTTACCCCTGTGAGCATCGCCCGATGCAATGAGTGTTAAGTGGACTATTCAAAAATCATGAGAAATTAGTCAGTTACGACTACCTCTCACGGAAATGGTTATAGTTGAATGAGTATCTTAACACAGTTGAATCCCAAAAAATGATATCTAATATAAAAATACTATTATAAGATTTATGGCATATCAACTCTAAAATTAAAAAAAAAATCGTTTGTTTTTTTTTTAAATTTTTTTTATTTGGTACTATTTTATATTGTTTTTTATCCCTTATAATTGGAGGAGTTAGTCACATTATGTTTATATTATATAAAGATAGATATAGTATAAATCAATTTTAACTTTAAAAATTTTTAAATATTGCAAATTTTACATTTTAATAATTTTTAGGATTTTTCTCTATATTAAATAGATTTGAAGTTGAGATAAATTTATATTAATATAATTAAGTAATTAAACCATCTAACTATAAAAATTAGATTTACTTGAATTAAAATATTATATAATTAAATTATTAAAAAATTTAAATATAAAGAAGTTCGCATTTTAAATCTATTTCTTAATAATAATTTTTTACCTAAATATAATTCATAAATAAAATATTTAAATAGAAAGAATAAATTTATTTTATTAAAATCTTAAATTGATTTATTTTTAATTAAAATAATTAAAATATAATTTAAAATATTATAAATTAAAATATATTTTTAAACGCATTTAAGATTAAATATAATGGTACCAAATGGAAATCAATCAATGAGAGTTATACAAATTCTAAGAAACAAAAGTCCTCTCGACTGGCAAGCCACTCATTGTCAAATATGTACGTTTTGTAGCATGCCATAGTAGGCACAGAATGAGCAATGCCATGTCGTAATCAAATCAAGGGAGTTAAGAGAACACTAAACAATCAAGGGCTCAATCAATCGAAAAATAAAATTATATATATATATATATATATATTATAATTAATTAAACATATACAAAGAATCTAAAATCCAAATACATCTAATAAGAATGATCTTTTATAATTGATCAACAAATAATTTTCAATAATTATATTTTATTTATATATTTTAATATTATTTCACATTAAATTCTAAAATTATATTAACAAAACAACAACAAGCGTTAAAAAATCTAATCACAGCAAAAATAATCAAGGCAATTGTTCTCAAGGAGATGAACAATAGGGTTTGTGTAGCAAACCTATAAGGACTTTTTGACCCCTTATGACCGACTTTAGCCATGTCAAACAAATCACTTCACACACCTTTGGTAGAACTGGTCGGACTTACTTGTCTCATCATGAAAAGTGGGACCAAATTCTTTTGAGGCACGTTAGGGTCAAAGATCCTTGCACTATCCTTAAAAATTTAAGGTGATGTTTCTCTAGATTGCCAAAATATGGAAAAAGATGATGTTTGGTTATTCAAATTGTTATACACAGTTGGCATACATTGCATTTTAAAAAATGATTTGACAATGTGGATCATTGTGTACCAAGGTAATGTGATTGTTAACAAGACATCAAGTTTATCAATCAAGTACATGCACAATCAACTCAACTATGAGAAGAAAAGATAATAACAAGGGAGATTTGAAATTAAATAAAAAGTAATGTCATTTCCTTTTTTATCAAATTTAAAATTTAATTATTTTTCTAGATACAATAAGATTAAGTCAATTCACTTCAAGGGTGTTCAGGAGAGGCATTTTCTCATCTTATTATAATGTCAACTTACAAAAGGGGAGGGGAATGTGGTACTCATTATATTTGGTGTATTACATGCATTTTTGTCACTTCATTGATTATGGTACAAAGCCAATATAAGATTAAAAGTCATTTGAATATTGCAGGCAGGTATAGGAGGACTCAACAAAATAATTTATTAGATTGGCAGAGCTGGAGGGAAAATTGATAGTATAGACTATAAGCTTACCATTCTAACCAAGGGATCAACCAACATCTCTTTCTCCTCGGATGAGAGTAGTGTTTTTTGTTTTCTCATGTCGACATATGTCAAGGTCTGGCACAACCAGCTTGTTTTTATAAGTTACTATTTACAAGATGTTCTAGTTAGACAAGGTCTTCACAACTTCAAGACCCTAAACTTATATTGCTAGCTTGTGATTTCTTTCAGACAAAATGAAAGAAATTTGTTTATCTATATAATCATTATTTAATGTAATGCAAATTGCCTAACATCAATAAATAACTAAAATAATCAATTCATGAAAAGAAAATATGTAATAAGTGTAATTTGAATTCGTGTTGTCTTTAGTGAGACTTTTTGGAAGTTTTTTTGGTGGATTTTTCTAATCTAATTTCTCTAAAATCCGACAGGAATTTATTGAAATCACAAGCTTGATGGGTAACCCCTACACAATTGAAGTGCTTTAGCGATTTTTCAAGGTACTGAATCTATATATACAGTAAAAAAACCAGTTTAAATAATACAAAGCAAGATTTCACCTCAATTTTTTCCGCCAAATTCTAACACCAGAAAATCTAAAAAACCACACTAAAACCAACTCCATTTACATTTACATAAATATATTTAACAATTAGTTAATCTTATACCAAAAAAAAAAAACTATTTTCATAACTATAAATTTTATAAAAATCTAATTGAAATTCCAAAAGCGAGTAGACTTTTAGCATGATCTAAGATTTTTCCTTGGGAAAACAATATCTTTAAAAAAAATTCCCACCATGAATCGACTCAAAACTTGAATCAACTTTGTTACATTGATGGGTACAATGACTTTTTGTATATCTGATTCTAACCTGTGAAAGTTATTCATAATTTTTATTTATATATTTTATGTATTATTGTAGGATGGTTGTTGTGGTCATATGTATTTTAATTAGTATAGTTTTATGTGCATATGAGAATGTTGTAAGTTAAAAAAAATAAAGATTGCAAAAATATGAATACGTTTAAATAATAAAAATACTATTTAAATAATAGTAGTAAGAGGAGGTGGATAAGTTTTTAGACACTTCGTTTAAAAAGCGTTTACAAAGTTTGTAATTCTAACAACATGAAATACTTTTTAAAAAAAAGAGTATATCATATATAAATTAGATTTCATCTTCAAATCTTTTGTAATATCAAAGATGTATTAGATTTCATTTTCAATATTTTTTTTTTTCTAAATTTGAAAATCATTTAATGATGTTATTTATAAGTTATTTTAGTTCAGGAAGAACATATAAAACCTATTAAATAGTTTTTTTTTTAATTACTAGCATTTAGAAAAAATGTTGATCTTAATTGACATAACATAGTCATCTTTTATTATGATTATATGATTTTTTTTCTTAAAAAAAAATTGTGAAAATTTCAAGAATTGTGTTTTCGCATTAGTCGATGACATCAAGAAATTTAAAGATTGTGTCTTCACATTTATGGATGACATCTTTAATAAACTAATTAATGTATTTGTTCTAAGAAGATCCCAACTTATTAACATATAATTAATAAAAAACTCAACAATATTGATAATCATAAATCAAACTAACAATATTATAATCATAAATCAAACTAACTCTTTAATATTTAATGAAAATATATTTGTATTCCCCTGCTGCAGGTGCGTAGATTCGATGTCAGTAGACAAGTGTATAAGGCTAGCGGAGGGCACAAGATACCTGGCCAAGCAATTAAAATATCGACACGTCGACACTCAACTTAGTATGATTTTTGCACTGGTAAATTGTGGGAGATTGTACTCTAAAGGTTGTTTCACTCGCAGGAACATGATGGAGGCTCATCACAGGCTCATAATGGTTCATAATGGCTCATCAAAGATCCATAGTGGTTCATCAATGGCTTAGGTTATCTAGGATAGGGATGGTGTCAAGTTGAGTTGACGTCTCCCCCATGCCATCTTATAACTCTATCAACCATCAAAGCTCAACATACGTCCAAAGCTACAATGAGTATGGTGGTAATCACAAGCAGAAGAAATTCCTTTCATGATAATTCTCTCCTCCCAGTCGAAAATTGGTCCATTTGCAAGCCTACTCTGGCTGCCTCGATAATGGAATACCTTCACAGTAGTTGGCACTGCACCCAAACCTTCCAGGCCTCAATTTGTAGGGCGGTCGTGGTATTTTGCAGTGGCCTCCTAGCCTTACAGTCTTTATCTTATGGTCATGTAGGTTTATTCACTTCATAACTGTTTGCAAGTACTAGCTTAGAGGAAATTTCAAGAAATTTTGGTATAGGGATATTAGGTATGATTGCGTGGCTATGGGTTAGGGCTCCCAGGTGAACGATGTAGGAGATTGTTCTCTGCAAGTGGGAAGTCTTCTTCTTACCCACCACAGACTCAAATCGGTTAGTGAATTTTCTCTAAGATTGATAATTCGACAACCCTTGAACCATATCAGTGTATTTCATTACTGGGTGAATTCTCATCAATGTTGGCAGAAACCAGGGGACTTGGTTACAATCCCTCTCATAAAGGTCTAGAAATTTGGGCCTCCTCCTGCTTGGACTACTTTGGAGTGCTTAATTAATGATTCAAGGGCGTCGATGGAAGGCTCAATTGCAAATTCCATGATTCAGAACTAGCACCCACCTTTTCATGTTGGGACTGCCAACACCCAGGCAAAATGATTAGCCGAGGATAGAATTGGGAAGAACACTCTCAAAAGGAAGGTGAGCCATGCTCGTCAACTCCTCTTAGGTGCACACCATACAATTGGTCCAACATTTCACTAATATTTCTATTATGTAGCAAAAATTCATGTAAGTGCCCTCTCAATTTTATTGAATTCTGGCAAGCCCATTAAAGGGAAGCCCTCCTTTTTGTAATCAATATTTTTGTAGCTTTGGCGTGAACTGTTAATATTTTTTACCACATAGACTAGTTAAGGAAACCTTGTGTAATCTTAAGAAGCTCAATATGTGTTATTAGGTTGACTTCCCATAACACCAGGACAAACACTGTATATTTTTTGGCAGCGTAAGATAAAGTCGAACCTTTAAACAAAAAGAAAATATATTTGTATTATTATTGGGAGGTTTGTAGCTCTGAGAGTTTCAGTGGATACAACATTTTTTTGTGGCTAAATGAAAATATCGGGCATGTCTCTGCCTACGCTCCTACCTCATGCTCCATGTTAGAATGAATTCTTAACTCAAGTGTACGAAAAGAGATCACTTTAGCTGCACATGAAAAATAGCCCTAATAACAAAGATGGTTGTTTAACTTCCTTATATCTGCAATAGATAGTCGAAACAAATGCAACAGAAACCCAAATATATGCAGTAAAAGTAGCTAAACAGAAAATGACATAATATTTTCTCCAAATATTAAATGGAAAGACAAGATATATAAAGAATTTTATATTATGTTAACACCTGTGAAGGGAACAAAGAATGATGTTACAAGTCCCCCTCAATGGGATGGGTTCTTGGCTTTCCTCAACATTTCAGATCCAAAGTTTCTCTCTTTCAATGGTGTAGAAAACCCAAGACGTGTTGAACTCAATGGGAGCTCAATAAGAAAAAATATAATAAAAGAGATCAAAGTATGACAATGCCAAAAGTATCAAAGTCCAGCCATGATAAAAAGATCAAAGGTAAATAATGAATGGAAAAACCTCCTATTTATAACAAAATATTGAGTTATCCTTGATAATGGTGCATAATAAAATATTATTAACCAAGATCTAGATCTAACTGCTTAGAATATTTATTATATTTTGTTGGAGGGAAATGGAATTTAAATTTGGTTAAATCCATTTATTTAGAAATAATAAACAAATAAATGATTTATTTATCATTTTAAGGATGAGGTTAAGGAATAATTTAACAAATAATGATTTATTTTATTATTCCTAAATGATTTAGTCAAATTTATCAAGGAATATTAATTAAATAATGATTTAATTAATTATTCCTAGAGAATAATAAGATAAATAATGGTTTATCTAATTATTTCTCATTAATTGGGTTAAATATGACCAGGAATATTATTTAATTAGTGGTTTAATTAATTATTCCTAGAGGAAAATCAAATAAATAAGGATTTATTTTATTATTCATCATGGGGTTTCCTATTTGGACCAAAAATAACTTAATAAACTATGGTTTATTAAATTATTTATTATAGTGAAGACAATTTTACCATGGTAAAATTGGTATTACATGGTGTATTTCGATCCATCTAATTGTAAATGGTTAGATGACCAAAATTTGGTATAACAGATTGCCCCCCAACGTGCGAGCGTTAGGAGGTAATTGTATGACTAAAGTATGTTGTAAGAACACAATCACTAGACATAGAAGGGGAGTCATAGAGAGAGAGATACATAGATTGAGTGAAGCGAGAGAGGATAACAACCTAAGGAGGCAAGACCTACAAGTGAGATAAGTCTCCTTTAATGTTTGGGTACCTATTCTTAGTGAGGCGAGGGAGGCATACCTATGCCTGCCGAGATGACAAAGTACAAATAATAATGTTGTGCCTAGTAAAATGAGACTGAGCTATAAAGTCCATGATATTTTGGCATAAAAATGGGCCAAAAAAAATATAATGGATCCCACATACATACTGTGCCTGGGACAACAGCCAGAACTGAATACAATAATATCGGAGTACATGATATATAATAACAACCAAAGAAGCCCTAATAAATAGGAAAGGGCTCTGAAAATATGAAAGGATCATCTCAGCGATACATGCATGTTAGAGGCGTTGTAGGCGGCTGGGGCCAAACCCATCAAATCTGCAGAGCTACATCTGAGGTTGTAGCATAAAATGAGGTCATCCGAGCATGTGGGGGGCTACCTGAAGGGCCACCCCCTCATGAGGTTTGAAACATCTCACACCACCTGGGAATCACTGGATCAATCTGTTGGATCACTGAACTGTCAAGTATACAAATCTTGATCATGCTGAAGTGGAGTGGATGAGAAACGATCAAATCAAAGGGAAATAAGGAGTCCCTTTGCCTGATACAAGGCAAAAAAACAAGAATGCAAGCTGGAACCAAGATACACCGCCCTCTATACCTGCCTTCTGGAATGAATGTTTTGATGTAGATATAAGGAGGCTCGCTATAGGTGTGGCAATGAGGGTCCTCAACTAAGGCACGAGAGATAATAGTAGAGTGGCTGATGGACTGACACCAGGGATGATGATGGAATGGGGGATACTGAGTAGCAAAATAAAACTTCCCTTGTCAGAGTATATAAAGTATGGATGACTTGGAAGCAACTAACTCGACTCCTCAGGGGATGGGGAGCAGCGGGACTGGAGGCAAAAATGGGCTACATGAGAGAGGGACAAGGCATGAATGGATGGAATACTATAATGGGAGGCAAAGGGACTTGGGACAGACTCCATGAATGCAATGATGAATCAACTCAGATGCTCTGATTAAGGGCGAATCGATGATGCTGCCACACAGAATAGGCCTAGTAGGGACCATAAAAACATGAGAAAAATATGGTTATTTATGATGAAAAATGACACGTGTCGAGAAGTATGAAGGCGAAGTGGTTCCCTAAGTACAAGTGGTGCAAGCATAGAAATTCGATTTTGAGAGGCGGCAAAGTGACCCTTCTTGGAAAAAAGGCTTTCGGATGAAGTATCAAATCACCAAAAACAAAGGGATACCCATTTTAGAACTTGGTGAGATATTTCCAACGGTGTTGACGGTTCCTCAAATAGATCTATGGTTTGGTCGCAATTGGTGAAAGAATAATTAGGGTTTCTCTTTTAATAGGGTGATTTCCCTCCAATTTGGTTCATTTTCTAGTAGATCCGTGGTGAACATGGAGAGGAGGATAATGCCCTAAATCTTGCAATGATCATAGGAGACAAACCAAACGTTGGAATCAAGATCCCCGACTTTCAGGTAGGTGGCCTTACTTGTTTAAAGATGGCCTTACTTTTTGTAGATTGGTTCCTGGTGAAGAATCAAGTTCAGAAAGGAATACGGGAATGAAATACTAGAGAGGGTCTATAATCATCCCCACCCACCAAGTCAAACATGGGGACCAAGTGGTAAGTGTGGTATCACATAAAGTAGAGTATTTGAAAGTATTGTATTAAGCATTTATGATATATGGCTCACCGGAGAGGCCATTAGGACAAACTATCCAAGGAATGAGAGGATAATCGACCATACCTATATTGATGGGGTTTAGGCAGAGCCTTTTGTTAATCAAGTGAGAAGGTGTTCAAGGGTGCCATCATGCCTCAAAGCATGGGATGTTGCCTCCAAGAATATGTGGTGGAGGGGAGTGATTAGGTATGCTAAGGTGGGAATGATGCCCCTAGCTAGAGGAGTTTGTGAAGCGCCATGGTGGTCCAAGTGATGAAATAATGGATTCAAGAATTCAGTCTCATAGGCACTAAACCCTCAAGAGGATGGTGAGAATATATAGGGGCATATGTGCCCCCAAGCATGTGATGGACATGCCAAATACATTTAGAATAATGGGATCTAAACACATTTTTATGATATGGTTTGCCATTTGTTTATGTTATGGTTATCTTCTATGGGAAGAATGGATAGATGTAGTTAGAGAAAGGAAATGGAGGATTACCAATCTTGTTTGGAACTGCATATATGATTCAAATGGACTAAATTTTTGGGTTCGCATACATGGTGTCACTATCCTAAAGAGTGGATTTGGATATAATGAACTCATGCTCACCTAGAAAACACACAGGTTGGTCAACAACAATGTCTAAGGGACTCGGTTGTTGATGTAAGATGAAGGAATGAGTAAGTGGATCATCCATAGAGTGATTTAAAGTGATATGAGACTCTAAAGATTCTTCTAAATGGGGAATAATAATGGTACTAGATTCTACACTACCAGATGCAATAGGAGGGTTGTGGAGAATTGCTTCTCCTGGACTCTCAAATATGAGTGCCCCCTTACCCAAACATTGGGTGTCAATGTAGTGGCCACAAGGTGTATGTGGTTCGAATGCAAGGGTTCGAAGTAAGGGGTTATTGAACAAATCGGCCTCACTACGGATGAAGTATTTAGACTCCACAACATTTTAGTCATGGGTCTGTTGCGGAAGGAAGTACGCATGATGGTTCATATCATCCCAAGGAAACTCAGGGGTGGTCATGCCTTTCATAATGTCTTCATCTAAATGGAAGATGGGAGGAATGGAGGAAGGAAAACCACATAACGTGTCGGGGTTACCTGATGCATCATCATGAAAGATATGGTTCACATACGCATCGCTACAGAGGGTAGATGAAGAGCTAGTAGATGAAACATCTACCGATGTTGAGCCCAAGGTGATCGCCGAAGGAGGTTTAGATGAAATAGAAAGGAATTCCCTGGAGGGGTATTCAACCATGGATCTCATGGATGATGACATATATAAGGTTTGATCTGACCAGGTGGAGTTTTGGCTGGAGGATAAATGTACCAGATTAGTATCCCTGGGGTCAAATCAGGAAGGTTCAACATATCCATAATAGGCATCGAAAAGACTCTAGAGGGGGGAGCTAGAAATGGTATTTGACAGGAAGGGTAATGGCTTGGTGGAATGGCTCCCAACTGATTAAGGCTAGGGGGAATTGTTCCTAGTTGAAATGGAGTGGAAGAGACACCAACAGATGGAGAAGGTCCTTGAAAAGAAGGTCCTAAAGGCTCTGTTGAGTGGCCACCAACAAGCTGCGGAGGTGCGCTACAAGTTGGTTGAACCGGACTGCTTGTGGCTACTCCGAGACAATTGCATCAAGCAAACATTCGATGAGCTGGGGTCAGTGATAAGAGGGGGGAGACCAGGGAATGGACCGAGAAAGGTGGAATATTTAAATACTCCAGGTGAAACACTGGTAAGAGGTGCGACTGATTGCTTATCAGCCACCGAAGATATGATAGACTTGGGGGAGGTTTGAGACTTTGGTTCGTAATATGTCAACTGATCAATGGTAATGATATTTCCATTGTGAGGAAAGAACATCTTACAGTGAACCGCAGATGCAAAAATAGACATCTCATAAGTATAGCTATGAACCAAGAGGATATTATAATCCAAGGGGGCGTCAATGACTTCAATGTCAATACAAACAATCTTTCCCACAAGAGTGATAGGAGAAATGCAGTACATGCCAAGGGGCTGAGAAGAGTTACCATCCCAAGCATGCAAAGTGATGGTGGATGGGGCTAAGTCGGGAGATCCAAATTTATTCCAAACAGAAACATACATCACGCAATTGGACACGCCCTCGTCAATGATACAATGAGAGATAAGAGCATTATGAATCTTGAATTGTATTCGAAAGGCGCCAGATGAAGGTAAGGGGGGATGTTAAAACTTGTCAACATCAAAGACGAAAAAATGATCATTTGAAGGATCCACAGAACCTAGAGAAGATAGTTTAGCTTTATGTTGTGAAGGGCATGACTGGAGGACTTCTAGCATTGACATGGCAACAGGAGATTGTGCCAAATCGTCTACTATGTTGTAAGTGTGGGCAGATTTGGCAGAAGAAAAAGTTCGGTGTAATTTCCATTTGGGGATCTTGGGAATGACCTTTTCCTGTGGTTGAGGGATCTATAAAGGAGCATTCAGTGTCAAACTAGACTCTGTGGAAACTTTGGTTTGGGACTCGGTTGCAAATGAAGTAGGTGGCTTGCCATATTGGTGTGACCGAGTTTGAAGTTTGACACCAGCGATATTAACCTCTTTAGAATTCATCATGAGAATCTGGTATTTAGGGGTACCAAATTGGGAATATTGAGGGGTGGCCTGACCTTGAGGGGGTTGGGCGGCCACATATCCTTGCTGATGGAAAGGATTAGTGAAAACAGTTAGTTGAATTGGCATAGTATTTTGAGGAGTTGAAGCAGTGGCTTGCAGTCCTCTAGATGTTGTTTGTGCTTCCCACAACTGGCGCATATGGGGTAAAAGGGGAAAATCGTGAGTATAATGGCCATGGAAAACACAACAAGAACAAGGCTTGTTCGTATGAAGAGGCATGTTCTGCTTAGGCTGATTGCCCTATTGTTGTTTGTTAGTGTTAGGTTGGTTCCCATGGGGTGCATTCGGTTGGTTACCTTGGCGTCCTTGATTACCTTGAGCTGGTTTATTTTGGTTTCCTTTCCTCTTTTTCTTGGAATTAGGAGGATTAGTCGCACTCTGCTACACATACACCTGACTCGGAGGGGGAGGTGGCTGCTACGACGGAGGTTGAGAAGGCATGGGAGGTTGGGGTGCATATGTCATAGAGGCTAGAGCATTGGGCTATGAATAAGGATAGAAAGGTGATTGAGAAACATTGGGGTAAACAAGTTGAACGATAGTAGGCATTGGCATCAGTTGATGTAATGGGGAAAATGTGCTTTGTCCTAGATACATGCTGTCAGGAGGGGGATAAGTGCTAGAGGAGCTGGCCCCTCCCTGAGGGAAACCATAACCCATGGAGGATGAATATATGGATGTGAAAGAGATCCAATGATATTGTCAGCAGTGTGATATGCCCTTGGTGCATTGGCACCACCAGGTCTAGGAAGATCCGGTAAAATGGTATAACATAACCAGATTGGACGTAGATCAAGTCATATTTCAACGCGAATTGGAGAGCTTCTTCCTCTTTCTGAAGAAAGTAAGATGCAACATCTTTACCAATAAAAAGAAAAATCATTTTGAGAAACCAATCCATATAGACATGGTCGTTGAATGTGGGAGCTCGACATAAGCTCCTCCTTCTATGTCATTCTTGGACATGGTCAGAAAGGCAGGTGGCAGAAGTTTGAAGGAATGCAGTCAACAACTCGGTATCGGTACCATATCAGAGAGGTAGTTGTAAGTAGGGTAGAAACACTTTATCAAGAGTTGCAAAAGTGGAATGTGAGGCAGAGGCCTGGTCAACATACCACTTTGCAGCGTCTCCAGTGAATGTACGCTAGAATAATTGAAGATGGATGGAGTCATCAATGATAGAATTGGACGAACACCACATGTGAAAGGATTGGACGTGATTATTAAGGTCCTCTCCAAAGTTTCCTTCAAACTTAGGGATGTCATAAGGAAGCTTAGTTGGCATAACAAGCCAACCTAGATCATGGTGTATAGGGTCGTTAATTAACTGGTTGAAATAGGGGAGGCTTAAACCTGCCATAAAAGGTAGCAAAGGAGTAGCCAGAATGGTTCTGGTAGTGGTTCCACTAGTAGCAGCTCCAGAGTTAGGGTAAGGGCTACCACCAGCTTGAGGACTAGTACCTACATTGGTGCCTGACATGGTGATGGAATGAGGTGGAGGAGAACCGAGTTTGGAATCGGAGTGAGGGCCCGATGGACCAGAATAAGAGTTGGTATGGGGACCCGGCATAGGACTAACTCGAATTCTAAGCTGTGGAGTAATTCTTCCTAACGGAAATTGAGGATGAAGGCCTTAGAGTCTTTGGGATAAACGCCTTGGGGGCATAATGATGGCAAGACACAGATACACAAATAAGATGGAAGAGTAATAAACAAAGGCTTAGAGGGGCAGATAAATTAATTACAATGTTTATGTCTTGGCTTTGCGGTGTAAACCAAGTGCTCTTCGCTTTAGTTATGCATGTGTGCAAGCCGTGTGTTAATTTTAATTAAGCCCAAATGGTTGTGTATAAAGAAAAAATAAAAAATGATGTATAACTGTAAATAAAACTGAAACGATAGTAAAATAAACAACTAAAGATGCATAAATTCAACCTAAAAGAAGGGCTCCCAAACAACTGCTCTAACAGGCAAGAGAAATTGACTCAAAACACACACAATATGGAAAAAATATCTAAGGTCTAAGGGACAGGGATTTAATGACTTAGATCTGCGAGAAAAGGTGCAGAAAATAGCAAGAAACCAGAGGGAAAACTGTTGCAAAATGGGAGGCGAAAGGCTAAAACCCTAAGGGAAAAAAGGGGAACCCTAAGGGGGAGACCAAACAAAACTCAAGAGGGGGTTTTGGATGGAATAATAACCGATATAAAAGGATCTAAAATAAGGATAGATCAGACCCTAAACAATGGCTGAAAGTGTTTCAAATCTCAGACTACCTACTCAACTAAGCCCCTCCTAAAAAGGTGGAAGTGTACTGAAACCCTAAGGGGCTTGGTACTACTTCAAGGAGACAAACTAAGCATATCCAGGCCTAATACAGGCTGAGAGAGAGATCAGACAACCCTCAACAATGCTTGCGGCAAACCCTGACAACCACAGAAAAAATCCCGAAAAAGGTTGTAGCTCATAGGTACTAATCTGTAGGCTGCTGAAATCACAATTTTGGGCCTAACAGGTGCGACCTGAGCCTAAAATCGTAGGTTCTGGGCTGAAAAGTGTGAGCTACAGTTCCGGGAGTCTCCGGTAGTAGGTTGCGGAGCCTTCTTCTCTCCACCAAAAATCCTGACTGGACTTCAAAAATTAATTGGTTTCCTTTGTTTCCAGGCGGTGAGGTCGCGATGGATATACTTTGAGTCAAAAGAAAAAATTACTATAATGCTCAATATACAAGTAAATTATCCTTTATATCTTATAATAATTATTGTAATACAATAATTATTATAATAAATATAGTGTGTTGTTTTTAATTTAATTTTGATTTAAATTAAATATTATTAATTATAATAATAAATTTTTATTTAATTTCTATTAAAATTAATTAGAAAAGATTATTGAACATTTTTATTATTTTTAAAATATATTTAAAATATCAAAATTTATAATAAAAATAAATAAATTATAAATTTATTTATAATAAATAAAAATTCTAACTACCGGGAGTCTCAGGTAGTTCTGGCTTGATTGATACCTGTTACCTGCGGAAAAAACCCAGAAAGACTCAGAAGTTAGAATTTTTACTGTTTTAGGGCATAAAAGGTTAAAAAAACATTAAGAGACTAAAAATAGCTGAATAAAAACATTATTTATTGAGCAGCTTGTCACACAGGAATCTAAATAAAACCCAGTGGAGTCGCCAATTGTTAGAATTAATTCTTAACGCAAGTGTACGAAAAGAGATCACTTCAGCTGCACATGAAAAATATACCTAACAAAAAAGATGGTTGTCTAACTTCCTTAGATCTGCAATAGATAGTCGAAACAAATGCAACAGAAACCCAGAT
This sequence comes from Pinus albicaulis, assembly GCA_034641835.2. NCBI lineage: Eukaryota > Viridiplantae > Streptophyta > Pinopsida > Pinales > Pinaceae > Pinus > Pinus albicaulis. Next base: position 155,708,942 of record CM076578.1, on the reverse strand, counting down.
CTATGCAGTAAAAGTAGCTAAATAGTAAAATGAAATAAGAGTTTCTCCAAATATCCAATGGACAAGAAATATATATAAATAATTTTATATTATTAAAATAAATCTTCTGGGAAATCACATGAGAAATTTTTTGGTCCAAAAAATTTCTCATGTGATTTCCCAGGTCCAAAATATTTATCATGTGATTTCCCGGAAGATTTATTTTAATTTGTTATGGATCACAGAAGTTTACACTCTCAAAAAATTTTATATTATGTTAACACCTGGGAAGGGAACAAATAATGATGTTACCAGTCCCCCTCAATGGGATGGGTTCTTGGATGTCCTTAAAGCTTCAGATCCAAAGTTTCTCTCTCTCAATAGTGTGGAAAACCCAAGACGTGTTAAATTCAATGGGAGCTCAATAAGAAAAAAGATAATAAAAGCGATCAAAGTATGACAATGACAAAAGGATCAAAGTTTGACCATGATAAAAGGATCAACGGTAAATAATGAATGGAAAACCCTCCTATTTATAACAAAATATTGAGTTATCCTTGATAATGGTGCATAATAAAATATTATTAACCAAGATCTAGATCGAACTACTTGGAATATTTTATTATATTTTGTTGGAGGGAAAAGGAATTTAAATTGGTTAAATCCATTTATTTAGAAATAATAAACAAATAAATGATTTATTTATCATTTCAATGATGGGGTTAAGGAATAATTTAACAAATAATTATTTATTTTATTATTCATAAATGATTAAGTCAAATTTAACAAGGATTATTAATTAAATAATGATTTAATTAATTATTCATAGAGAATAATAAGATAAATTATGATTTATCTAATTATTTCTCATTAATTGGGTTAAATATGACCAGGAATAATATTTAAACAATGGTTTAATTAATTATTCCTAGAGGAAAATCAAATAAATAAGGATTTATTTAATTATTCCTCATGGGGTTTCTTCTTTTGACCATAAATAACTTTATAAACTATGGTTTATTAAATCATTTCTTATAGCGAAAGCAATGTTACTATGGTAAAATTCGTCTTATATGGTGTATTTTGATCCATCTAATTGTAAATGGGTAGATAACCAAAAACTGGTGTAACACTCTAGATATCAATGCTTTTAACACATTGGTCACGATTGGGCCATGGTAACAGAAGGTAAAACCTTCTAGTTTTGTCAAGAAGTTGAAATAAATTCCAAAGGTCGAGGTTTTTGCACCACAGTCAAGAGCACAAGCCATACAACTGGATGAACATGGATTGGTAGGCCAATTCATGGGATCTAGCCCTCCCACATTCTATGAGGTTGTGGGTTGAAAAAAATTAGAAACCTATGATTAAGGGTTCTGTCATTTTGGCTTTCTATAGATAATGATTTTTTACCTTGTTTTTCGAGAACAAGGATGATTAATACCTAATCTTTCAAAGTGGGCCTTAATTTATGGGGCGAGGGGGGCACTTATATCTAGATCAATAGAGCCCAAATTTTAACCTTGAAAGTGATGTCCCATCTATCGTACCTATTTAGGTAAATCTCCCATTTTTCCCCTGCACTACTAGAAATATCTTGCTTTTAGAAATATTGGCAATGCACTTGGGAAATACATTGATCAAGTCAAGCCACCAGAGAGGCTCTTCTCTTGTGAAAAGATATGCATGGAGGTAGATATAGATAAGGGGATCCCAAAAACAATAAGCCTAATTCTCCATGTTCATGTGGCTCCTCTGTCATAAGAAGGTCCTTACCTGGGACAATCTAATTAAGAGGGGTTTTATAGGGTCTTCTAGATGCCCCAACTGCAACAGCTAGGAGGAAACCATCCAGCATCTCATGATTACCTGCCCTATGGCCGCCTTCATTTGGGAAAATCTAAGCTTCAGGTGTAGAAGGGAAGGCAGAAGCTCGGGGGATTTAAACTGTATCATCCGCAACTGGCCCGCCGCCCCCTACAGATGTACTCTCCTTAACTCTCTTTGGAGGCTCATTCCCAGGCTCACCTTTTGGACTATCTGGAAAGAGCGGAATAAGCAGATCTTCAAGAATCAATGCACACCACAAGAAATCCTCTAGAGAAACCTCTGAAACAACCTACAAGAAACCTTGGTGCTTCAGCAATGGCATCAGGATGATTTCCCGACACTGCCCATTGAAAAATAAATATGGGATAGCTGGAAATTTAAGCTTAACCTTGATCCTTTTCCAACTCGCATATGTGGGCCTCAGCAGGATATTCATGACAACTGGGTCCCTCCCCCAGTTGGCTACCTGAAGCACAACTTTGACAGAGCCTCCAAGGGCAATCCGGGAGAAGCAGGGTTTGGGGGAATCTTCCGAGACCACAGAGGTCATCCTATGCTCATTTACTATGGATCTATAGGATGGGACACCAATAATTCAGTGGAGTTGGAGGGATTATGGCAGGGAATGTAGTTATCTCAACAACACAATTTCTTCCCCATTGAAATTGAAGGAGACTCATAAATCCTTATCAATATGTTCCATAAGCTTCTCATGGGAACTCCTCCCTTACGAGTTGCAGATAGCTGGAGACTTATGGCCAGATTAGAGCTCATAGTCGATTGGATGCAAGGGCACAGAGCCATCTGCCTCAAGCATGTAAGAAGGACAGGCAACAAGGTGGTTGACCTTCTGGAAAACAAAGGCGTTATGAGTGCCCAAAATCTAATAGCAGGGCCCCTCTCCAGTATCAATGATAGTAAACTCCTACAGGATTGCACTCAATTGGTGCACCAGGACTACAACACCCCAGATGCGGGTGGCATCAGCTGATGTAATGGTGGTTTTCCTGCAGGACGACGCGTGGCGTGGGCACATGGTCATCCGCAAGCTGTAGTTAATAGGCCTCAGAGCGATTAATACTCTAGGCCGTCACCCTGCGCGACATTTATGACGGTGGGGAGGTCGAGGTGGTAGGCCGCTCAAAATGAATTCCTCTGGTTCCTCTTCTCCATTCTTCGACTCGGCTTCAGGGTTCTTGGCTCTGTCTCGGTGTGGCCTGGTGGTCTCCATGCCGATGCAATTCTTTCCTGTTGGGTCTGGCTGCTCCCCAGAGGCCGACTTTCCCAGCTCCCGCACCTCCCTTGGCAGGTGTTGTTATCTGGGCTGTTGTGTCAATTTTCTCCCCGGATTCCATTTCTCGCATAGCCCCTTCTCCTCCTTGCGATTCGCTTCTCCGCTTGGTTTCAATTCTGCATTCTCCTTTCAACTCAGTGCTGTCATGCCGAGGCTCAGGCACCTTTTGAGATTCCGACGGGGTAGCTACAAAGCTCGCACCTCCGGTCGGCGTCTCTCCCCTTCCTCTAGCCCTTCGTTGTCATATTCTGAGAGCTTCCGTCGTCGATTTCCTTCAACGCGGAGTGGGAGGGGCCATGGGCGTTGACTCCCCTCCTCCTCCAGGTGTGGCGCCTCTACTTCATTTTCACCTCCTCGCTCCCGTCCCGCTGTCTCTGCTTCACTTCACAACTCGTCCACCGCCATTTTTCACTTCTAGTGCAATTCTAATCGCCCCATGGTCATTGCGACTGTCTCTGTTTCGTTCAAGGAAATCCTAGGGGCAATTCGTGACCACCCCCCCCCTCTCGCACATCCTGCTAACTCATCGGCTCCCTCCAACCTTGCGTAGGCCCCTTAGCCCGTGGACAAAGGCACTTCCTGCAAAGCTGGCAACTGCAGTTCGAGCATCCTCCAGGACATTGGCTTGCAGGATGGAGGTAGCGCAGCAGGTGTGGCCGCAGTTCAAAGATGCCCTGTTCCTAACGACAAAGATGGATACTGGTGCAGGATTGAAGAAGAACCACCCTCGGAGGATTATGGTCTCTAGTGCAATTAACTTTATCCAAGCAACTATGTTCAGTCTTTCTGTCATTTTTGTTGTTTTTGGTTGTAACAAGTTTTGGTATGCCATAGCTGGTTTCGTCCATCGAGGCAGCTTACAAACGTTGCTCGGGCTGGTTTCCCCTTGTGGGTGTCTCAATTTTTGTTATCTTGCTGAATGTATGTCGCCTCTGAAGGCCATGAACTAGTTGTACTATATGTTTCATTAATAGATTTAAAGTTACTTAGAATATATATATATATATATATATATATATATATATATATATATATTTATACAATAAAATTATTTATAATTTTCTTATCTTTAAATTAAATTAATATTTTGATTATTATTTTACTTTAACTAAAGTAAAATAATATTATTTATGAAATCAATTCCTTAAACTTTAATCCAAATATATTTGTATTAATAAGTAAATATTTAAGAAATAATCTAATAATTTTTTTATTAACTTATAAAAATTTTAAATATTAATTTTTATTAACTTAAAAATAGAGAAAACATATTTATCAACTACATTTACAATAAAATATATTTATACATTAAAAATATATATAATTTTTCATCCCTAAATTTTTCCACAGAAAAAATCGAACTTTTTATATATAGCAAAAAGTGACTTCGTATATGCCGCAACATTCCTTTTGTTTTCATCGCCCATTGAGGGAAAGAAAAACAACATGTCCATAAATAGAAAAAAATAATTGATTGTGTACCATAAACTAGGTGACATCGAAAGAAAAAAACTATGGTTGACCAGACAGGCATGGTGATGAAGTGTTAGTGATAACAGGACCTCTATTTCATAGAAACACCCCACAGTCATCAAAATAAGAGATAATTGTTAAGACTTAGGTCTCCCTTATGGGAAAACAACCCAAAGAGCCCCATATAAGTTTGAAACTATAAAAAAAACAACCACATGCCTATGTGGTAACAACAATAGTCTGTCCTTAAACCAATATATACAAAAATAAACTACAGGAGATATAACATTTGTTGGAGAGAAATATAAACATTCATTTAGTGTAAAATGATGGAGCATTATGTCAGTACGGTCTGATGTCTGACACATAGACCCCAATCTCGTCCTTCTCCTCTATGTGCCACGAGTCCAAAACTTGTTGTAAGCCATCCTTAGAAAGACAGTCAATGTGCCCATTTCGTTCCTTGTAAATATGGCATACAAAAAACATTATAAAATGCATTTTTAATTCCTGTATCTCTTCAAGAATTGACAGTAACAAAAAATTTTGACATCTTTGTGTGTTGATAAACCAATTTATGACATTCATGGAGTCACCGAATATTTGTACTGAATCAATGCCAAATTGAATGAGCCAACAAATGAGAAGTTTTAGTGTTTGTAGTTCAGCAAAATTGTTTGTGCCTTCCCCAAGTCCCACAAAAGCAGCAATTGAAACATTTTGGTTTTTGTGAATTATCATGCTCGCACCACATTTCCTTTGGTTATTGGTTTCTTCGTCAAAACATGCCCATGGGATATCATGGTTTATCTGTTTGATCCTTACATTCCTTAGTGTTGTTGGAAATATTGTCATTGATGGCAAAGGAGACAACATAGAAGCAGAGAGATAGCAAAAGAAGACTGACAAGGAGAACATTAAACATGAAGAAAGGCAAAGAGAGATAGCAAAAAATTAGACCTCCATAGAGCTAGAGAGATCTGAAGAGATGCAGAGGGTCGAGCAGCTGTGAAGAGGGAAATTTCAAGAAGCAGCTAAGCAGAGACAGGGTCATTTGAAGAAGCAGCTCAGCAGAGACAGGGCCATTTGAAGAAGCAGGGCAGCAAAAAGAAGCAGCTCAAACACTAGGAAGAAGCAGAGATAGGGCTTTTGTATCTGATTATATATATATATGAATGAAGGAATTGGTTCTGAGGTATATGTACTCTTTGATCGAATTCGGTGTGATGAATAATTGAGTTCTGTGGATGAATATATGATAACCCTATTTGATTGAAGTGATAACACAGGGTTGAATTGATTTGATAATTCTATTGTATAGAATCTATGGTGTGAACCCTACAATGAAGTTGAATGTGAAGTGCGGGGTGGTAACTCAAGATGGACAAGGCACAGTTGAATGGATAAGTGAGATTGGAGCCATAACTCTGTTCAAAACCCTATTTAATTAAATACAGAACCGATGGTATAAAGATGTAACAAAAAAATGGAAAGCTATGGCAGAACTACGATATGAAAACAAAAGGGTTTATAAGAAGAGCAAGGGCGGAGTTATACATATATGGTAAAGGCGCTAAACAATTGGCAGAACCCCGAGATAAATAAAACCTTGACTCGATAGTAGAACTGAAAAGAAAAAGAACAGTGGGGTTATATATATGGTTGAGAGAAATTGATAAATATATAATCTAGTTATAATGCAGGGTTAATGCACAAACTGTGTATTTAAATGAAGAATGGAGGACAAGTAAACATTGAAGCGGAATTATAAGAAGCAGAACTCTGAGTCAAGAATGGAACCGTGAGGAGAATAGTGAAGGCGGTTTCGGTGGTGGAAACAAGAAGTATCGCGCGACCACAAGAGTGGTACGCAGGATTGTGAAAAACAACGGGATATATGCCTTTGGTCGACATGTGGCTATAAGTGGTTTGGAAAAACCATTTATATTGCATAATTTTGGAGAATTAACCTTCGTGCAGTTAATTTGCGCGATATTACACGATAACTGTCAGATTTGGGGTTGAAGCGCGATAAGTTATTCACCGTCGGATGTCAGCGGGAGTTAACCACTGCGCCCCAGTTCATCGCGTGGATTTGGAGAGATAGACTTCGTGCAAGTTGAGCGCGTGACTACCGTTTTGATTATTGTATGGTAGCGCAACAACATTACAGCCATTGGATGGCACGATGGTTAATGAAGGTATGACTGACATTATTTATATTAATCAGTGGTTATAAGTTATTCAATAGGTGGGCCCAAATTGATTTCGAATGTTTGTATGGAGGTTATTAACCCATGGTTCCTAGTGAGGAAGGCATTGGTTTGTTAATTGTTATGTAGCGACGGACGTGATTTATATTTATTTTTTTACAAAGGATATGGTGGAGTATTGAGAAATGAATACAAAGCCGAGAGGTAATTAATTCAAAAGGCCTGTGGTAAGCCTATTAAAAAGGTTCATTTCATTTTGAAATAAATTAAGGGTGAAGACTTTGGAATATGAGGGTCTCGATATATATGGTCTCATAACCCTAAATTGAAGGTAAGAAGCAATTGAACTGTGTTGTGGGTTTCATCATATGATCTTGAACATTAATTGAAAGGGGTTTTATTTATAAAGTTTAAATCAAAGATTTAAAATATTGCGCATCCAATTCAAAGGTGTATGAAAGGGTTTTTAACCAAAGTTTGAAATATTAATTTCAAACTCATAAAATGGATATTTGACCAGAGCGCATAAAATGAAGAGCTACTTCTGCATTAGAGTTGCTAGGTTGAAATTGTGTTGATTACTTTTTCACAGAGCATTAAAGGTGGGCTTCCAAAACTGAGTTTTCCAATTTGAGCATTTCCAATTAAATGAAACTGCATTGTTGAGCTATAACAGAGATCTTGATCCTTGATGGAAAAGCTACAACATTAATTTAAACTTCCAGATTTGAAGAAAAGCAGTGGTACATGCGTGTAAAGCAGTTATGTTTGCAGTAGTTACACAATTGTAGTGAACAACAGAGGTATGCAGAATAGTTACATGACAGCAGCAGAAAAGACAAAACCAATAAGCCAAGGGCTGGAAAAGGACTGAGTGAAATTGATGTATGTAACTGAAAATCTAAATGTAAATGCTTATTTGATTTCATATTGTTTGTGATGCAAAGGCAAGTCTCCAGTAGGAAAACAAAACTCCACTCTAAAACTGAAATTTGTATAAATTATTGGACAAATAAATGAGAAGGCAGAAGTCAAAGAGTCATGGCCGCTCACTTCAAATTCTTTTTAGAATACAAACAGTCAAGAGGTGAACTCTATAAATGATATCTCGTAGATATCCATAGAGAGGTTAGAGAATGAAAAAATGAAGCAGTGAGGCAGAGAAGAAGGAGGAGTTGATAGAGAATCTAAGAAGACTCAGAAATGATATAAGGAAGATAAGAAGGCTGGAGGACAGCAGTGAAGATGGAATAGAACAGAGCTGATATCCAGGTAAATCAGCAAGTGTTTTCTTTTGAAAGAGTGAGGAAGTTGGAGCTTCCCTATCAAGTTGTAGCTTGATAGATGTCAGTTGTAGCTGACTGAGGTAGGATTCTCTTGTAGGTTGCTGCCTACAGAAAATTGGTGCGATTTGGAGCTTCATTGCAAGTTGTAGCTTGCAGAATTGAGGTAGGAGCCTCCTATAGGTTGGAGCCTACATAAAATCAATGGTGAGAGGGAGTTGGAGCTTGCCTTTGCATCACAACAATAATAAGATGTGTTTTTCTCCCTTTATGGGTTTCCACTCATAGTTGTTGTCTATATGCATGATGATTATGTGCTGATACTCTATTTTTATTCTTCTTAATACCTGCTGCTCATTTATTATGATTGTTGTTTCATTGTATATTAAGCTGATCACAAAATGATGAAGTGAAGAGTATAAAAAGTGTAAATTAGTTTAAAAGAAAAGTTTTAAAAGTCCATGAATGTGTTGAACTGATTCACCCCCCCCCCTCTCAGTTTAACTAAGGGTTCAACAATTAGTATCAGAGCTGGTTCCCTTTGTTTCATTTTAACAACTAGAAGGAGATCCTAGGTCCCCAAGATGGCTAGTCAAGAAGGATGCTCAAAAAATAAAGCCCCTTTGTTCACTGGTGAAAATTATGCCTTCTGGAAAATAAGAATGAGGATGTACATAATGTCTCTAGGAATAGAAGTTTGGGCTGATGTAGAATTGAGATATGCCCCAAAGGCGACTGACCCAGCGAAAGAAGCCAAACAAGATTTTGTAGCTAATGCAAAAGCCATGAATGCACTCTTAAATGGAATTTGTGAGGCATAATTCATCAAAGCAATGCACAAAGAGACTGCCAAAGAAATTTGAGATACACTAGAAAACATCCATGAGGGAGACAAAAAGGTGAAGATAGCCAGACTTCAAGTCTATAGAGAAAATTTTGAAAATATAAAAATGAATGAGGATGAAGACATTGCCAAATTTTTTTTGAGGGTTGCAGAAATTGTGAATAACATGAAAGCTCTAGGAGAAACCATAAAAGAAAGTGTAATTGTTCAAAATATTCTAAGATCTTTACCATCCTGATTTAACCCCAAGGTTTTAGCCATAGAAGAAACAACTAATTGGGAAACTTTGACCATGAACCAATTACTTGGAAACCTAACAACCTATGAGATGAGACTACCACAGAGGAAGTCAAATGTGAGGGAGGAAACCTTCAAGACAGAGAAGAACAAAGAAGGAAAAGAAGATACATGCTCTTGGTCTAATGAAGAAGAGGCCAAATTTGTCAGAAGACTGGAAAGAGTCTCAGGCAAGTATAAAGGTAAACTTCCATTTAAATTCTTTAACTGTGGAAGAGTTGGACACTATGCATCTAAGTGTCCTCATAAGAAGACAAATAAGCAGAATCAAGAATCAGATAAAACCAGATCAAAGAATTGGCAGAAAGGGAAAAAAATCAATATAATTTTTTTATATTCTCAGCAAGTAAACAGTGCATCTAAAAGCGCAGATGAATTCTCCAATGAAGTGGGAACTTCTGAATTTGTTTTGATGGCCAAGGAAGAGCTTGAAGGATTCCTTCTAGAAGATGAGGAAGAAGGAGAAGTAGATCTTGAATGGGAGCTAAGAAGTGCCCTGTAGGAAATAGACAGACTTAAACTAAAATGCAGAAAACAAAAATACATTCTCCTCAAATATGTGAGAGAAGAACAAAACACAGAAGACATCATTTAGTTGAAAGTAGAGCTTGAAGAAGCCAAGAAGGTAGAAGACACTCTACTTAAGCAAATTAAGGATAAAATTCAAAAGCAAGAGAAATTGGAAGAAGAGGTAGTGTGCCTGAGAAAGAATTTAGAAAAAGCCCAAAGAGAATTATTAATGAACACTCCTCAAATGAAAAGCTCTGGACATTTGGACCAAATTATAAATTCTCAAAGATCTCCTCTGATAAAGACATGGATAGGCTATGAAGGAGAAACAAGCAAGATCAAGGTAGAAGATAACAGGAATATCATTTTTGTAAAAGCTGTAAAGGATAAAGAAGCAGCTCAGAAGATTCCTACAGAAGTAGAAGCCAGCAAGAACATGATTTGTAAAGAAACAAACAGTAACAAGTAGCAACATGAACTGACGGAGAATGAGAGAATGAAACAATCAACTGTTAAAGGCTCATATGCTCCTAAGGATGAATTGAATAAATTTGGAAGCTGTCAAATAAGGTTATTTCCTCCTATGAGAAGGATCACTTGTTTTTGCTGCCACAAACTTGGACATATTGCAACATTTTGTAAGACAAATCAAATCAGGTCCAACCAGCAAAGGATGCAAATAGTGAAAAGACTACCTCAAGCAAACACTTGGAGAAGACAACCCTTCATCAAGTATGCAAATTGTTTTTATGGATATTGTTTTTACTGTAAGGAATTTGGCCATAAAGTCATAAAGTGCAGAAAATTTGGACAAAGATTGATGTTCAAAACCTCAAGGAGGTTTATGAATCATGGATAATTTACTCGTACTCATAATTCTGCTAAAAATATGATCAAATGCTGTGTATGCCATAAAATCAGACATATGTCTTCCCAATGTCATTTCAAAGGATGTGGTCCATCTTCCCAGAATAGGTGCCAAACAAATAGCTGCCTACAATGGAAAAAGAAGTTGAATAAGTGTGACTTGGCTCTAATAGCCCAAGATTAGAAAAGCTAATGGTATTTTGAAAGTGGATGCTCAAAGCATATGACTGGAGATAGAAGCAATTTTATAACCTTTGATGAAAAGAAATCTGGAAATGTTACTTTGGCATTGATAAAGAAGGGAAAATCGAAGGAAAAGGCTCAGTCAGTTTGGATAATGGAAGAGGAAAGGCCCAAGATGTACTATTTGTGGATGTGCTGAAAGAAAATCTTCTTACTGTTAGTCAAATGTGTGATAAAGGCTGTGAAATTCTTTTTAGAGCACAAGACTGTGAAATAAGATCAAGCACCACAGGAAAGACCTTGATCAAAGGTATTCGAACATAAAGTAATGTATACATAGTGAAAGAAGAGAATGAAGCATGCCACCTAAGCAAACTTGAGGAATCATGGTTATGGCATAGAAGATTGGGACACCTTAACTTTGACCACATCATCAGTCTGAGCAAGAAAAGTGTAGTCAGAGATATGCCAGCAATAACGAAGCCTTCAAATACCATATGTAAAGCTTGCCAATTGGGAAAACAGACCCGCACTTCCATCAAAACCAAAGAGCAACTATCTATAAGTAGACTTCTGCAGCTTGTTCACATGGACCTGTGTGGACCTTCAAGAACTAAAACACCAAGTGGAGAATCCTATTTTCATGCTGATAATAGATGATTTTTCCAGAATGACATGGGTAGCATTTCTCAAATATAAATTGAAAGCACTTGAGAAATTCAAGATATTCAAGGCATTGGCAGAAAATCAAACAGGATGCAAGCTGAAGTGCATCAGGTCAGACATGGGAGGTTATTTCATAGACTATTATTTTGCATACCTATGCAATGAGCATGGGATAAAACAACAGTTTACAATTGCAGGTACACCTCAACAGAATGGAGTGGCAGAGAGACAAAACATGTCAATACAACAGATTGCCAGAGCTATGATGCAAGAAAGTAACATTCCCCAAACCTTCTGGGTAGAAGCAGTACACACAGCTGTTCACATTCTTAACAAAGCTCATCTAAGACCAAACTGTGAGAAGACTCCTTATGAACTATGGCATGGTAAACCAACATCAATCAAGCACTTTAGAGTCTTTGGAAGCAAGTGTTTCATAAAAAATAATGATGAAAATCTGGGAAAGTTTGATGCAAGAGAAGATGAAGGAATATTTGTAGGATATGCATCCAAGAGTAAGGGTTACAGGTGATACAACAAAACACTTCGCAAAATTGTGGAAAACATTGATGTAAGATTTGATGAAGATCTACCAAACAAGACAAGAAGTACAGGTTGCAGCAATCCTCCAGAAGATCATGAAGAAGAGAACCAAGATGATGATGAACTAAGAAATACAACAGAAGATACTGAGTTAAACTCAAAAGGTCCCTCAAGATACACTCAAAAGAATCATCCAGAAGATCAAATCATTAGGGACAAGAGTGTAGGAGTCCACACAAGAAGACAACTAGCTGAACAAACAGAAGAAGTATTCCTAGCCATGTTATCTCAAATAGAGCCAAAGAAAATTGAAGAAACTAGCAAAGACAAATATTGGGTGAATGCTATGAATGAAGAATCAAACCAAATTGAGAAGAACAATACCTGGGAATTAGTTCCAAGACCCACTGGGAAAAATGTCATTGGCACAAAATGGATATTCAAGAATAAGATGAATGAACAAGGGCAGGTAATCATAAATAAAGCCAGACTTGTATGCAAGGGATATTCACAAATTGAAGGTCTTGATTATGATGAAACCTTTTCCCCCGTAGCCAGAATGGAAGCAATCAGAATGTTTTTGGCCTTTGCATGTTATCATGGTTTCAAGGTATATCAAATGGATGTGAAGCCTACCTTCCTAAATGGAGATCTAAAGGAAGAAGTCTACATGGAACAACCTGAAGGATTCTCATTAACTGATAAACATGACTAAGTGTGGAGATTAAAGAAAGCCTTATATGGTCTGAAACAAGCTCCTCGTGCATGGTATTCAAGGCTAGACAAATACTTGCAAAAACAAGGTTTTAAGAAAGGAGGAGTAGATAGCAATCTGTACATAAAAGCTAATGAAAATGATCTCCTTATTGTAGTTGTGTATGTATATGACATCATGTTTGGAAGAAACAAGGATGAGTTAGCAAAAGAATTTGCTGAAGAAATGAAATCAAAATTTGAGATGTCTATGATTGGAGAGCTCACCTTCTATTTAGGACTTCAAATTCAACAAAAGAACACAAGAACATTCATATCACAAGAAAAATACTTAAGAGATATGTTGAAAAGTTTCAAAATGGAAGACTGCATACCTGTGTCAACTCCCATGATCACAGGATGAAAATTATGTGCTGATGATGGATCTCCAGATATAGATCAAAGACTTTACAGATCCATGGTAGGAAGTCTGCTATACCTAACTGCCTCTAGACCAAACATTGTGTTGGCAGTAGGACTTGTGGCAAGATATCAAGCTGCACCAAAACAAAATCACCTTCTAGAAATCAAGAGAATATTCAGATATCTACAAGGAACTGCACATCATGGGCTATGGTATCCAAAAAGAAAAAGCTTCACTTTGACAGCATATACAGATCCAAATTGGGCCAGTTGTGTGGATGACAAGAAAAACACAAGAGGAGGTGCATTCTATTTGGGAAAAAGTCTGGTGGCATGGATAAGCAAGAAGCAAAATTCTATCTCTCTATCTACAGCAGAAGCAGAATACATATCAGCAGCAACATGTTGCACACAAGTCATGTGGATGAAACAAACTCTCCATGACATGAAGGTAAGCATTGATGAACCTAATTCTATCAAATGTGACAATACAAGTGCAATAAGTATATCAAAAAATCTTGTACTTCATTAAAAAACAAAGCACATACCAATCAAGTACCATTTCCTCAGAGAACAAGTAGCATAGAAAGTAGTGAAGTTGGAATATGTGCCAACAAAGGAACAAAAAGCAGACATATTCACAAAACCTCTTGCTAAAGAACCATTCGAATCTCTGAGAGACAAACTAGGGGTAGTATCTGCAGATGCTACTCTTTGACATGAAAAGAAAATATCATTCCAGGGGGAGAACAGAAAATAAAACATCATTCCAGGGGGATATCAGTCAACAAAGAATGTCTCAAAAGAGCCAGAGCAAGTGAGCAGTGAATGAAACAAGTCCTCAAGATCAGAGTATAATGGACAAGATTTGGAAATGTGCAACCCTTTGCCATTGATGTCAATGGGGGAGGAAAAGAAAGCATCAGAAGAAAGGGTATTCTAAAAAGAAAGCAGAGGAATTGTATTGCCATCAATGCTAAAGGGGGAGACTATTGGAAATATTGTCATTGATGGCAAAGGTGACAACATAGAAGCAAAGAGATAGCAAAAGAAGACTGACAAGGAGAACATTAAACATGAAGAAAGGCAAAGAGAGATAGCAAAACATTAGACTTGCATAGAGCTAGAGAGATCTAAAGAGATGCAGAGGGCCGAGCAGCTGTGAAGAGGGCCATTTGAAGAAGCAACTCAGCAGAGACAGGGCCATTTGAAGAAGTATCTCAACAAAGACAGGGCCATTTGAAGAAGCAGGGCAACAAAAAGAAGCAGCTCAAACACTAGGAAGAAGCAGAGACAGGGCTTTTGTATATTATTTTATATATATGAATGAAGGAATTGGTTCTGAAGTATATGTACTCTTTGATCGAATTCAGTGTGATGAATAGTTGAGTTCTGTGGATGAATATATGATAACCCTGTTTGATTGAAGCTATAACACAGGGTTGAATTGATTTGAGAATTATATTGTATAGAATCTATGGTGTGAAACCTACAGTGAAGTTGAATGTGAAGTGTGAGGTCGTATCTCAAGATGGACAAGGTGCAGTTGAATGGATCAGTGAGATTGGAGCCATAACTCTGTTCAGAACCCTATTTAATTAAATACAGAACCAATGGTATAAAGATGTAACAAAAAAATGGAAAGCTATGGCAGAACTACGATATGAAAACAAAAGGGTGAATAAGAAGAGTGAGGGCGGAGTTATACATATATGGTAAAGGCGCTAAACAATTGGCGGAACCCCGAGATAAACGAAAACCTTGACTCGATAGTAGAACCGAAAAGAAAAAGAACAGTGGGGTTATATATATGGTTGAGAGAAATTGATAAATATATAATATAGTTATAATACAGGGTTAATGCACAAACTGTGTATTTAAATGAAGAATGGAGGACAAGTAAACATTGAAGCGGAATTATAAGAAGCAGAACCCTGAGTCAAGAATGGAACCATGAGGAGAATAGTGAAGACGGTTTCGGTGGTGTAAACAAGCAGGATCGCGCAACCACAAGAGTGGTAAGAGGGGTTGTGAAAAACAACGCGATATATGCTTTTGGTCGACATGTGGCGATAAGTGGTTTGGAAAAACCATTTATATCGCGCGGTTTTGGAGAATTAACCTTTGTGCAGTTAATTTGCGCGATATTACACGATTACCATCAGATCTAGGGTTGGAGCGCGATACGTTATTCACCGTCGGATGTGAGCGGGAGTTAACCACTGGGCCCCAGTTCATCGCGTGGATTTGGTGAGATAGACTCCGTGCAAGTTGAGCGCGTGACTACCGTTGGATTATTGTATGGTAGCGCAACAACATTACAGCCGTTGGATGGCGTGATGGTTAATGAAGGAATGACTGGAATTATTTATATTAATCAGTGGTTATTATTTATTCAATAGGTGGGCCCGAATTGATTCCGAATGGTTGTATGGAGGTTATTAACCCATGGTGCTTAGTGAGGAAGGCCATTGATTTGATAATTGTTATGTAGGGGCGAACATGATTTATATTTATTTGTTTACAAAGGATATGGTGGATTATTGAGAAATGAATACAACGCCGAGAGGTAATTAATTCGAAGGGCCTGTGGTAAGCCTATTAAAAAGGTTCATTTCATTTTGAAATAAATTAAGGGTGAAGACTTTGGAATATGAGGGTCCCGATATATATGGTCTCATAACCCTATATTGAAGGTAAGAAGCAATTGAACTGTGTTGTGGGTTTCATCATATAATATTGAACATTAATTGAAAGGGGTTTTATATATAAAGTTTAAATCAGAGATTTAAAATATTGCGCATCCAATTCAAAGGTGGATGAAAGGGTTTGTAACCAAAGTTTGAAATATTAATTTCAAACTCATAAAATGGATATTTGACCAGAGTGCATAAAATGAAGAGCTACTTCTGCATTAGAGTTGCTGGGTTGAAATTGTGTTGATTACTTTTTCACAGAGCATTAAAGGTGGGCTTCCAAAACTAAGTTTGCAAATTTGACCATTTCCAATTAAATGAAACTGCATTGTTGAGCTTTAACAGAGATCTTGATCCTTGATGGAAAAGCTACAACATTAATTTAAACTTCCAGATTTGAAGAAAAGCAGGGGTACATGCGTGTAAAGCAGTTATGTTTGCAGCAGTTACACAATTGCAATGAACAACAGAGGTATGCAGAACAGTTACATGACAGCAGCAGAAAAGACAAAACCAATAAGCCAAGTGTCAGAAAAGGGCTGAGTGAAATTGATGTATGTAACTGAAAATGTGAATGTAAATGTTTATTTGATTTTATATTGTTTATGATGCAAAGGCAAGTCTCCGGTAGGAAAATAAAATTCCACTGTAAAACTGAAATTTGTATAAATTACTGGACAAATAAATGAGAAGGCAGAAGTCAAAGAGTCATGGCTGTTCACTTCAAATTCTCTGTAGAATACAAACAGTCAAGAGGTGAACTCTATAAATGATATCTCATAGATATGCATAGAGAGGTTAGAGAATGCAGAAATGAAGCAGTGAGGCAGAGAAGAAGGAGGAGCTGATAGAGAATCTGAGAAGACTCGGAAATGATATAAGGCAGATAAGAAGGCTGGAGGACATCAGTAAAGATGGAATAGAACAGAGCTGATATCCAGGTAAATCAGCAAGTGTTTTCTTTTGAAAGAGTGAGGAAGTTGGATCTTCCCTATCAAGTTGTAGCTTGATAGATGTCAGTTGTAGCTAACTGAGGTAGGAGCCTCCTGTAGGTTGGTGCCTGCAGAAAATTGGTGGGAGTTGGAGCTTCCTTGCAAGTTGTAGCTTGCAGAATTGAGGTAGGAGCCTACAGAAAATCAATGGTGAGAGGGAGTTGGAGCTTGCCTTTGCATCACAACGATAATAAGATGTGGTTTTCTCCCTTTATGGGTTTCCACTCATAGCTGTTGTCTATATTCATGATGATTATGTGTTGATACTCTGTTTTTATTCTTCTTAATACCTGCTGCTCATTTATTATGATTGTTGTTCCATTTTATATTAAGTTGATCACAAAATGATGAAGTGAAGAGTATAAAAAGTGTAAATTAGTTTAAAATAAAAGTTTCAAAAGTCCATGAATGTGTTAAACTGATTCACCCCCCCCCCCCCCTCAGTTTAAACTAAGGGTTCAACAATTGGTATCAGAGCTGGTTCCTTCTGTTTCAGTTTAACAACTGGAAGGAGATCCTAGGTCCCCAGGATGGCTAGTCAAGAAGGATGCTCAACAAATAAAGCCCCTTTGTTCACTGGTGCAAATTATGCCTTCTAGAAAATAATAATGAGGACGTACATAATGTCTCTAGGAATATAAGTTTGGGCTGATGTGGAATTGGGATATGCCCCAAAGGTGAGTGACCCAGAGAAAGAAGCCAAACAAGATTTTGTAGCTAATGCAAAATCCATGAGTGCACTCTTAAATGGACTGTGTGAGGCAGAATTCATCAAAGTAATGCACAAAGAGACTGCCAAAGAAATTTGGGATACACTAGAAAACATCCATGAGGGAGAAAAAAAGGTGAAGATAGCCAAACTTCAAGTCTATAGAGCTAAGTTTGAAAATATAAAAATGAATGAGGATGAAGACATTGCCAGCTTTTTTTTTAGGGTTGCAGAAATTGTGAATAACATGAAAGCTCTAGGAGAAACCATAAAAGAAAGTGTAATTGTTCAAAATATTCTAAGATCTTTACCATCCTGCTTTAACCCCAAGGTTTCAGCCATATAAGAAACAATTGATTGGGAAACTTTGACCATGAACCGATTACTTGGAAACCTAACAGCCTATGAGATGAGACTGCCACAGAGGAAGTCAAATGTGAGGGAGGCAGCCTTCAAGACAAAGAATAAAAAAGAAGGAAAAGAAGATACATGCTCCTGCTCTGATGAAGAAGAGGCCAATTTTGTCAGAAGACTGGAAAGAGGCTCAGGCAAGTATAAAGGTAAAATTCCATTTAAATGCTTTAACTATGGAAGAGTTGGACACTACGCATCTAAGTGTCCTCATAAGAAGACAAATAATCAGACTCAACAATCAGAGAAAACCAGATCAAAGTACTGGCAGAAAGGGAAAAAATTCAATAGAAAAACATTTTTTTCTCAGCAAGACAACTGTGCATCTGAAAGCTCAGATGAATTCTCCAATGAAGAGGGAACTTCTGAATTTTTTTTGATGGCCAAGGAAGAGCTTGAAGGATTCCTTCTATAAGATGAGGAAGAAGGAGAAGTAGATCTTGAAGGGGAGCTAAGAAGTGCCCTGGAGGAAATAGATATACTTCAACTAAAATGCAGAAAATAGAAAGACATTCTCCTCAAATATGTAAGAGAAGAACAAAACACAGAAGACCTCATTCAGTTGAAAGTAAAGCTTGAAGAAGCCAATAAGGTAGAAGACACTCTACTTAAGAAAATTAAGGATAAAATTTAGAAGCAACATAAATTGGAAGAAGAGGTAGTGTGCCTGAGAAAGAATTTAGAAAAATCCCAAAGAGAATTATTAATGAACACTCCTCAAATTAAAATCTCTGGACAGTTGGACCAAATTCTAAATGCTCAAAGATCTCCTCTGATCAATATTGGGATAGGATATGAAGGAGAAGCAAGCACGATCAAGGTAAAAGATAACAAGAATATCGTTTTTGTAAAAGCTGTAAAGGATAAAGAAGTAGCTTAGAAGATTCCTACAGAAGTAGAAGCCAACAAGAACATGATTTGTAAAGAAAAAAACAGTAACAAGCAGCAACATGAACTGACAGAGAATGAGAGAATGAAACCATCAATTGTTAAAGGCTCATATGCTCCTAAGGATGAATTGAATAAATTTGGAAACTATCAAAGAAGGTTCTTTCCTCCTATGAGAAGGATCACTTGTTTTTGCTGCCACAAACCTGGACATATTGCAGCATTTTGTAAGACAAATCAAATCAGGTCCAACCAGCAAAGGATGCAAATAGTGAAAATACTACCTCAAGAAAACACTTGGAGAAGACAACCCTTCATCAGGTATGCAAATTGTTTTTATGGATATTGTTTTTACTGTAAGGAATTTGGCCATAAAGTCATAAAGTGCAGAACATTTGGACAAATATTGATGTTCAAAACCTCAAGGAGGTTTATGAATCATGCATAATTTACTCGTACTCATAATTTTGCTAAAGATATGATCAAATGCTGTATATGCCGTAAAATCGTACATATGTCTTCCCAATGTCCTTTCAAAGGATGCGGTCCATCTTCCCAGAATAGGTGCCAAAAAAATAGCTGCCTACAGTGGAAAAAGAAGCTAAATAAGTGTGACCTGGCTCTAATAGCCCAAGATCAGAAAAGCCAATGGTATTTGGACAGTGGATGCTCAAAGCATATGACTGGAGATAGAAGCAAGTTTATAACCTTTGATGAAAAGAAATCTGGAAATGTTACTTTTGGCAATGATAACGCAGGGAAAATCAAAGGAAAAGGCTCAGTCAGTCTGGATAATGGAAGAGGAAAGGCCCAAGATGTTTTATTTGTGGATGGGCTGAAAGAAAATCTGCATAGTGTCAGTCAAATGTGTGATAAAGGCTGTGAAGTTATTTTTAGAGCACAAGACTGCTAAGTAAGATCAAGCACCACAAGAAAGACCTTGATCAAAGGTATTCGAACAGAAAGTAATGTCTACATAGTGAAAGAAGAGAATGAAGCATGCCACCTAAGAAAACTTAAGGAATCATGGTTATGACATAGAAGATTGGGACACCTTAACTTTGACCACATCATCAGTCTGAGCAAGAAAAGTGCAGTCAAGGATATGCCAGCAATAATGAAGCCTTCAAATACCATATGTAAAGCTTGCCAATTGGGAAAACAGACCTGCACATATTTCAAAACCAAAGAGAAACTATCTACAAGTAGACCTCTGCAGCTTGTTCACATGGACCTGTGTGGACCTTCAAGAACTAAAACACCAAGTGGAGAATCCTATTTCATGCTGATAATAGATGATTTTTCCAGAATGACATGGGTAGCATTTCTCAAATATAAATCGGAAGCACTTGAGAAATTCAAGATATTCAAGGCATTGGCAGAAAATCAAATAGGATGCAAGCTGAAATGCATCAGGTCAGACAGAGGAGGTGAATTCATAGACTATGATTTTGCAGACCTATGCAATGAGCATGGGATAAAGCAACAATTTACAATTGAAGGTACACCTCAACAGAATGGAGTGGCAGAGAGACAAAACATGTCAGTACAATAGATTGCCAGAGCTATGATGCAAGAAAGTAACATTCCCCAAAGCTTCTGGGTAGAAGCAGTACACATAGCTGTTCACATTCTTAACAAACCTCATCCAAGACCAAACTGTGACAAGAATCCTTATGAACTATGGCATGGTAAACCAGCATCAATCAAGCACTTTAGAGTCTTTGGAAGCAAGTGTTTCATAAAAAATAATGATGAAAATATGGGAAATTTTTATGCAAGAGCAGATGAAGGAATATTTGTAGGATATGCATCCAATAGTAAGGGTTACAGGTGCTACAACAAAACACTTTGCAAAATTGTGGAAAGCACTGCTGTAAGATTTGATGAAGATCTACCAAACAAGACAAGAAGTACAGGTTGCAACAATCCTTCAGAAGATCATGAAGAAGAGAACCAAGATGATGATGAAATAAGCAAGACAACAAAAGATACTGAGTTAAACTCAAAAGGTCCCTCAAGATACACTCAAAAGAATCATTCAGAAGATCAAATCATTGGGGACAAGAGTGTAGGAGGCCAGACAAGAAGACAACTAGCTGAATAGACATAAGAAGTATACCTAGCCATGTTATCTCAAATAGAGCCAAAGAAGTTTGAAGAAGCCAGCAAAGACACATATTGGGTGAATGCTATGAATGAAGAATTGGACCAAATTGAGAAGAAAAATACTTTGGAATTAGTTCCAAGACCCATTGGGAAAAATGTCATTGGTACAAAATGGATATTCAAGAATAAGATGAATGAACAAGGGCAGGTAATCAGAAATAAAGCCAGACTTGTATGCAAGGGATATTCACAAATTGAAGGTCTTGATTATGATGAAACCTTTTCCCCTGTAGCTAGAATGGAAGCAATCAGAATGTTTTTGGCCTTTGCATGTTATCATGGTTTCAAGGTATATCAAATGGATGTGAAGTCTGCCTTCCTAAATGGAGATCTAGAGGAAGAAGTATACATGGGACAACCTGAACGACTCTCATTAACTGATAAACATGACTATGTTTGGAGATTAAAGAAAGCCTTATATGGTATGAAACAAGCTCCTCATGCATGGTATTCAAGGCTAGACAAATACTTGAAAAAAAAAGGTTTTAAGAAAGGAGGAGTAGACAACAATTTGTACATAAAAGCTAACGAAAATGATCTCCTTATTGTAGTTGTGTATGTAGATGACATCATGTTTGGAAGCAACAAGGATGAGTTAGCAAAAGAATTTGCTGAAGAAATGAAATCAGAATTTGAGATGTCTATGATTGGAGAGCTCACCTTCTATTTAGGACTTCAAATTCAACAAAAGAACACAGGAAGATTCATCTCACAAGAAAAATAATTAAGAGAGATGTTGAAAAGGTTCAAAATGGAAGACTGCAAACCTGTGTCAACTCCCATGATCATTGGATGCAAGTTATGTGCTGATGATGGATCTACAAATATAGATCAAAGACTTTATAGATCCATGGTAGGAAGTCTGCTATACCTAACTGCCTCTAGATCAGACATTGTGTTGGCAATAGGACTTGTGGCAAGATATCAAGCTGCACCAAAACAAAATCACCTTCTAGCAATTAAGATAATATTAAGATATCTACAAGGAACTGCACATTATGGGCTATGGTATCCAAAAATCAAAAGCTTCACTTTGACAGCATATACAGATGCAGATTGGGCTAGCTGTGTGGATGACAGGAAAAGCACAAGTGGAGGTGCATTCTATTTGGGAAAAATTCTGGTGGCATGGCTAATCAAGAAGCAAACTTCTATCTCTCTATCTATAGTAGAAGCAGAATATATAGCAGTAGCAGCGTGTTGCACACAAGTCATGTGGATGAAAAAAACTCTCCAAGACATGAAGGTAAGCATTGATGAACCTATTTCTATCAAATGTGACAATACTAGTGCAATAAGTATATCAAAAAATCCTGTACTTCATTCAAAAACAAAGCACATCCCAATCAAGTACCATTTCCTCAGATAACAAGTAGCACAAAAGTAGTGAAGTTGGAATATGTGCCAACAAAGGAACAAAAAACAGACATATTCACAAAACCTCTTGCTAAAGAACCATTCAAATATCTAAGAGACAAACTAGGGGTAGTATCTGCAGATGCTACTCTCTGACATGAAAAGAAAACATCATTCCAGGGGGAGAACAGAAAAGAAAACATCATTCCAGGGGGAGATCAGTCAACAAATAATGTCTCAAAAGAGCTAGAGCAAGTGAGCAGTGCATGAAACAGGTCCTCAAGATCAGAGTATAATGGATAAGATTTGGAAATGTGCAACCCTTTTCCATTGATGTCAAAGGGGGAGGAAAATCAGGCATCAGAAGAAAGGGTATTCTAAAAGGCAAGCAGAGGAAGTGTATTGCCATCAATGCCAAAGGGGGAGACTGTTGGAAATATTGTCATTGATGGAAAAGGAGACAACATAGAAGTAGAGAGATAGCAAAAGAAGACTGACAAGGAGAACATTAAACATGAAGAAAGGCAAAGAGAGATAGCAAAACATTAGACCTGCATAGAGCTAGAGAGATCTGAAGAGATGTAGAGGGTCGAGTCGCTGTGAAGAGGGACATTTGAAGAAGCAACTCAGCAGAGACAGGGCCATTTGAAGAAGCAGCTTAGTAGAGACAGGACCATTTGAAGAATTAGGGCAGCAAAAAGAAGCAGCTCAGACACTGGGAAGAAGCAGAGACAGGGCTTTTGTATCTGATTTTATATATATGAATGAAGGAATTAGTTTTGAGGTATATGTACTCTTTGATCGAATTCGGTGTGATGAATAGTTGAGTTCTGTGGATGAATATATGATAACCTTGTTTGATTGAAGCGATAACACAGGGTTGAGTTGATTTGAGAATTCTATTGTATAGAATCTATGGTGTGAACCCTACAGTGAAGTTGAATGTGAAGCGCGGGGTTGTAACTCAAGATGGACAAGGCACAGTTGAATGGATCAGTGAGATTGGAGCCATAACTCTGTTTAGAACCCTATTTAATTAAATACATAACTGATGGTATAAAGATGTAACAAAAAAATGGAAAGCTATGGTGGAACTACGATATGAAAACAAAAGGGTGAATAAGAAGAGCGAGGGCAGATTTATACATATATGGTAAAGGCGCTAAACAATTGGCGGAACCCCAAGATATGCAGAACCTTGACTCGATAGTAGAACCCAAAAGCAAAAGAACAGTGGGGTTATATATACGGTTGAGAGAAATTGATAAATATATAATCTAGTTATAATGCAGGGTTAATGCACAAACTGTGTATTTAAACGAAGAATGGTGGACAAGTAAAAATTGAAGCGAAATTATAAGAAGTGGAACCCTGAGTCAAGAATGGAACCATGAGGAGAATAGTGAAGATGGTTTCGGTGGTGGAAACAAGCAGTATCTCACGACCACAAGAGTGGTAAGCGGGATTGCGAAAAACAATGTGATATATGCCTTTGGTTGACAGGTGGCGATAAGTTCTTTGGAAAAACCATTTATATCGCGCAATTTTGGAGAATTAACCTTCGTGCAGTTAATTTGCGTGATATTACACGATTTCCGTCAGATCTGGGGTTGGAGCGCGATAAGTTATTAACGTCGGATGTGAGCGGGAGTTAATCACTGCGCCCCAGTTCATCGCGTGGATTTGGAGAGATAGATTCCATGCAAGTTGAGCGCATGACTACCGTTGGATTATTGTATGGTAGCGCGACAACATTACAACTGTTGGATGGCACGATGGTTAATGAAGGTATGACTGGAATTATTTATATTAATCAATGGTTATTAGTTATTCAATAGGTGGGCCTGAATTGATTTCGAATGGTTGTATGGAGGTTATTAACCCATGGTGCCTAGTGAGGAAGGCCACTGATTTGATAATTTTTATGTAGCGGCGGACGTGATTTATATTTATTTGTTTATAAAGGATATGGTGGAGTATTGAGAAATGAATACAATGCCGAGAGGTAATTAATTCAAAGGGCCTGTGGTAAGCCTATTAAAAAGGTTCATGTCATTTTGAAATAAATTAAGGGTGAAGACTTTGGAATATGAGGGTCCCGATATATATGGTCTCATAACCCTATATTGAAGGTAAGAAGCAATTGAATTGTGTTGTGGGTTTCATCATATGATCTTGAACATTAATTGAAAGGGGTTTTATTTATAAAGTTTAAATCAGAGATTTAAAATATTGTGCATCCAATTCAAAGGTGTACGAAAAAAAATTGAAATATTAATTTCAAACTCATAAAATGGATATTTGACCAGAGCGCATAAAATGAAGAGCTACTTCCGCATTAGAGTTGCTGGGTTGAAATTGTGTTGATTACTTTTTCACAGAGCATTAAAGGTGGGCTTCCAAAATTGAGTTTGCCAATTTGAGCATTTCCAATTAAATGAAACTGCATTGTTGAGCTATAACAAAGATATTGATCCTTGATGGAAAAGCTACAACATTAATTTAAATTTCTAGATTTGAAGAAAAGTAGGGGTACATGCGTGTAAAGCAGTTATGTTTGCAGCAGTTACACAATTGCAGTGAACAATAGAGGTATGCAGAACAATTACATGACAGCAGTAGAAAAGACAAAACCAATAAGCCAAGGGTTGGAAAAGGGCTAAGTGAAATTGATGTATGTAACTGAAAATCTGAATGTAAATTTTTATTTGATTTTATATTGTTTGTGATGCAAAGGCAAGTCTCCGGTAGGAAAAAAAAACCCCACTGTAAAACTGAAATTTGTATAAATTACTGGACAAAGAAATGAGAAGGCAGAATTCAAAGAGTCATGGCTGTTCACTTCAAATTCTCTGTAGAATACAAACATTCAAGAGGTGAACTCTATAAATGATATCTCATAGATATGCATAGAGAGGTTAGAGAATGAAAAAATGAAGTAGTGAGGTAGAGAAGAAGGAGGAGCTGATAGAGAATCTGAGAAGACTCAGAAATGATATAAGGCAGATAAGAAGGCTGAAGGACAGCAATGAAGATGGAATAGAACAGAGCTGATATCCAGGTAAATCAACAAGTGTTTTCTTTTGAAAGAGTGAGGAAGTTGGAGCTTCCCTATCAAGTTGTAGCTTGATAGATGTCAGGTGTAGCTGACTGAGGTAGGAGCCTCCTGTAGGTTGGTGCCTGCAGAAAATTGGTGGGAATTGGAGCTTCCTTGCAAGTTGTAGCTTGCAGAATTGAGGTAGGAGCATCCTGTAGGTTGGAGCCTACATAAAATCAGTGGTGAGAGGGAGTTGGAGCTTGCCTTTGCATCAGAACAATAATAAGATGTGGTTTTCTCCCTTTATGGGTTTCCACTCATAGCTGTTGTCTATATGCATGATGATTATGTGCTGATACTCTGTTTTTATTCTGCTTAATACCTGCTGCTCATTTAGTATGATTGCTGTTCCATTGTATATTAAGTTGATCACAAAATGATGAAGTGAAGAGTATAAAAAGTGTAAATTAGTTTAAAAGAAAAGTTTTAAAAGTCCATGAATGTGTTAAACTGATTCACCCCCCCCCCCCCTCTCAATTTAACTAAGGGTTCAACAGGTGTTTTGGATGAAACAAAGGAGGGTAATAATGAAAGGATGGTCGCACATTTTGCAGCCACAATGGAGGGGGAGGAAATGGCGTACATAAAATTTCCTTTGTTTCTGGCCAGCCAGATACCCCAGTTTATTGGAGGGGTATACATCTAAAGTCGCGATCCTTGTTTTTTGTTGTGAAACCAGCTCCAAAATAGAAGAAAAGAGAGATCAACGCCTTAGAAATCAGCCACTTTGAGGGGGAAACATCCAATACATTACATAGATGAACAATTATTGGATGATACAAATGACCAAAACTTCCTTCAACATATAGGTGTCCATGGGGCCACAATATAATCCTAGATGACCTAACAATAATAATGTAAGGGCACAATAATAACAATATTGGGGTTACAGGGGTACAACAATAACAATAAGGAGATACACTAATAACAATAAGGGACTAAACTAGTAATATAGGGACCTAAGATGCCCTTCTCCTTCAAAAAAGTGTTGTCCTCAATGCTTGAGTAGCTCTGGGTGCTTCTATATAAAATTCTCATCCTCCCATGTAGAATAGTTAGTGGGTAAGTTATTCCACTTGATGAGATACTCTGAAATTGATCGATTTCGTAGCTGTCGAGTTCTTGTTTTCGTGACCGCTTCAGGTTCCAATATGATTTTTCCTTCATCATCAAGTTCTGGCAATATTGTTTGAACTGGAATATTTTCACCTATAACCTTCTTTAAGCATGAAACATGGAAAACTGGATGCACTCGCGAAGAAGCAGGAAGCTCCAATTTGTATGCCATAGTACCAATATTTTGCAACACCTTGTAAGGACCATATTACTTTGGAGATAATTTATTATCCTTCTTATCTTGCTTGAGGGAAATTTTTTTGTATGGTTGTAGCCGTAAAAATACCCATTCTCCTACATCAAAACTTCTCTCGCTGCGATGTTGATCTGCCTGTTGTTTCATTCGATTTTGTGCCAAATTTATTTTATCCTTTAAGAGTTGGAGAACTTCTTGTTGATGCTCTATGTGATCTTCCATTGCTAGAACCTTATAATTTTCTCTTAAATATGATGTGATGGACGGTGGATGATATCCATAAAGTGCCATAAATGGGGTAATTTTTGTTGCAGTATGGAAGGAAGTGTTATACCACCATTCAGCGAGAGGTAACCACTTGACCCATTGTATTTGTTTATCATATACAAAACAAAAAATATATCCTTCCAAACATTTATTCACTATCTCAGTTTGACCATCGGATTGAGGATGATAAGATGAGCTATGAGCTAATTGAATACCCAAAAAAGAAAATAACTCCATCCAAAAATTTCCAGTAAAAATGGGATCTTTGTCGCTCACAATAGTCTTTGGGTTTCCATGTAGCTTTTGAATTGTGTCCATAAATGTAGCAGACATTGTACTTGCTTTAAATGGATGAGATAATGAACAAAAGTGTGCATACTTGGTAAGTCTATCAACTACCACCATGATGACACTCTTTCCTTTGGACTTAGGTAAACCTATGATAAAATCCATTGAAATCTCCTCCCAACGTTGACTTGGAATGGATAAAGGTTGTAGAAGACCTGGGGTCTTAATTGTCTCAACTTTATTTTGCTGGAAAATCAAACATTCTGCCACAAATTTTTGAGTATCGGATTTAAGGCCATCCCAAAAAGAATGTTTCTTCACCCCGTGGTAAGTTTTTAAAAATCCTGAGTGTCCTCCTAAATGAGAAGTGTGCAATTCCAAAATAATATTTTATTTTAGTTGGAAATTCTTACAAATATATAAGTGATCTTTGTACCATAAGGAATCATTTTTCCAACTAAATGTATCAGATGTACTAGGATCTTGCTGCAACTTTTGAATGAGTGTCCGCACTTCTTCATCCTTCTTCCATTCATCCCTTGCTTCGGTTATCCAACCTGGTTGGATAATAGAAATTTCACAAAGCAATGCTTCCACCTCTTCATTCTTTCTTGAGAGTGCATCTGCAACAACATTTAGCTTCCATTTTTTGTAGATTATTTCAAAGTCATAACCCTACATCTTTGTGACTCATTTTTGCTGCTCTTCTAAAGATAGTCTTTGTTCCAAAAAGTGTTTAAGACTAACATGATCAGTTTTTACCTTGAAGTGTCTTCCCATTAGGTTAGGTCGCCATTTCTTTAGTGCATGTAGTATTGCTAACATTTCCTTCTCATAAATAGATTTCTGTAAATACTTTCCTTTGATTGGATGACTTTGAAAAGCAATGGGTCTTCCTTCTTGCATTAAAACAACACCAATTCCATTTCTTGAGGCATCACATTCCATAATAAAGGTTTTTGGGAAGTCTGGCGTAGCTAAGACCGATGCTAGGCACATTCCCTCATTAAGATGTTCAAAGGCCTTAGTTGCTTCAGGAGTCCATGAAAATGCATCTTTCTTCAATAATGTTGTTAGAGGTGTTGCTATTCTCCCATAATTCTTAACAAACTTGCGATAATACCCTGCTAACCTGAGAAATCCTCCCAACTGCTTTATAGTTGTGGGGACTTTCCATTTCTTAATGGCTTTAATTTTGTTAAGGTCTACCTTAACAGCCTCTTGAGATACAATATGACCCAGATATTCCACCTCTTGTACTCCAAATAAACATTTGGATATTTTTTTATGTAATTGTTTCTCTTGCAATAGTTTGAGCACCCTTTCAACATGTTGAACATGATCCTTCCAAGACCTATTATATATTAGTATATCATCAAAAAATACTAGCACAAATTTTCTAAGGAAGGGTTTGAAAATGGAATTCATCAACCCTTGAAATGTAGAAGGTGCATTGGTAAGGCCAAAAGGAATGACCAAAAATTCATAATGACCCTCATGAGTTCGAAATGCCATTTTTAGAATATCATCAGTCTTCATTCTAATTTGATGATATCCTGAACGAAGATCCAACTTGGTAAAATAAATTGCTCCATGTAATTCATCCAATAATTCATCAATAATAGGAATGAGAAATTTATCTTTAATGGTGAGCTTATTGAGCTCCCTATAATCCGGACACATGCACCATTATCCATCCTTCTTGTGCACCAATACTACTGGAGCAGAGAAAGAAATTTGACTAGGTTGAATTATACTAGCCTCTAACATTTCTGCAATCATACGTTCAATTTCGCTCTTTTGGACATAAGGATATCTATAAGGCCTGATGTTTGGAGGAACACTTCCTGGAATCAAATGAATAGTATGATCATGATCATGAATAGGTGGGAGTCCTTTGGGAGTTTCAAACACCTTGGAATGATCGTCTAAGGCTTTCTGGAGATCTGCAGAAATAGATGATTTTGATGTTGGAACTTCTAGTGAGCATAATTGTGCAATTATGCCTCGTTTTTCTTTCTTCAGAATATTTGTCACGAAATTAGAGCTTATTATCTTTCCTGGCTTCCCTGCAATACCCCGTAATTCAAATTCCTTTCCTTCTGAAAAAAATTTCAAGAAAAGTTCTTGAAAATTAAAAGCTACCCTCCCCAAAGATCGTAACCATTGTACTCCTAGTACAACATCAACACCTCCCATTGGAATGGAAAGCATTGGACTATTCAATACATATTCCCCCATGGTTAGCTTATATTATGGAATTTTCCAAAGCAATTTATATTTCCTTCATTTGCAACCATCACTTGACATTCTGGTGTTGTGTATAGGAAACAATTCATTTCCTTGGCTACCTTACAATGAATAAAATTATGGGTACTACCCGAATCAATCAACATTATTACCTTTTTCTTCTTGATATGTCCTTCTATCTTGAGAGTTTGAGGAGTGGTAATTCCTGCCAATGCATTGCACGATATGGTCGGACTCATTTCTTCCTCTTCTAGGGTTGGTTCCTGGTGTATATCCTCTTCGTTTGAAGATTCCTATTCATTTTCTTACTCCTCTTCAAAATCTATGTAAAATAATTTCTTCTCGGCACACTTATGACCTTTAGTGTATTTTCTATCACAATACTAGAAAATCCCTTTTGGTCTTTTTTTTCCAATTGTTGTGGTGTCAACCTTGTAGGTTGTGGAAGTCTAGGAGTAGCAACACTTCCATATTTATATATGTGAGTGGTAGGCTTCCTTGTCGCCATAATTTTACATTCATTTTTTTTTGCCAACCTGAATGCCTTTTCCAATGAATCCTTTAAACACAGACTTCATGTTGGATGTTATCCTTTAAAGTCCCTATGAATACATCATTCCTGTGTTCCTCTGGAATATTTGTTACCCTTATATTCAATTTTTGGAAGTCCTCAATGTGCTCCACCATTGAACCCTTTTGTTTGAGATTTATCAATTGGCTAAAGAAGGTGTTGCTTTTTGTATCCTCATGATGTGCTATCATTTCCTCCGTAAAAATTGACTAAGTGACAATTTTTTTACGGGAGAAAAGCCATCGATACCATACAAATGTGTTTTGTTCTAAATGTAAAGTTGCAATGCGTACCTTTTGTGTGTTCTACATATTATTGAGATCAAAATATTGCTCCATCTGTAGTATCCATGTTACGGGATCCTTGCCATCAAAATTCCTCATATCCATCTTTGGAATATGTTGGTTCTTCCATCCAATATTAGAGTTTATGACATCACGATTAACATTTATTTTGTTCTCATCATGAGTTTCCTCTACTATATTTTTGCCATTAGGAAAGATTTTTTGTATCAACTTTTCCAAGCCTTCCATGTCTAATTTTAGATCATTCTTCATGTTTTCCATTTTTTCATCGATCTTAGCTTCCATGTCATCCATCTTAGCTTCCATGCCATCCATATTAATTTCCAAACCATTCATCTTAGCTTCCATGCCTTTCTTCAAACCATCCATCTTAGTTTCCACACCTTTCTTCAAAAATTTCATTTCATTTTTTGTTGCTCTTTTTGATAGGTGCACTTGCTCTTGTAATTTTGATATTTCATGTTGCATT
This sequence comes from Pinus albicaulis, assembly GCA_034641835.2. Classification (NCBI taxonomy): domain Eukaryota; kingdom Viridiplantae; phylum Streptophyta; class Pinopsida; order Pinales; family Pinaceae; genus Pinus; species Pinus albicaulis. The sequence goes on along the minus strand of CM076578.1, from coordinate 155,678,064 downwards.
TCTTCGTCATCATGAGTCATAGTAGAGACTTCTAAAGGCTTGATGGGCGTTGAATTCTTTTTAGGGGGAATTTTAGAACCCAATACTGAAATATATGCTCAATAGGCCCTTGGAATCACTTCAAACTGATTTTTTACACAAGACTTATGCAATTCGGAAGAAAAATACACACCTTTTTCTTGCTTTTGAGGAACTCGAAATTGAAACTAAATTATCTCTGTGATTTCGAATCTTCAATATCTGAAATTTGGCCCTAATGTAGCCCTCTGAATCCTCTTTCTAATTCCACAGGTCTGATCTAATTTGGATTTTTCAAGACAAAGTTATGTCCAATCTCCCACAATGACCTAATTATGGACTGGTTTAGTAGAGCGAACTTGTACGACTTTCCATGTGCCATTGTTTCCTCCTTTGGCTCTAAAATTTATAAAAAATAAATTATATTTTGTGTACATGTGGTCACTTTTTACATAATTCCAATCTGATGCTCAAAGGGAGAGTTATAATATTTTCCCTCAATCACCTCTTTGAGATGAAATTCAGAAGCCTGAAAAAGCCTAAACTCCAGAGATCATATCTTCGAAGATATTGCAAACCAAGCTCTGAAATTTTGTGACTATGTTCCTCAAGATTTCGGCTTCACGCTCTAAAAATTTCGGCTTCTGAAGCTTCGTAGAGAAAAATTTATAGTGAAAATTCCACGATGACCTATTTGGAGCAGGGAAACCCTAGAATCCAAAGCTCTGATACCAAATGTTGTGAAACCAGCTCCAAAATAGAAGAAAAGAGAGATTAATGCCTTATAAATAAACCACTTCAAGGGGGAAACCTCCAATACATTACATAAATGAACAATTCTTGGATGATACAAATGATCAAAACATCCTTCTATATATAGGAGTCTATGGGGCCACAATATAATCCTAGCCGACCTAACAATAATAATGTAAGGGCACAATAATAACAATATTGGCGCTACAGGGGTACAAAAATAACAATAAGGGGGCTACACTAATAAGAAAAAGGGACTAAACTAGTAATATAGGGACCTAACATTTGTCTCCCACCATAATCTCTAGGCCTCACCACATTTTTCACCATGCCAAATAGCCCTGATTTTGCATAGTGACAAATTGAGCTCCCATACATTTTTGGGAAAGTTGCAGTACAGAAAGAGGTGATCAATTGATTCCTTAACATATTTTCACAAGAAACACCAACATGAGACATTTAGGAACCTTCTTTGGAGTAAGTCCCATGTTGGGACCCTCTGTTTCAGAATGCACCAATAGAATAGTTTTGTTTTTGCAGACCCTTCCACTTTCCACAAATATTTGAACCACCATTATTGAGCCCCCCTTTCTCTTCTTTTCATTATGTAATCATGCTCTTATTTTGGTGTATAAATATCTGATTTTGTGTGTACCCAACAGAAGGAGTCCAGGAAATTATTTAGCCTCACTCTCAAGCGAGCTAGTTCATGAATGTATCCATGCTACTCCTGTCTCCACTGATGGTTGATCATTAATTCCTCTGCCAATTTCCATGATTGGGCCCAAATTGTGGATTCTTCCATATTTCCAATCTGATTCAGGGTATATACACCTTTTTTTTCTAGAGCCTCCACCAAACCCTCTGAGAGTGTAAATTGTTCGTTGCATCCCACCCAAGGATCAAAACTGATCCTATACATTTTTCCATTCCCTATCCTCCATGTAAGTCCTTTTTCCACTAACCCTAACACCATCACAGTAGCTTTCCAGATCGTAGAGGACTTAGTAATGCCTTTATCCGACTTCCTGATCCATTCATCCACTAGAAGTGGATCTATATATTTCCTCTTTACCATAGTCATCCATAGTTTTTTCTCTGTTAGTATCCTCTATCCCAATTTTGCTTCCAATGACATGGAAAAGGTGTGTAAGTGCTTTATGCCCCAGCCTTCCCACTCCTTTGACTTGGATTTTTTTTAACAAGCCACCCATGGGAGTACCTTCTTATCCTCCTTACCTAACCAATGGAAAACACTAAAAATACTCATTATTTTATTTATAATTCCTTTTGGGACCCATGCCAGGGCGATCCAGTATACCATAATTTCCATTAAGACTGTTTTAATGAGTACTAACCTCCCTACCCTAGACAACCACTTGTAGCTCCATAGACTTATATGTTTTTAAATGTTTGTGACTAACCATTTCCAATCCTATTTATTGTATGTGTTTGGTTTCAAATAGAACCCAAGATATTTGATGTTGTTTCCCAAAATTCTCTGGGATTAGGGGAGAAATTTAATGTTCATGCCAGGTCTGGATCCGAAATACCCTCATGTGTCAGGGCTGATTTATGTTTGTTTATAGCCATACCAGTTGCCTTCTTGAATAAATCCAGAATGTTTTTCAACCTTTGAATTTCCATTTGGTTCCCATTACTGATCAAAAGAATGTCATACACAAATAATAAATGGGAGATAAAGAGATTTGTTTCCACCTCAATGCCTTAAAATTCACCTCTTCTCTTACCTTGGTGAATCAACTGACTTAATCCCTCAGCAGAAACCAAGAACAACATGGGAGAGAGGGGACACCCTTGTCTAAGCCCTCTCTGATTATGAAAGAAATGGGACGTTGCTCGATTAATAAGAACATAAAAAGACACATTTTTTATACATCCTATAATCCAATTGATGAATTCTATTCTAAACCCAAGATGGGTTAGAATTAACCTAAGGTATAATCAAATGATTCGGTCATAGGCCTTTGATAAATCAATCTTCACTATCATACACTTTTGCCTTGACAAATTAATACTGCGCAAGGTTTCCTAAGTACTCTAATAGCCTCATGGATTTGCCTACCATCCAAAAAACCAAATTGTTCTTTAGAAATATTACAAGATAACGTAGGTTTTTATCTGATTACAATGGTTTTGGCTATGAATTTGTAGATACAATTACACAAGGAAATAGGTCTGAAGTCATCAAAGGATGAGGGAGAGTCCATCTTAGGAATGAGAGCAAGGAAAGTCGATTCAAGCAAGTCATAGATAAGGCCATTTTTCTGATATTCCTCCACTACATTTGTGATAACATCCCCCATTAGATCAAAGAAGTGTTGTAAGAATTCCACTGTCCACCCATCTGGGCCCCGGCTCTTGTATTTTTGCATTGCTTTCAATATCATCTCAACCTATTTTTTCTCTATAGGAGCCAAAAGACGATTATTTTCCTCCTCATCTGCATACCCAGGGAAAAGTTGTGCCACTTTTATCACTTCCCTAATCATTACTCCCTCCTGATTTCCATATATATTTTTGAAATGATTTTCCCCATTGAGGAAAGCTCCTAAAATTTTTTAGCAACCTCTCCCTCAGGTTTATGAAGCTCCCAAATGCTATTGGAATTCCTTCTTCCCTTAGCATAATTTTGAAATAATTTAGTGTTCTCATCACTAGTTGTTAGCCAAATAGCACGAATATTTAATCTCCATTATTCTTCCATGTCAAGTAATATTTTTCTTCTCCTTACCTCCAAACCTTTTATCCTTCCTCTCAACTCCTCATCCATATAGCCCTTAGCCCCCTGACCGTTCATCTGATCAGGTTCCTCCTATATATCCCTGAGCTCCATGGTGTCCTTTATAGCCTTCTCTTTTTCCTATTGAATAGTAGCCCTATTAATATTTTTCATATTATTTACAAAAGAATGGGGGAAAGAAAATTTCTCCCCCATCCATAGGGCACCATGTATCAACTACCAGCTTTTGATAGTCCTCCTATTTTAGCCAACCTACATTGAATTTGAATGAGGAACCTGGCTTTTTATTAGGTCTAGCCAATTCCAGTAGCATTGGGGTGTGATTAGATTCTGCCCCTGAACCAACCCATTTCTAGAACCTAGTGATTCGGTTGGACAGGTCATCTCTTAGGAGAAAAAAGTCTAGTCTCTTAGCCACCCATGCCTCCCCCACTTTTTTATTCCTCCAAGTAGGGGAGATATTGATGAGGTTTAAGTAAATCAAGTTTCCTTCACTTAAATGTTTCACGAAAATATCAGCTAGAGGGTTAGTTCTAGCCTGAGGACCCTAGGTCTTTGCCATCCCCAGTGAAAATTTTAAATCACCGCCCACCACCAGGTTTGGTCCAGTCATGAAATATTTGGAGAGAAGAGTGTTCTAAAAAATAACCCGGTTTGAACATGGGCCATAAAAATTCACTAGAGTAATCTTCGATCCAAGTTCTAGAGAGAAAACATCCACACCAATCAAAAGCTCAGAAGTCGTTGAATTATTTAACTTGATAGTACAGTTTTTTAAACCAGTAGTCAAGCCACCAGATTTTCCTCTGAAATTTGAGGTTACAAAGGTTCTCCCCAGGAGAAAAGTAGAAATATTTTTTGACACATGATCACCCTGTCCCAAAGTCACACAAAGCATCCGAACATCAGGTTTGTATTTGTTTATGAGTGCTTTAAGTGTTAGTTTAGGTGCACTATCCAGACCTCTAAAATTGAAAGATAAAAAAATCATTTAGTCACAATGTCAAGGGAAAATGCTGCTCTAAGTGCCCCATTTAAGGACAGTTGTCTGCCATTTGAAATATCAATCATGGCTCTTAGTAGGGATTTTGAAATGTTTGTTTTTCTTCCTTTGATCCTCTTTGATTTTTCAATATGGTGAATTTCCCCTAACCCCCCAAACATCTCTATTTCCATTTTTTTTTTTCCCTGGGTCTTAGATTGTAGGGGATAGTATAAATGGATAATTTTGGGATAGTGATGATGATTCTATCCATAGACTGAGAGACATTGCTAACACACAAAGGTTCATTTGATCTTAGCCTGGAGGGACCAGGCATCTTCATATAATTTAACAAATGATCAAAAGAATTTAAAATATGAGATGAGTGACAGGGAGCAGTACTCGCTAAATCCAATGCAGGATCAACATGGATTGGTACTGTTTTCTCCTGGTTGTAATCCATCTCAATGCCCTACTCCATTGCTTTGCTCTGATTTTTAGTGGCTTCCACTGGTGTCGTCTCCTCTGCCTGCTGATGTGCCTCTGTGACAACAATTTCCTTCTTGCCTTCAATGTCTTCTTGAGTCCCCCTGTCTCTCTACTACCTAGGACACTGCTTTTTTCCTCCTTTGTCTTTCCTTATTTTTTTGAATCCTAGTGGAAAATCACATGCCAAGTGCCCATTTTTATGGCACCCATGAGACCTAAAGGGAAATTTTTCATAGTCGATCATCGACACATATGAATGCCCTTCCACGTTTAGGATAATTTTTTCAATCAGCCCCTCCCTTGGAGTAAGCTTTGCCAATATACGTGCTATTTTCCTAGCCCTCATCTCCATAAAAGACATGTCGGCCTCCAGAAAAGTACCCAAACTATTTTCAATCGCTAGAAAAAAACCCACAATCCATAAATGAGGAGGGAGGGAAGGGAGTCGCACCCAGATTGATATTTCATCCAATTGTTCCCTATTGGAATCAAACAGTGGTGTCCATATCTTGAAAATAATCAGGGCAATACCAAAACCCCACTGCCTTTCCATCACCCATTCTAGGGTAGAAACATTCTTGAATCTAAGCATAAACCAACATTTTGATAGTGTAATATCTTCCACCTCCCTATCTGCGGCCGATTCCCAGTTTTTCCCTATACATTTAGATATGTATTCAGCCGAGAAGTATTTTTATCGCCCCCTACCCACAAGGATAGACTCCAACGCTTCCATCACACAATCAAAGTGCAGGTCGATGCTGAATACCAGGTTTGGACACTCAATGATTTCCTTGATCACTTTCCCCTTTCTTCTTTTAACCCCAGACTGCCCTCCATGATTCACTAAAATCCTAGTTCTGTTCGCCCCTCCAAGAGAGCCCTCCGCTTGTTTGTTTTCAGCAAAATCCTTTACCCCATCCTCCAATCCACCCTCAGTCCCTCCCGACCTCGGGCTTACATCTAGCCTCACTTTTTCTGCCTCCACCCCACTATCTCCCCATTTCACAGGAGGAAACATAGAGAAATCCCCCCCCTCTCTTTCCCTGGCTACCACCAACTATCCAGTATTTACGCCTGTTGGCTCCCCAAAGGTGTACTTTCCAAAAACCCCTAAGAGCCCCAACCCAAACCCTTCAAACAAGTGTTTTCTTTCTCACAGATTCCCACAGTCAAGAAAGAGCCTGCCCCTGTGATTAAAATAAAAATTTTATTTCCTTCCAACCACGATGCCACCCAAGACTTCCCCACAAATTTATATAAGCGCACAACTCCTAAACCATAATTATACCCCACTTTCCCTTCAAAACCCACCCCAAAGACTATATCCTCCAGTCCTTCCGAATGGAAAATAGAAGAAACAGAGCTTTTGGGATAGTTTTGACTTATATTTGGTGTAAAAGACTGACTAAAATTTTCTACTACCATCACAGGTGTTCCTTGAGAAATTTCTGACAGAGACTTTCCATGATCTTGAGAAACTTGATCCTTCAGGTCTACACCTTTCAGCGAGACAAACCCCTCTACCGGACTCCACCTCATCTTTTCCTCCCCATCCATACCAGCATGTAACCTCTGTGGAAGGGTGACCTTATGATCCAGGTGGATATTGGTAGCCACCCACCTATTCCACTTGGGGCCCACCATTATTTCTTTCAGTTTTTCATTTTTCTTAATTGTAGCACAATTTACTATTTTTAGCATTTTTTCGGGTCCTGAACTTCTGGAGCCGTTTTAAGCCCCTAAACGATGTTTTTCGGAGAAAATATGAGCAACATGGAAGTTCCTTTGATTTTTCTCACATCAAAAGTTGTAGTCCTCAGATAGATATTCCTAACAAGGTATTTTTCACGTCAAACGACGATCATATGCCAAAGTTGTTTCCCCGAGAAGATTGATGTACCAATTTACCCAAATGGGGCCCATAGTTTTGGCACTTCATCTCCTATGGTTATTTTTTTGGATGTTTAGGGTTATCCATTGTTTATCAATAATAAATAGGCCCTCGAGCCTCATTGTAAGAAATTTCAGAGGCCTGTAGTTGCCACATATATTCTCAGAGATAAGCTACCAGCGCCTTAGCTATTTTATTTCCAGTCTGTCTATAAGCATATTTTAGTTATTTGTTGTTAATGAAATGAAGTTTTATTTCTGTTGCATATCTACTTTTATGGGTATTTTTTTATTTCATTGTGTTCATGCATGAATCCAGATCGGTGGTATCAGAGTGGTGTTCTCTTTTTCGATCCTTCTTTGCATGTCCCCAATGAGGTTGGGGCATAAGGAGTTAGGCTCGATCTGATTGAACCTTTGAAAGATCATCCTCGCAAACCCCGACAACCGCCTATGGGGGAATACAAGAAAGATGAGGGATTAGGAGACCCTATCAAAATATTTCTCTAGGAGGCCCTCGAGAAACAAAGGAATGCGATGATGGATAAATTTTCCCAAATCCTTCAATGACAGCCCATTAGCGGCGCATTTACATCCAATAGTCACTCTGGAGGCACCACTCCTTTTAAGGTGCAAGTAAACTTTGACATTCCCATATTTGAGGGCCAAATAGATGCAGGCGTTATAGATAAATAGTTGAATCTATTAGAAGGATATTTCTCGGTTCATGACTTTTCTGACTGGGAGAAGATTATTTTTGCATTCCTCAAAGACGTCCCCCATGTCAAGGACTGGTGGGAAACCTACTGTGAGAAAAAGGACAAGGGGGAACCCTCTCTGTTCTCGGCCGTACCCACTTGGAATTCTTTCAGAGATGCAATCAATTAACAATATTACCCCATGGGGAGCTATGAGGACAAGTACATACAATTGACAACTCTGCGGAAACAAAGGGATCAAGATGTGCATGAGCTGACGAATATGTTCCATACCTTGCGCACAAAGTTGGGTATCAAAGATTAAGAGAAACATTTGGTTCTGAAATACCGTAGTTGTTTGCACGTATACATTCAGGAGGAAATGGAGTTCCTCAACATCTCCTCTCTTGGTACGACATACCGGTATGCTACTGAGATTGAGCAGAAATTCAAATCGAAGAAGTGAGACTTTGGATCTGTGAATCAAAAGCAAGGGAAAGGTGCCCCCAAACCATAGAAAAAAGAATAAAGCCAAGGTATGGTGGCCCAAGAAAACCTTCAAAAGCCACAAAAAAATAACAACATCATGAATTCGACGAAGGACACGTGAAAGTGGTGTGAGTTCCATAATAGGTCCACTCACAACATAAGTGAGTTTCAGGCCAAGCAGTCAATGGTAGTTGAGATGAAGGCTTTTGAATCAGATGCATGCTCCAACTCTGAATAAGAACCCGACAAGGGGAATGACAAAGGGAAGTAGATTATCGATGCGGAGCCCAACGCCACCATTGCCACCACAAAGATACAGAAGGAGGAACCAGAAGATCCAAAGGAGGAATATCTCTTCGACTCCCAGATGTGGGTAAAGGGTTCCTGCTACAATTCATTGTTGATAGTGGGAGCCAAAAGAACCTCATTTCAGCATGGGTCGTGAAGAAATTGGGCTTGCTGACCACAACACACCCACAATCATATAGCATCAGGTGGCTTCACCAAGGATGGGATCACTGCGTCAGCCAGTAGTACTGTCTTCCCTACAACATGAAGCCCTTCATGGATGAGGTATTATGTGACATTGCTCCTCTTGATGTTTGTGATGTATTATTAGGCCAACCATACTTGTTGAAGCAAAATGATGTGTATGAGTCTCAACCTCATGTTGTTATTTTTACCTTGGGAAATAGGTTGTATAGGATACCAGAGGTACCACCTCCTGCTACTATCTCTCTAGTTACTGCAAAACAATGCAGTAAGATCATTTCCAAAACTAGTAAATTTATTTTCCTAATGATCCGCCCTCAGGGAAAGAATAAGATTGTGGCCACGACCTCCAAATAGGGCTCCTCCGCATGAAAAAGAAAAATGAACAAGGTCGTGGAGGAGTACGGGGACATATTCACCTACCCACAGGGTGCCTTTGCACTGTTAGGTCAAGCACCCCATCAATCTGACCCCAGGTGCGTTTCTGCCCAATGGACCAATCTATTGATGCTTTGTTTCGGAGAATGATGAAATAAAGAGGGATATTTAGGAGTTGTTGCAAAAATTTCACATCCGGACGAGTTCATCCCCCTATGGGAGCCTGATCGTGTTTGTGCAGAAGAAGGATGGGACTTGGAGACTCTGTATTGACTGTTGAGCGCTGAATAAGATCACTGTCCGGAATAGGTACCCGATCCCACAGATTGATGACCTTCTAGACAAACTCAAAGGGGTGAAATATTTCAGCAAGATCAACTTGAATTTTGGGTATCACCAGGTACCAACTGAACCCTCCAATGTGTGGAAGACTTCCTTCAAAGCCAAGGAGGGCCTTTTCAAATGGATATTCATGCCTTTTGGGTTGACTAATGCTCCCGCAACCTTCATGAGGCTAATGGACGACATCCTATAGCCATTCACCAACTCATTTGTAGTAGTGTACTTGGATGACATCCTAATATTCAAGCAAAATTGGGAAGAGCACCTCCACCACATCCGACAAGTCTTCCAAACACTACGCAACACAAGTTGTGTGCCAATTTGGAGAATTACACTTTTGGCATGACCGAGGTTCAATATCTAGGATACATTATTGATGAGCGAGGGGTACATGTGGATCCAACCAAGATCCAAGTCATTCGAGATTGGCCAGCTCCAACCACTCTAACATAGCTTCACAACTTTCTAGGTCTTGTTAATTTCTACCACAAGTTTATGTTGGGATTCACTCATATCACTTGGCACTTGAGTCAAGTCACCAAGGGAGGAGTGAAAGAAAACTTCTTCTGGTCAGAATCTCAACATAACGTGTTCGTAGAATTTTAACATCACCTCTGCTCTGCCCCAATGCTCACATTAACAGACTTGCAACAACCATTTGAGATCGAGATAGATGCCTCTGACTATGATATTGGGGAAGTTATTACTCAACAGGGGCATCCAGTGGCATATCACAGTGAGACATTGTCCGATACAGTTTGAAATTATCTCACTTATGACAAATAAATGTATTCCATTGTGCAGGCTTTCCGATAATGGAAGCATTACATTTTGGGGTAGGAAATGGTCATCCACATAGACCACCAACCCCTACAGTTCATATAGATGCAAGGGAAGTTGCATAATGATCACCATCATAAGTGTTCAACATATCTGAAACAGTTTCATTTGAAAATCAAGTACAAGAAGGGCATCACCAATAATGTTGTAGACTGCCTTAGCCGACCACCGATCGTAGCGCTAACCATCATTCTCAACTCTTGTGGGCATGAGACTTCTAATTGGCCACTTCTCTACAAGAGCGATCCGAAATTAATCCACACATACAAGACACTCTTGGAGGGTATGTAAGTTCCAAATTTTCACCTCTAGGATGCACTTCTATGTAACCTGGGACACCTTTTTGTTCCTTCAAGAAAGCGTTCTAAGATGATTTTGGAAGCGCACTAAAATTGGGTTGTTGGGCATTTCAGGGTCGAGAAAATAGTGGTAGTACTGCAGAAGTATTTCTATTAGCCAAAACTTTGACATGATGCCAGGAAGTATATCAGATCTTGCATTGCTTGCGCTATTGACAAACCAGCCATCAAGAAGCGAGGCCTCTATATGCTACTGCCTACCCTTAGTAGACCTTGGGAATCCATCTCCATGGATTACATGTTGGGCCTTCCTTCTACTAAGCATGGAAATGAAAGTGTTTTCATGGTCGTCGACAGATTCTTGAAGATGGCCACTATGGCGGCGTGCAAGAAGAATATCACAGTAGAAGTCACTGCTAAACTCTTCTTTGAACGAGTGTGGGTGCACTTTGGGATTTGACAGTCTATCATCTCAGATCGGGACAACAGGTTCCTCAGCACATTTTGGTCCAGCCTCTGGTCAATAGTGGACACCAAGCTCACCAATTCCACAACTTTCCATCCCCAAACTAATGGCCAGACAGAGGTCGTCAAAAAGATGATCATACACATTTTGCGCATGTACAATTCAAAGCATCCACACACATGGGATGAGAGCCTTCCCTATGTACGACACAGTTATAACCGGGCTCTCCATATCTCAACTGACCACATCCCCTTTTAGGTGGGCTTGGGATTCTAGCCACTACGTCCCATTGACGTAGCCATGCCATTTACGGGTACACAGGCCGATTCGGCTCATGTCCAGTATGAAGTTGACAAGGAAAATAGTGCCATTGAGCACAATCAACACATTCTCCAATAGGTTCATGACATATTGGACATAGCCAATGCTAAGTACAAGTAATGACAAGATCAACATTGGGTGCCACACAACTTTCAGGAGGGTGACAAAGTGTGGCTACATTTGCAGAAGGAGTGCCTTGTTGGACCCCACCGCAAGCTTCACCCACTTCGATATGGGATGTACACCATCACCAAGGTTGTAGGGGCCAATGCCATCAAGCTCAATATTCCACCATTCCTTGGTTTGCACCCAATGTTCAATGTGGACCGCCTATAGCCCTACTTCCCACCTCTATTAGACACCTTCGACATTACAGAACAACACACATCAACAGAGTTAAACCCAGACTGCATGGAACATGCCACCATAGATCATATCATGGACATGCAAATCAAGAACATTCGACAACAGAGGATCCAACTGGATCGGGTTGTCAAAGCTAGCCAACTCCTGCACCAAAGCAAATGGTTCACCAGGGACCAATTTTAGTAGAATTTTCCTCATCTCATGGAGGAACTCAATGCAATGGAGACTATTGCTACCTAAGGGGAGAGGAATGATCCAGGTGAATATTGGTGTCCACCCACCTATTCCACTTGGGGCCCCACCATTTTTCTTTCAATTTTTCAGTTTCCTTAATTGTAGCACAATTTACTATTTTTAGTAGTTTTTCGGGTCCTGAACTTTTGGAGCCGTTTTGAGGCCCTAAACAACGTTTTTTGGAAAAACTAGGAGCAATATGGTAATTCCTTTGATGTTGCTCACATAAAAATTTGTAGTCCTCGGATATATATTTCTAACGAGGTATTGTGCACATCAAACGGAGATTGTATGCCAAAGTTGCATCCCTGAGAAGATTGATGTACTAATTTACCCAAATGGGGCCCATAGTTTTGGCGCTTCATCTCCTAGGGTTAGGTTTTTGGATGTTTAGGGCTATCCATTGTTTCTCGATAATAAATATGCCCTCGAGCCTCATTGTAAGACAATTCAGAGGCATTTATCTGCTACATATCTTCTTAGAGATAAGCCACCAGCGCCCTAGCTAGTTTATTTCCATTTTGTCTGTAAGCATATTTCAGTTATTTGTTATTAATGAAATGAAGTTTTATTTCTACTGCATCTCTGCTTTTATGGGTATTTTTGTATTTCATTGTGTTCCTGCATAAATTTGGATCACCTTAGCCAGGTTCTTCTTCGTAGGCTCCAATCCCCAAACTGACAGGATGTCCTCTGCAGCCAGTTCCACATCCACTAAATCATTCTCCTTTCCCATCTTACTTACCCACGAAACTGAGACCCTTCGTCACCCGGTAAAAAATTTAGGGAAGCACTGGAACCAACTCTTGTAGGAAATTTTAATTGTTTCTGTTTTCACCGTTCTTCCAAGAAAATCGCAGCCAACCACCGACAGTAGGAGCAAGCAGTAAAAAGGCGACTAGTGACGCTGTGAGACGTATACTTACCACCACTGTAACGGCAAGCATGTGATTGCAGCTTGAAAATGACTCACTTACCCCACTATTCACTTTTCAATTGATTTCAAACCTAAACGTGAAACCCTCAACACTCTCAACATACCAGATTGGAAAACATTAGTGCAAAAAAAACATGAAAAAACAAGAAACACCAACAAATTATTTTTTTCTCCAGGCACTGTTGTTGAGTAATCCAATATGTGTGCATGTCACATGGCCCACCTTCTTTCATTCTCTCCAACAACCATGTGCCTCCCACTTGTGCACTCCCCATTTCACCGCATTGTTAACCAATGAAAAACTAAGGTTCTGCCATTTCTTCTAGGTTTTTTGCGGCCAACTTGATGAAGATCTTGTTTAAATAATAAATTTTGATAAATTTAAAACATCTTGTCTCTTGATCTAAAATAATTAATGTCTAGTACACATTCTATTAAGCTCCCTTTCATTCCTAAATTAATATAACAAACAATTTAATTATTATTTTACGTTAACAAAATTACCTTAATATTATTTATCATACTTTAATTAATTACGTCGTAAGACGTTCTTATTTGAAAAAAAATCCCCTAGCTACCACTGTGTCCATGTCTGAGCCATTGGATCAAATGTTAGACGATTGAAATGTTTTAGGCCATTAGATCCACAAGCAAATAGTTTTATATATGTTTTTTGTAATGTTAGTTTTGATAGAAATGTTGTAATGTCATGTTTAACATTTTGACTATGTCAAATTACACAAAATTAAAAATAAAAGTAAAGTAAATAAAGAGATTGAAATAATGTAATGATTTGAAAACAACTCCCCTAGCTTCCATTGTGTCCATGTCTGAGCCATTGGATCAAATGTTAGACATTGAAATGTTTTAGGCCATTAGATCCACAAGCAAATAGTTTTATATATGTTTTTTGTAATGCTAGTTTTGATAGAAATGTTGTAATGTCATGTTTAACATTTTGACTATGTCAAATTACACAAAATTAAAAATAAAAGTAAAGTAAATAAAGAGATTGACATAATGTAATGAACATTTTAACAAGGTTAAAATACAATAAAAAATAAAAATAATAAAATAAAATAATAATAAACTATAAAAACAACACATGGTATTGACCCCTGGTATTCATGTGGAATGAAATTTATTTAAAGGGGGAAAAGAAAATGGCCAAGAGAATTGATCCATCTCATAAATAATATAGATTTAAACCAATTATTTAATAAAATAAATTTTAAATGTTTATAACCATTATTCTTTAAAAAAATTACTTAATAAAATGCATTTAAATTTTCATACATCCAAATATATATATATAGTTTTTCTTGTTCTATATTATTTTTGTTACTACTATTTTATTATTCCAAAAATACATGGATTTTTTTTGTTATATATTATTTATGTTACATATGTTTTATTATTCATAAGTAGAGTTTCTTGATATATAAAATATTAAATTAATAATGAAAGTTTTTAGAATATGTGATTTTTTTAATTTCCAAATTAGACATAATTTATCTTGAGCAAATAGTTTGTAACTACATAACAATTTGTAACTACATACATACTCTTTTTATTTTTTTTGTTAATGAATATCAAATTTCTTCCCTTAAAAAAACCTATATACATATCTTTAATTACCTAATTGTATCTAAAATATCTTACATGTTTTTTACTTTATAATCATAAATAATTTTCATATTATATGATTTCAAATTTGCTGAACTTTTTTGAAATTTGAAACAAATTTTTTCACTAAATAATTTTAGCTTTTATGATTTTTTTATTTTTCAATTCCAAACAAAACTTACAAAAGAAAAAACCCACTTAGTCCTCACTGAACATTATAGTTTTACAAAATTAACGCCATGTGACTAACAATAGAGTAAGTTGAGACAACCCTAAGGCCCGGTTTTGTGTACAAGTTTTATCATAACCTTTCCATGCATCCAATATATACTATAGAGTCTTCTAAAGAGTGAGTATATTCTAGTTTATAACCCTATCCATAATCAAAGAAAATAGATAGAGTCTTCTAAAGAGTGAGTATATTCCAGTTTATAACGTGATCCATAATCAAAGAAAATGGCTAGGGATTTCACAGGTTATTAGTTGATAACTTATCCACAATCAAAGAAAATGACTAGGGATGTCACAAGTTATCATTCTCACAATGATGTATTAATGTTCTCAGTTGAAATGGATCCTAACAATAACCGCTCAATTTACTCTCAACCCATGGTATTTATGTGGAATGTAGTTTATTTAAAGGGGGAAATTAAGATGGCCTAGATAAATCTTAACTCTGGATCTTCCAAGAGCCAAGAGGGATCAAATGTCCTGATATGAAAACCTATTTTAGAGTGAAAAGATAATTGATCACTCTCATAAATAATATAGATCTAAGAAAATTATTCAATAAAATTATTTTTAAATGTTTATAATCATTATTTTTTTAATATTGTACTTAATAAAATGCATCTAAATTTTCATACATCCAAATATACATAGTTTTTCTTATTCTATATTATTTATATTCCAACTATTTTATTATTCCAAAAATATTTTTAGTGCACATAGAACACCATCCTAAATATTCTATACTCTTGATCAATTTATAATAACCTAAGATGTCTAGATTGGATGATGAGGTGGGGTGGTACATAAATTGAGGATGCTTCTTAAAGGGTAAGCGTATTTAGATACTCTATCCATCCACCAAAGCTATAAAAAGTGAGACTTGTAGATTATAGTTTTAAAAACTTGACACTATGTGATTAAGAAAGAGTTATAAACATAAGTAATAAGAGGAATGTACACTAAGGCCATGGTAATTAATGTGATTCTTTGTACTATTTTTATTTAAAATAGTAATTAGTATTTCTATTTTTTTAAATGAATATTGTTAAATGTATTGTAACATTTTTATTTAAAATAGTAATTTGTATTTGTATTTTTTTCAATGAGTATTGTTAAATGTGTCATTGAGTAAAATGAATTAAATTGATATTCTAATTTTTAAGATATTTATTTCAAAAATTCAAGTATGGTGAGTTTTGTTTTTATTAAGATTTACTATAGATGTGCAAAGAATGAATCTATCTGAAGTCCCAAACAAGATTCTTCTTTCTTTTCTTATTCTAGCTTGCACCTTGACACTCCTCCTCTTCTCCTCCTTTCACCAATTTAAACTATGAGGCACAAGGTAGTTGTTTCATATATGAACATTTAGATATGATAAGAAAGATGTGATACTCTATTATAATTTTCTCTACAAATGTTATGTTAAGTGTGCCCTAAATGATGAAAATTTCATGGTTAATGTACTATAAGCTACATGCAAATTTACAGTCTTGTATACAATATCAAGAATGCTATGCCTAATATCCAACACCTTGGAGCAAGACATGTTCACCAATTCAACATTTTCTTCGGAATCTCTCTCAGTGCTAGAGTTATTTTCTCAATAAACTTGTTTTACTGCTCTTGAACTGATGAAAGCCATTTTTGTTGCATATAGGAGCATTTAGCTCTGATAAGAAAAGTGTGATACCATGTTATACAAATGTGTTGGAGTTTTTTTCTCAATAAACTTGTTTTTTCTGCTCTTAATTGATAAAATACATTTTTGTTTCATATACTAGCATTTAACTATGATAAGAAAAGTGCGATATTGTGTTATAATTTTGTCTACAAATGTGTTGGAGTTTTTTCGCAATAAACTTGTTTTTACTGCTCTTAAGTGATGAAATCCATCGTTGTTGCATATAGGAGAATTTAGCTCTTATAAGAAAAGTGTGATACTCTTTTATAATTTTCTCTACAAATGTGATGGAAAGCGTGCCATGAATGTTGGAAATTTAATGGTTAATGTAATGTAAGCTCAGGAGCATTTAGCTCTGATAAGAAAAGTGTGATACTCTTTTATAATTTTCTCTACAAATGTGATGGAAAGTGTGCCATGAATGTTGGAAATTCAATGGCTAATGTAATATAAGCTAAATACAAATTCATTTATTCTACACAAGATCAAGAAAGCTATGCTGAGTGGCCAACACCATAGAACAAGACACATTCGCCAATTCCATAAATGATACCGAATCTCTTTAGGTGTTTGAGTTGTTTTCTTAATAGCCTTATTTTTAAGGCTCTTGAGGTGATGAAAGCCACCTCTCCATACATTTTTTACTATCTTCACAAAAAACAAAAGAAACCAACTTCATATCAACATGGCAGACACAGGAGACTTCACTTGTTTTATTTCGACTTGTTGCAAGCTGACATTTACTGCTACAGAAGTTTTGCATCAAATTATTATGTAACAATTGTGACAAGAATCTTTTAAATTATTGTTCTTTAGCTATATCTTATCAGTTTAGTATGTTTTCAATCAAGAAGAGGCTTTAGAGTTTAAGAAATGTATCTTTCTGGTTGATAACTCTTATAATCAATATTTTTGAAACTTCCATGACCTGCTTCCATGGAAGCAAAATTTTCATTTCATTCCTTCACGATAGCTCCTTCTCTGCAACATCTTATTTCTTTTAAGCTACTCTTTCCTATGCTATTGCCTTACGACGTTTCTTTTACAACATATGGTGCAATTGCTAGTTATTTTTAATATACATATTTCATCAATTATCAATTTAATTAAAAACTTCTATATTTATTTTTATAATATATTTTCCATCGAATATCTTGGCTAACATAATATACCGAAAAAAAAAAGATTTGCAAGTACCAAAAAAATACAACACTTTTCCAAAAATGAAAAACATGGTCTCATTAATAACCAAAATCGCAATCCAAGTGACTTGGAGACAAACGACCCAACAAAACATAATTGAAAATATTAATTTATTTGGTTTCTTGTTACGTGGTTACATCACAAGTCAATAACAAATAAATTAAATTATATATAGATTAAGGTAAAAAAACGAAAATAAAATTCTTTTTAATATTAACAAATAACTAATAGATGTTAAGCTGGTATATTTGAGTGGTTGGCAGGAGTTGTTATTATTCTTTTTATTTCAGTTTTTTTATCAATATTGATATGCTAATTATTTTTACATGAAAGATCAACTCATCAACACAAGTGGATTTTTAGTGAATGTAGCTAGTATTTATATCTGGTACAGTAAACTTAAAAAAGAAAAAGAAAAAAAGAATTTTGTGGATGTAGCCAGTATCTATGCGACAGTAACCTTAAAAAAAAAAAATTAGTGGATGGAGCTAGTATCTATCTCTGGTACAGTAAACTAAAAAAAGGAAAACAAGGAAAACAAAAACAACCGTTGTCCATAAGGTCTTGGATAGATGATGATATGTTGCTTTATTAAGACACTACTAGTTACTTGGGTGTTATTTTTTAACATGATCATGTTGTAACCTCACCAATGCCAAACTTACAAAAAAAAAAAACTAATAGCAATCGTTAACTTGTTTAAATATATTAGATTTCATGTCTTTATATAAGAGAAATTTAACTTCATATCTTGTTATAGGAGAGTTTGGGAAATTTATGTATGATAATTTATAAATACATAATAATTTTTAGATTTACTTGTTTATATTTTTAAAAATAATAATATAAAAAATAAATGAGTGTATTTTTATTATTAGTTATATAAAAATTTTAAAATTTTGAATATCTTTATAAAAATATAGTCAACCAATTCATAATTGTTTTTTTAAATTGATAAAATTTATTTAAGTTTATACATTTTTAATATAAGTAGGAATATTTGGGGTGCTATGTCATTGTGCGGGTGGGAATGGTGAAGAAGAGGTGTGTGGGATCATTATAGATCCTCAAGGGATATCTTAAACTTATTTTTCTCAGGAGTCTTGGCATTGTTGCCAATAATATGTAGAAGCTTATACACTGTGGCAAGGGCTCAAAGAGGCCAAAGAAATGGGCATGTAAGTTATTACCATAGTAGGAGATTCAAAAACCATTTTCGATCATATGGTGCATAACTTAGAGTCGGGAGACTACACCTTAACATCAATTATGGAGTGGAGAAAGCAAGAAACACATTCATTCTCCTCCATTATCTTATATCATGTCTTGTGTGAAGTTAATAAATAAATAGATCATTGGACCAACTGCAAATCGAGTTTAAAAATAGGGGAGCTTGTGGTTAACGACACTTTACAACAACAACCCACCCCCAAATCTTTTTAGGTACAATAACATGTCTCGTTGTATTAATTTGCTAGATAACAAGTCAGATGGAAAGCCTCGTTGATTTTATAAGTTATTACATGTTTCAAGCATTAACCCTATACAATTATCACATATTGGTGTTAGTCTCTAGGGCTCGTTGTGGAGTAGTGGTTAACATTTTTTGTAGGTTTAATTGGAAATCTATCAACAATGTAATAAGTGTTCTTGTGATTTGTTTGTTGTTTCAATTTTTTTTTGGTGCCATGCATCTTCCAGGGGAACCTCCACCTTGGTATAACATTATAGTGTAGAATATTTGGTGCTCCTAGCATGGAATTGGTTTTCAAATAAAAAATATCAATTGGTACATGTTTATTCAACCTTGGTTGTAATTTGGTGATTGGGATTTCACTTGATGTTATGATCATTGCATGAAAAGTGTAATCATTCTCTTTTACTGAAGAAATTGATTTGTTTAAGTATCAAATGGATTCTTGAGAGATCCATGAGATTCATTGTGCTCTTATAAGTCATAAGGAATATGTGCATTACAACAAGTCCTCATTTTTCAATTTGATTTCTAAATTTCAAGAAGTGGAAAGTCATATTTATATATAGGTAGATGAAATTATGGGGTCTTTGCTAGAATTGAAGAATCAATTAGCAATAATGGATCATAGTGTAGCTAGCTCTAAATTTGTGTAAGGGTGACCAATCCATTTACTTTTCTCAAATGATGATAGTTTTCTAATTTAGGGAAGAGTTCAAGGGACAAGAAATTGCAAATCAATTTGATGAGGAGATGACAACTTTTGAGTAGGAAATTGAACTCGTAAGCATAGGTATGGAGGATGCTACTTGCTATTATGTGCTTTCTTTGTTTTTTATGTATTTGAATACTAAAAATAAATCTACTATAGAGTGTACAACATTAAGGAAATCTAGGAAATTTTGTACAAGGACCAAGTCAATATATGTTATGGGCTTGTAGTAGGACTAGATATGGATTATAATGATGTTAGTTTCAAATTTTTGGAACGCTAGAATGATCTAGCCATTATTGCAACTTGTATTGTACTTTTGTTTTAATATATATTACCTAGTTATTGTTAAAAAAAACACATAAGTATGGATTCTTAAAATTTTCCCTAAAATGTAGCCACCAATTTTGATTTGGTGGAGATTTGTTTGGAAGAAAATTCCTAGTCACCAATTTCAATTTAGTGGAGACCTACGTTTAAGAAAAACATTAGTTGTAACTTTTGATTTTGGTGGAGGTCCACAAGTAGGAAATTCCATAGCTACCGATTCAGGTCGAGTCTGCTTGTGGAGGAGCCTACAAGGAATTTGAGTTTGTTGCAAGAAGGGAAATGACCGCAACAGGAGACCCACATGGTGGATAGGGTTTTGGATTAGCCTACAGTCATAGCATGGACCTTCCCATCCAATTGTGATATTTATAGTATATAATAGAGAATACTCACATATCAATGTAGAAATAGTGAATCATGAAGAAATGGCAGCTGATTTTGCAAGTCCTCCTCAGGCCTATCAAGCTAGGGTTTCTTATAATACCGTGCTAAAATATAGAAATGTCCTTTTGATTGTTTGTGAAGCACCTGCCTTTAATTTCCCTATGGGGGGATGAAGTTGTCAATAGTGCAAAATATTTTTCGGATCTTGGTTTTGTTTCCATATTTAATGGGTTTTGGTTGTGATTGACTAATCTACATAAGTGGATTTTTGACACATGGAAACCCCTTCTGTGTTAAGATATGAATATTTTCCCCATGACACGATATTTTTTTGTTGTTCTCTTTGCCAATCACAAGTATGAGAAGATCATATAGGATTTCAGGCCCTGGTTCTGGGGTAGTGCTGGCTTCTTCATGCAACCTTGGTACCCTTCTTTTGACCCAATTACAGCGACAATATCCTCAAATCTAATATGGAAAAGGCTTCTGAAGCTTCCCTTGCATCTTTGGAATTTTTCTACATTTGCTACTATTACAAATTCAATAAGAAAATATTATATCTATAGCCCCGACTCTGAACATTTTCCTAAATCCACTTATGCTCGAATATGCATGGGTATGGATTTCAACAAGGGTTTTCCTTAGATTGGAGGCTTCCGTGATTCATGGTTTAAGCATAAATATTCCGGAAAAAATCACATTGATATCACAGGGTCGACGTGTTTCGAACCCATACTGAGGTTCATCATCAGGAGAAAGTTAGAGAGCATGATCAACAAATCAAGTATTTATAGTAGTGATGCAACGATAAATTTTTAAGAGTCGTATGATTAAATATTAAAAAATATTAAAAATAATGTTATAGGATTCAAATAAATAATTAAAATAAACACTTTATTAATTAATGAATCAATTGTAATAAACTATTTAAAATTACTATATTTAGTTATTTATGTATTTAAACAAATAATGATACTTCTTCATAACTACTAATATAATATATTAAGAAGATTCAACCATTATCAATTAAAAATATATATAAATAAATAATAAAATCGATAATAATAAAGAAAAAAATAATTTAAAAATACAATCAATTTACAATAAAATTAAGATAAAAATAATAAACATAAAAATAGGGAGAAATATATATATATATATATATATATATATATATATATATATATATATATATATATATATAGTCCCACTAGCACAACCGGTTGAGGAAGAGCCTTGTTAGCAAGGTGGCCCAGGATCAAACCTCACGGGGGGTGGTTGTGCCATGTGGTGAGCCCTAGTATTGCACCAAGAGTGTTGCAACTCCCAGGGTGTACCCTACTTTACTTTATCAACTTGGGGTTCGTACAAACTTTGAGGTGACAGTACTATAGACACAGCAGATGCATTTTTTTCATGTCATCATCTTCTGCTTTACGAAGGGGTGCTATTTCTTAAATGACGAGGACAATTGTAAAGTAAATTGCTGGAAGGAAAATATAGAAAGGAAATTAAACTAAAGTGTTGAAGAGAAATGACAAGAATGAAACTAATTTAATTGGAAAAAAGGGAAATGACTGAAAATAAACTAAGCTAACTTGCTGAAAGTAAATGGCAGAAATGAAACTAATTCTAAACCACACTTATCTTGGCCAAATGGCTAAATGCACTCTACTTATCCTATGATCTATCTACCATGCTCTTATCCATGCACCTAAACTATCCATGACTTAATTCTAACTAAAAATAAGTAATGCGCAGCTTGGAGGAAGAAAAAGGGCTAAAGGAGCGAATTGAGGGATTAACGCATGGAACAGGGCTTAGAAATGGAAAGCGGGGGTTAAAATCTTAGAAAAAATTATCATAATGTGAGAAATGACTTTGGAGCTGGAAGAAACCGAAAAGGCTTAGAAGCGGAAAATGGGGGTTTAAAACATTATAAACCTTCGTATAGCGCAAAAAATGGCTTTGGAGCAGAAATAATCGAAAGATGCGATGGCGGAGATGCAATGGAGGTAAAAAGTTGAGATGTGCGATTTCGTAATCGCAACTTCGTAAGTTTAAATGGATAGCGATAAGGATCTAACAGGAATAAACTAAAATGTGCATCGTGCGATGTTCGATATGGTAAGTTCCCTGGGATGCGATTTTTCAATATCGCAATCGCAAAAATCAACGGTAAGATTTGAGGGTAAAATATAAAGGAGGCGAAGTGTGATTTACGATGGCGACGTGGCGGTGAGACTGACAGTGGGGCGAGATCGCACTAATGCAATCGGCCAGAACAATGGGAAGTGTAGTGAGAAATGAACGAGTGGTAAGTGTTGAAGGTAAAAGCCAAATGTTGTGATTTGCAAAGTGTGACATACGGTAGAGGGAATTTTGAGGAGCAAAGGCAGAGGTTGGGTTTCGGTGGTTTTGAATGGTTTTTCACGTGTTTTGCATAGGAAGGATAAGGAGCTCGTGAAAGAAGAAAACAGAGAAATAAGGATTTGTAGGGCTAAGTGCATTGGGAAAATAAAAGGTAAGTACAACGTTAAGATGAGAAGAGGAGGGGAATGGAGGCATAAGAGCAGTGCTCAGAAATGAAACACACATGCAGATTATGCACGGGAGATAGACAAAAATGCAGGATGAAATGGTGATGGAAAGGCTTGGACTTGGTAACTAAAAATTCTTCCCCGAACTCGAATAGAAAGAAATTTTGGCCTGTGGGAAGGTCTGCCCTACTTCGAACTATATTGACTGAGATGAGAGGGCATAGACTTGACCATATTTTTGGATTTTTTCCTCTATTTCACTATGCATAAGCAATTAAAACAACAGAATCACAAAAACTAAATAGAAATGAAACTTATCAGAAGCAGATCTAACTTAAACGGCAGAAGAAAATCTAGCTAAATGATAGAAAGGAAAATATAGTAACAACAAAGAAGTTGAGGCACATGGATTAGGCCCTAACCCACGAGCCTAGCCCTCTAAAACTTAAATCAGTTGAATGGAACCATTCCGCTCATTTCATAAAATAATAACTGCATACATATCTGAAAGTTTGATCCCTGAATAAAACATAAATCTCAAATAGCTCATAACAGTAGTTCTGAATGGAATCAAGACTAGAATAGACTAAATCCTCCTAGCTCTACCTCTGCTCTATTTATTCTACAGGGAAACTACCAACAAATCCCTTGAAAATGGTGATTGAGTCCACTTTGTCTCCAAGTAAACATAGATTGAGTGCTCTCCTCTTTGAGTTGCTCGATTGCGTCTAGAATTTGAATTGTTGGAGAGAATCCTTGGGGATCCTTTGACTGCTTGTGGAATTCGAATTGCTGGAGAGAATATTTGGGATCCTTCGGTTGCCTTTGAGGTTGGAAAATCCTCCTATATTTTCTCCTTGCTGTCTCCTCCAAGTCTTTGCGATAAAATATTTATAAAAGTGCTTAATAAATCATGATTTTCTGCACTCAACCTTATATTAGGCACTCAGAGTATGTTAGCCTTAATCACCACCTATACTAGTGTCATAAACCCAAATAATAATAAAAATGCAAGAAAAAGAGATCTAAGAAGGCAAAAAAGTGACTATTAACCCCTCCAAATATGTCTAATGATGGAGCTCATCATCACCCCCCTACTGAATGTTTGCTCATCCTATGAGCAACTGATCCTCCTCCTCCATTTCCTTCAAAGATTTTACAGCCCCCCTGATTTCCCGAGGAAGAAGCGTGGGAGTTTCCCCAAGGGGGTAAAATCCATCATTCTTTTCTGCATTCTCCCATTCTCTATCTTGTGCATCTGTGTCCTCTTTATCAGTAAGCCCCAACAGCAAAGGTGGGTTGAGCTTTAGTCCCAACCATTGGATCTTTTTGGCCTTCATGGCCCTCTTGTATAATGGTTCCCTCTCCAATGCACCCCTTAGTCTTTCTGGAGTATGATACTCCTTGTTCTTGAGGCTATGTGGGAGGTTGTTCCATCTCCTCTAGCTGGCCATAATGCACTCCTCTTCTATCTACCTAGAAACATCATCAAAGTGGCCTATCACTTGGTTTTGAGTCTAAAGGTAGCTTTCAACCAGTGCAGGGCCCTTTTCAATCTCTCGATGGTTAAGTATGACTCCTCTTAGGCTGAAAACTTCTGGTTCGAGATATAAGGGTTCTCTGTTTCTTCTTCCCATGACCTTCCATATCTCTTTGGCTCTATTTTCCTCATTCACCATCCAAGATGTTAAAGCCATTAACTACATATCCCCCATTGTAGGATTGGGGTCCCAAATATCCATATTTGTCAGCACCAAGTTATGCATATAAAAATCTAACATCCTTGCCTGAGAAGCTATGTGGGCTTGCTTGTATAACTTCATGAATTTCCTACAATATTGGAAAGGGAGTGATCCATTGGAGGCTAGAGTGTTTATTTGAAATAGAAGCCATTGTTATTTGAGGTACACATCATATGATTCAAAGGGGAATCTGTGCTGAAGAGCTTCAATGCATAAGTCCACCATGGTGGCTACTTGCTCCTCTTTTTGCTGCAATTTCTCTTGTAGCGCTACATTCTTTGCCTGTGCCTTCTGCAGCTTCTCCTTCAAATATATTTATTTGATTCTTTCCTCCCCCTTTGGATATTCTTCAATGATGATGGGGCTTAGGGGAGAATTTTCTTGATTTCTTTGATTCTTGTCAGCTTCGGAATACCTAGAGGTTTGCCTTTTCTTTTTGAGCTCAGAGGAGCCATGGTGGCAGTTATCTTTTTGTAGTGAGGGGATGTGACACTGGGTTGTGAGTTTGTGTCTTGCCCACTTTTTGCTATCTCTATGACTTCTATGGCCATCTCTTATGTTTTTCTTTTTCCCTTTGTCTTTCTCTCTTCTTCTAGTTTTTCTTGTTTTTGTTGGTTCCTCCTCGGGTTTCTTCCTTATTTTTCTTTCTAGTTATTCTTCTTCTTCAAGCGTTGTGTGCTTCCATCGGTCCTGTCCCTCTACAAATTGTCAATTCAATGGTTTGGATGAGACAACATCTCCTTTTATTAGATGACGTAGCTAAATTTGGAGTGCCAATATAACTCCGCTCAACTCCAATTCTATCATAGACAATTGGTTCATCCTCCCTGTTAATTCAAGATGGGTTGTGCATTTTCCTCCCCTCGTTCTCCTCTACTCAACTGATTTAAATTTTTTCATTTGAATGCCCAGGTGGCATGTACTCCTAGTTTTATTCCAGTCATACCTCACGGTGGTGACCAAGTTAACCGGCCACCTTTCTGCCCCTCAAACTCTTAAGTTTGCAAATTAATTATTTTTGGCTATTATGAATGTGTAGCAAGGGGTGAGAGCTTATACTTGAGTTTCCATGTTGTTTCCAACGCAGTTGCAAGAGCTGGAGGTTTGAGACAAGACTTTTTAGATGCTACATTCTTCACCATATTCTTGTTCTCTGAGTGAGAAACTTGCTAAAGGAGAAACTTCTTGAATGAGCTGCTAATATTTGTCTGTTGTTTCTCTCTGTTGTGGATTTCA
The DNA here is from genome assembly GCA_034641835.2 of Pinus albicaulis. NCBI lineage: Eukaryota > Viridiplantae > Streptophyta > Pinopsida > Pinales > Pinaceae > Pinus > Pinus albicaulis. The sequence continues at coordinate 155,652,141 of CM076578.1, read as the reverse complement.
CGTGGGGTGCTTGATATTCCATGGGTGGAATTCTTGTTCTCCTGTAGTCAATTATGCAGTTTACCTTATTGTTCTTCTTGGCAGTCCATGATCAGGTTTTTTTTTAAGGAACTTCCTGCTGTTTGTAGCAGTCTATTTGTGTGCTGCTTCTCTTGCTACATTGTGATCAGGAATAGAGGAGTGTGGTGTATGGAGGTAATGGAGGAAGTTATGAAGATGAATGGAGTGAATTATGGGATGGACGACAAGATAGAAGAAGGGAAAATAATATGAATGTTTCCATGTGTTTTCCAGAAACGATTAACAACCTGCAAAACAACAAACACAGAAAAACACAGTGATGTAGATGCATTTTTTTGGTTTTTTTATTTTTCTCTTTTATTTTTTCGAAAGAAAGTGGGTTGCCTCCATGGAGGTTTTCAACCCACAAACTTGCCTTGGGCACCTCAGAGAGGTTTTCACCCATGGATCCTTATTATTATTATTTTTTTTAGCAAGTGAGCCGCCTCCATCGAGGTTTTTAACCCACAAGCTTATTCTTTTTTTTCTATTAGGAGGTGTGTGAAACTATGGATTTTCCCATCACATACACCTCTCTGCTTATTGAATTGATGAATTCTTCCCTTGACAAATGCTTCTTGTAAATTTTAAGTCTGTGACCATTGAAAAGCAAGGGGATCCCTTCCTCATCTACTATCCTGATTTGAACTACGCCATTATAAAAATATTTCTCCACTGTGTAAGCCCCCAACCATCTTGTCATCATCTTTCCTTTGAAGTCTTTAAACCTTGAATCATAAAACAATGCCCAATCTCCTTCTTGGAAGGTATTTTCTTTGATGTTCTTGTCATACCATACCTTCCTTTGCATCTAAACTACCTCTATATGAAGAAGTGCTTGCATTCTGAACTCATCCAATCTATTTAGTTGCAACAACCTCTCTTTTTGGGCATTTTTTAGATCTAGATTTAATTCAGCTGCCATTCTTAAAGTATTGAATTTAAACTCAATTAAAAGTAAAGCTTTCTCACCATAGACTAGTTCATAAGGAGTGAATCTTGTTGATGTCTTCCAAGTGTTTATGTAAGCCCAAGTAGCTTCTACCAATCTATCTACCCAATCTTTTCAACTGATTCTCACAACCTTGGTGAGGATTCTTTCTAAATATCTATTAGTTATTTCTACTTGGCCATTCTCCTAAGGGTGATAGGCAGTAGAAGTTCTATGCTTAATCTTGTGCTTCCTCAAAAGATTCTCAATGAAGTGAGAGGTGAACTGTGATCCCTCATATGTGACTATTTCTCTTAGATATCCAAATTTTTAAAACACATTATCCCTTAGAAATTCAGCTACTTTTTCTTTAGTTGCTACCTTCACTGCTTTTGCTTCAGCCCACTTTGTTAGGTAATCAGTGTAGACTTTGATATGTTTCTTTTTTCTGGATGGTGGATCGATAGGTCCAACAAATTCCATGCCCCACTTGTCAAATGGCGCAAGAGACACCTGAGGGTGTAAAGGAATTTCATCCCTTTGTGTGGGTTTCCCCATCCTTTGGCACTGGTCACACCTGCTGGTGTATCTTCTGGAATCTTGGTGAAGGGTAGGCCAATAGTAACCCACCTGAAAAACTTTGTAAGCAGTTCTCTTTACAGTGAAGTGGCCTCCACATGGGATTTCATGACATTCAGAGAGGATATCAAAAGATTCTTCCTCTCTCACACATATTCATAGGTTTTGATCAGGGCCTAGCTTGAAGAGATTCCTCCCAATCCATGTGAAAGGGGTGATTTTTCTGATGATTCTACTCCTCTCCCTGAATGAAATATTAAGAGGCAGTCTTCCAGCAACCAAGTAGTCGGTTATATCAGAAAACCATGGTGAGAATGTTGATATGGAAAAGAGGTGTTCATCTGGCAGCTGGTCTTCCACCATTCCTTCTTCACCTGCAAGGAGAACTAACTTGGACAAAAAATCAGCAACAACATTTTCCTTTCTAGGTTTATCAACAATAGTCAAATCAAATTGCTGCAAAATTAACAACCATATAATTATTCTAGCATTAACATCCAGTTTTTTCATTCAATACTTGATGGTTGTAAGGTCAGTGTGAAAAAAGGTCTGATATCCAGTGATGTAATGCCTAAATTTGTTCAATGCATGGACAATGGCCAACATATCCTTCTTAGTAACAGTATAATTCAGCTCGGATTTGGAAAAATTCTTGCTGATGAAATAAATGGCATAAGGGATTTTGTCCTCTAATTGTCCTAATTTTGCCCCTACTTCTTTGTTGGATGCATCAGTGTGGATGTGGAAAGGCAGAGTCCAATTTGGACCTCGGAGGATGGAGGCAGTAGTTAACTTCTTCTTAATGAGCTCAAAAGCCTCTTAACAAGGACCGAACCAAATAAAATCAGAATCTTTGGCCAATAACCCAAATAATGGTGTAGCCATCTTGCTGAAATCTTTGATGAACCTTATATAGTAACCAAATAAGCCTAAGAAACTCCTGACGTCTTTCTGCTTTTGAGGAGAAAGTGCCCTTTTGATGATAATGATTTTGTTCGGGTCTACCCGTGTTCCTGCTTGGGATATGGAGTGTCCCAATGCAATCCCTGCTTTCTTCAGGAATTCACACTTTTCTGGGCCCAAGGAGAGATGCATATCAATGCACCTTCTTAGTACTTTACCCAAATTGGAGAGATCTTCCTGGAATTCATCCCCATATGGTGTGAAATCATCCATGTAAATTTTGACAGAGTCATGGACTAACTCAGAAAAGATGCTTAGGACAGTTCTCTGGAAGAGTGGCTGGGGCATTACATAACCCAAAGGGTAGGACTCTATAAGAAAAGGTACCCCAAGGACAGGTGAAAGTAGTATTATATTGGTCTTCGGGGCTGATTTGAATCTAATCGTACCCACTGAACCCATCTAAGAAGGAAAAGAACTTTTCCCCTGTAAATCCATCCAGGACTTGGTCTATAAAGGGCAAAGGGAAATGGTCTTTCTTGTTGGCCTTGTTAAGTTCTCCATAATCAACATAAATTCACCACTTCCCATTCTTCTTTGGGACTAGGACAAGAGGAGATACCGACTCACTGTCGGATATAGGATATATGAAACCCGCATCCAATAGTTTTTGCAACTCTTCTTTGACTATGTCCTTTAGAGCCGTGTTCATTCTTCTTTGGGGTTGTGTCACAAGCTTGCATCCTTATTTGATGTAAATGTGATGTCTACATACTAAAGGATGCACCCCTTTCATGTCCTTGTAATCCCAAGCAAATGCTTCAAGATTTTCTTTCAAAAGTTGGCATAGCTTCTTCTCTTCTTCATTTGAGAGGTTTGGGTTGATTTTCAGAGATATGGATGGGCCAAACTCGATAGCCTTGGTGGTTTCAGATGTTGTCTCAACTTATTTCACTTCAATCCAAGGTTTGATTTTCTACTCTTTGACTAGGTTTTCGAGAGGAGTGTTAGTGGAGGACTGGTTTTGAATGGCATGGTTGATGATTTCATCTTCATCAAGCTACCCTTCTCTAAGGATAACATTGATGGTACACATAGGGGCAGTGTTATATAACTCATCTTCTTCATCCTCCAACCATATAGGGAGATCATGATCAATGGAACGTTGGGCTGGAGGATATAACACTATCTGTTTAGACAAGGGCCCATTTTTTATATTCATGTTTCCGGCCCGACAACTAATATAAGCATCTGGAGTGGATAACCAAGGTATCCCTAAGATGAGAGATAACCATTAAACTTGGTTCTTGGCTGCAAGACTAGGAAATATGTAGGATACTCCCAAGAGTCAATGGTAACCATAACATCCTCAACAATTCCTTCCAGAGTTACTGTGGACTGATCTACAAGTTGTAGCATTGTTGTGGTTTTCCTCAAATTCCCTTGGATATTAAGTTTCAAAATAGTTTCCTTGGTCATGATATTGATGGCAGCCCCTAAATCAATCAGAGTGTTGGGGACTATGACACCATCTATATGTACATCAAAAACTGGACTACCAAGGTCCAGTTATTTTGGAAATATCACCTTCCCCAGCATCAAATCAGACAGTTGTCCTACCACATTGATGGTGGGGGTATCTCTCTTCCTCCTTCCATGTTTCTTAAAGAAATTTTCTTTGATGAGCCTATTGTAGATAGGGACATCCTTAATGGCCTGGAGAAGTGGTATCTTTACACACAAATTTTCCAATTCTCCCAGGAGTTTAGTCCCCTCTGGGGTGTGCTGACTAGGGTGCATCGAATGCTCGAGAAAAGGAGGTTGTTGGATCTTAGTGGTATCTTCTTCCTTTCACTCCTCAACCTCTATAGGTGGAGATGGGGGATGGTTGTCTGGGAGTACTCTTCCTAACCTGAGGTTACCCTCATGTATCTCCACAACATAAACTGGATGGGATATTTCTCCATTAGGAGCCTGTTGTGCCTGTCTGTTGTTCAGGTTCAAGTTGGGTTGTGGAGGTATAGGTAGCCTAGGTGGAGTAGCATTAGTAAGATGAGGTTGAGGTTTGGGTGGAGGAATTAGAGCAGGTAGTTGATGTTCTTGAGGCATCCACCCTTGTGATGGATTGTTCCACTCAGGTTGTTGTGGAACGTACTGCTGAAATGGTTGGTTTACTGGCTGAGGATGATATGAAGGGTTAGAAGGCCAAGTAGGAGGCGTAGACAAGGATGAAGGAGTGGGAGTGTACCAAGGTTGCATGGGTGTACTTTTATTGCTGTAATAATAAGAGTGAGGTGCACCTTGCATACCTTGTTGGTATGGCCGAGGGCCCCGAGGCCTTGTCTGGTTGATGAAATAGAGTTGCTCTAGCATTGTTTCCCCACCTTGATATACAACTTTTAGTCCAAGTAAGGAGGGACAATTTTCTGTGGCATAATTATCTTCATAGATTAAGCAAACCTATATGACATTCAGTGGACATTCATTTCTTGGTTGTTTCCTGGTACATCAAGGACAAAATATGGCTAGGGATCTCTATGCTTCCTCTTGCTTCCTTTTGACTTGCATTGTGTCCATTTGTAAAGAAAAGGTGTTCAACATGTCACTCTTGAAGTCCTCTAGCATGTTTCTAATCTCATGTTTTATGAAGGTGGAAGAGGAAGGGGTATTGGATATACTTTGGCTAGCTCTTCCCTTTGCCTAAATGCCCTAGAATGGTTTTGGAAGATAGTTTTGATTGTTTCAAAGGGTTTTTGGTAGATATCTCCTCCTGATAACATATTCAAGGTTTCTATCATGTCATCATTAATCCCTCGAAGAAGTACAAGTTTAAGTGAGCCAGGATCAAGAGTACAGTTGGATCTCTTATAGTTCAATTAAAACCTCCCTTCATAATCCTCTAGGGATTCATCAAGCCCTAGAGTCATCCTAAATATCTCATCCTTAGTTTCCTTCGACCTATAGTCATATTTGTACTTGCTGTTGAAGGTCTCTTCCATTTATGCCCAGGTAGTGATGCTATCCCCAGGCAGACCCATGAACCAGCACAAGGTTTCATCCTTAAGGGTGGATGGGAATAAATTCAACCTCTAATCATCAAAGGTGTAGTCATAAGTCCTACAGACAAAAAAAAATTCAAACATGAATGTGTCAGGGTCCTTAGAGGTAAGTCCATGGAAGTGTGGAGGAGCTGAGGGGCTAATTTTTTTTCATCTTAGTGTCCCCATCTGCCTCTCTTATGGGAAAGGATCTCTAGGTCCCAGCCATGGTTAAGATAGGTGAAGCAGGTCCCTAATTTGAAACATGGTCTTCTTCTTCTTCACCAATAGGATCCTCAAAATATTAAGAAGGTTCTCCTAGAGGGGGTTCAATCTCACTGCCACTAAAGAAGAGTGAAAGGTGGCTAGGAGGTGATGTGGGGGTTTTAGGTAAGGTTTGTATTTGAGTATTCATATTCCTACGAGGCATGAAAATTGGATATTTTTTGTACTTTTTCAATATTTTTGAAGTGACATGAAAAGAAAGGAAAGCAGAAAAGAATGCTAAAAAAAAATCAAAACATCTACTAGACACCTCCCTGACAATGGCGCCAAAAAGTGGTGATCCCTCGTATTGCACCAAGGGTGCTGCAACTCCCAAGGGCTTCCTTACTTTAGTTTATCAACCCAGGGTTCGTACGAACTCTGAGGTGACAGTGCTATATACACAACAGATGCATTATGTTCATGTCATCCTCTTCTGCTTTACGAAAGGGTGATATTTCTTAAAATATGAAGACAACTGTAAAGTAAATTGCTGGAAGGAAAATACATAAAGGAAATTAAACTAAAGTGCTAAAAAGAAATGACAAGAATGAAACTAATTTAATTGGCAGAAAGGGAAATGAATAAAAATAAACTAAGATAACTTGCTGAAATTAAATGGTAGAAATGAAACTAATTCTAAACCACACTTATCTTGGCCAAATGGCTAAATGCACTCTACTTATCTTATGATCTATCTACCATGCTCTTATCCATGCAACTAAAATATCCATGACTTAATTCTAACTAAAAATAAGTAATGCGCAGCTTGGAGGAAGGAAAAGGGCTAAAGGAGAAAATTGAGGGCTTAGCGCATGGAATAGGGCTTAGAAATGGAAAGTAGGGGTTAAAACCTTAGAAAATTTTATTATAACGTGAGAAATGACTTTGGAGCGAAAATAATTGGAAAAGTCTTAGAAGTGGAAAGAGGGGGTTTAAAAGCTTATAAAACCTAAGTATAGCACAAGAAATGGCTTTGGAGTGGAAAGAATTGAAAGATGCGATGGAGGTAAAATTTGCGATGTGTGATGTCGCAATCACAACTTCGCAAGTTTAAATGGATAGCAGTAAGGATTTAACATGAATAAACTAAAATGTGTGTCGTGTGATATGCGATATGGTAAGTTTTGCGGGATGCAATTTCGCAATACCTCAATTGCAAGAACGAGCGATAAGCGTTGAGGGTAAAATGTAAAGGAGGCGAAGTGCGATTTGTGATGGCGACGTGGCAGTGGGGCCGACAGCGAGGCAAGATTGCACTATCGCAATCAGCCAGAACAACGGGAAGTGTTAAAGGAGAAAGGATAACCGGTGCAAAGTGCGAATTGCGATTTCGCAATATCGCAATCACAAGGAACAAGCAGTAAGTGTTGAAGGTAAGATCCAAACGTTAAGATTTGCAAAGTGCGACGTATGGTAGAGGGAATTTTGAGGAACAAAGGTGAAGGTTGGGTTTTGGTGGTTTTGACTGATTTTTCACACATTTTGCATAGGAAGGATAAGGCAGTCATGAATGAAGAAAATAAATAAATAAGGCTTTGCAGGGCTAAGTGCATTGGGAAAATAAAAGGTAAGTACAACGTTAAAAGGAGAAGAGAAGGAGGGGAATGGAGGCATAAGAGCAGTGCTCATAAATGAAACACACCTATGGGTTATGCATAGGAGACAAACAAAAATGCAGGATGAAACGATGACAGAAAGGCTTGGACTTGGTAACTACAAATTATTCCCCAAACTCGAACATAAAGAAATTTTGGCTTGTGGGAAGGTTTTCCCTAATTCAAACTCTATTAACAGAGATGAGAGGGGGGGAGACTTGACCATAGTTTTGGAGTTTTTCCTCTATTTCACTATGCATAAGAAATTAAAACAACAGAAGCACAAAAAATAAATAGCAATGAAAATTATCAGAAGCAGATCTAACTTAAATGGCAGAAGAAAAACTAGCTAAATGGTAGAAAGGAAAAGATAGTAACAACAGAGAAGCCGAGGCACATGGATTGGGCCCTAACCCACGATCCTAGCCCTCTGAAACTTAAATCAGTTGAATGGAACCATTCTGCTCATTTCATAAAAGAATAACTGCATACATCTCTAAAAGTTTGACCCCTGAATAAAACAAAACTCTCAATAGCTCATAACAATAGTTGTGAATGGAATCGAGCCTAGAATAGATTAACTCCTCCTAGCTCTAGCTGTGCTCCATTTATTCTACAGGGTAGTTACCAACAACTCCCTTGAAAATGGTGATTGAGTCCACTTTGACTCCAAGTAAACATAGATTGAGTGCTCTCCTCTTTGAGTTGCTCGGTTGCTTCTAGAATTCGAGTTGCTGGAGAGAATCCTTGGGGATCCTTCGGCTGCTTGTGGAATTCAAATTGCTAGAGAGAATATTTTGGATCCTTCGGCTGCCTTTAAGGGTGGAAAATCCTCCAAGTCTTTGTGATAAAATATTTATAAAAGTGCTTAATAAATCATTATTTTCTGCACTCAACCTTATATTAGGCACTCATAGTATGTTAGCCTTAATCACCACCTATACTAGCATGATAAACCCAAATAATAATAAAAATGCAAGAAAAAGAGATCTAAGAAGGCAAAAAAGTAAATATTAACCCCTCCAAATATGTCTAATGATGGAGTTCATCACCATGTGCTAGAGGAAGGAGACATGTTAAAAAATCCAGTCAGCTAAAGCGTTAGCATGGCCCCAGACGGGTGCGATCCCTAGGTGACTTTGACGGCTTAGATGCCCCTAGGTCGTGGCTCCTCAAGCCACAGGTCAATCCTGGAGGATCAAAGAAAACTTGACATACAAAATAATAATAATTATAATAATAATAATAATAATAATAATAATAATTTATTCTAATATCATAACTAAGACATAAAAAAAGGGGAGTTTTTAGGAAAAAAGGGAAGGGACCCACGAATTGCTAATTTTCCATCCACCATCCGTATTAAGAGTATTAATAGTTTTCTCAATTTTAATGACTTATCTTAATTTGCAGTGATGGAAATTATCAACCCTAGTGAGAACCTTGGAATCCTCGAAACATATATGGTGTTTCGTCCTTTCAGCATGCTTCGGTAAAGCAGAGGAGTGAGTCCTACAGTGTCTAAGGTCCGCTACGTGCTCTTGAATTCTCTGATGAATGGAGTGACTAGACTCTCCAATGTAGGGGGTTCCACAAGAACATGGAATCAAATAAATACCCTTCATGTTTTTAGGGTCTATAGGGTCCTTGACCGGCCTTAAAGAGTTATGAATGGTTTTTAATGGTCTAAAAGGGAAATCAACCTTATGCCTCCTAAGAATATTAATAATCTGTTGAAAATGGCAACAAGAAATATTGAAAATGGCACCCAAGGGGCTTCTGATTTAATTTTTCCCTAATTAAATTGGAAGGGAAATTGTAATTTCATCTCATGACAAATTGTATTAGTTAATTGAGTGAGGAAGACTTAGTTAGCTTAGGAAATTTGATTTTAGGGTCAAAGAAGAGGCATGTAGAGTTCTCCCATAATTTTAGAGGGTCCAGTTAATTACTTAACTCAATTATTTGAGTTAAAATAAGTTTAACTAGTTCTAACTAATGGATGAGCTAGTGAGAGGTCCAGTAAATTAAATATGATTTAATTCACATGAAGTGATCAATCAATTAACTGATAATTCACTATAAATATTTTTTGAATGCCAGTTCTAAGGAAGGCCTAGTTGAGATTGAGGTTAAAGACAAGATAACTATCATTTGAATAATTATAAATTTGTGTATAGATTATACAATATTCATGTATATCTTGGGATTCTCCTGATCTAACAATGTGCTACTGTTAAATACATAATCGCTTCTACAAATATTTGCGGAATTAAAAACACAATTGCCAATTACATAAGCATGAAGAAAGATCAATCACGCACAACACAAATAATTTCTCGGGGAAAGCTTACAGCTAAAAACCCCACTATCTTCTATTTTAAATTATATCATGGATCATGAAACAATTACATACAAATCCCCAAACACAAGATCCCTTAGTACATCAACTAATTGTCTCACACTGTCACAAAAAATTGGCAAATCACTTGCTCAATTTACTGTCTCTAGACACTGTACTCCTTTATAAATCCATGAAAATGTATGGACAGTGAAGAGCTCTGGCCTCTGCAAGTCCCTAGTTGGAAGGCGTGCCTAAACTAGGTGGGGACCACAAATCATAGATTTTTGGCGCAAAGTCTATTTTAGACATATGGATCATGGTCTATGAGTTGCAGGATGCTATTTATGGATGATTGGTCGAGTTGGTAAAAATAGATGGACCTCTATTTTTAGACATTGGGTGGTTTCTATTTTTAGACTGCCGGGCTAAAAATAGAACAGTCAAATATTATTAACCTTTAATAATATTTAGACTATAAACATTATCTTATCCTCTTGGAGCACTTATTAAGATGTGGATGGCACATTAGTGACAAAAGAAGTCAATTTTATTCTAGAGTTTTAGTTGAACTCTTCATATTTGGTGTGAATTCCAGACTCATGGCAAGATTTTGATGGGGAGTTGATTAGTGAGTGATTATGTTCAGTTTTAACTAATTCAGACTAGTTGTATTTAGTTTTAATGAAAAATACACTGGAATGGTGATGAATGAACTGGCCAAATTAATTAATTCACTAATTATTAACTCATAAATCAACTAAAGAACACATCAGTTGACTGCAATGCATGGATAGTTCAGTGGAGACCAGTGTTAGAGGTGGGTGAAAGGGTGAGTGTGGCTATCAGTTGTGACTATACTGGTGCATGAGATTTGCACACACATTGATTGAGATTGCCAATGAGGATTGAGCAGTTAAAAGCCAAGGGGATTCGAAATTGGATCTTATTCTTTTCCCTATTGGATTGCGCAGTAGAGGCAGACAAACAGTGGAGGAGTTTTGAACCCGTGACTTGTTCAAAAAAAAAAATTGAGCTAGTTTGTGTGTAACCTTTGGAGATAGTACTGAGTATTTGTGAGGAGTATTGTACTATGATTGTTACATGATTCTCTATCATTATAATATACAGATAGTTGGGGGTTTTCAGCTGTAAGCTTTCCCCATTACATACTGTGTTTATGTGTGTTTGACTATTGTGTTTATGTGCGCATGCGACTGTTTCTATTTCCGCATGTTGATGATCTGAGTAGAAGAGATTATGTGTTGCATATGAATTCGAATTGATATGTGATCAGGATAATCTACATTGAATAAATCTTATAATTCAACAGTTTCTGATCTATTTGATACTTAATCCACAGATAGATACCATCATTTCTGCCTTGACTACACAGTGTACGTGCATCAATGTATTGTGTGGTTGCGGAGTGCGCTGACAGATAATGTCTCGCCAGGTATTTTACTTCCCTTTCACCTAGAATAAATGGGTTTCCACTGAATCGTATACATACGATTAATAATAGTAAATCTTGATTTATAAGACCACGATTTGTGAATTAATTAATAATTAATTCACTTGATCTATATCTTAGTTAAATATTGGTATTTTAACATAATAGCAGTTAAGCTACTTTACAACACTGCATAAACTTCACTTTCTGTTACAACTTCGAATCACTTAGTTACAACTAAGTCAACCTTCATGTCCCACCAACCAACCACTTAACTCGAAATTCCTTTAGCTAACTTATTTTCCACTTCAGTTAACTATTTCCAAGTGCTCATTGAGAATAGATTATAGTTTATTGTCCAACTAAGATTAAGGGATAATGATAGTGGACATGCATCTATAAATAGACATGCATTCTATAAATAGATTATGCACATACATTTATAAATAGACATACACCTAAAAATATCCTGAGGTCCCATCATTAGTGTATTTTCTTAATTTTCACTAGGATTTTCTTGTTGAATCTCAACACTCCCTCTCAACAAGAAATGGATTATCCTTCACCTCGATCCTATCTCTATGGTATTCGAATTTTCTCTTGGTGAGCACCTTCGTCAAAATATCTGCATCTCTGTCTCCCATTAAATATTTAAAACAACAATTCTCCTACTTTAGTTGATCTCTGGAATTCCAACAAATAAAATATATGTGGCCAGATCATCATACCGAAACACGGATTAATCGAAGCTTAATGTAACTACGATTATCACAATGAATCAACTACATCGGATCCATATGAAGATGTTCAAACAAAATAGAATGTTTCCTGTCAGATAGCCTCACCATTCAGCTTATTGCTTCCATGTGTATTTTTCTTTAGCTGAATTGAGTGCCATGGATCTGCAGCTACCTCTTTGTGCCAAGAAACATGTAGATCCAAATGCTGGTCCACCTAGTAACAACTGTGCAGGCCCGGATTCCATTCAATCATCTGTGACAATGCAACTTCCTCCATCCATTTGTTTATGCCATAAACCTTCCTCCATGTTGCCCCTAAGTGTCTAGGACATGATTCCTGCTTCCAAGCAGGCTTGGTAGGCGCCCAAACATATCAGCAGGCTCGGGCCCAGTTAGCATATCAAGTTACGGGTCTGATAATTCACCAGATGTGTGGACCCACTGGCTGGGCCTGGCGGTAGCATCCTGCCTCTCAAAGTGGCATCATATTTCTCCAACTTATTTGAAGGGTATCCATGGGTTTACAACAGCCTTCCCTCCGTGAAACTCACCCGGTATCTCGCACGTATACATGGCGCTGCAAAAATTTCTACATATCGACATGTTGATAAATCAGGAAATATTGAAGAGGCCATATCTTCATTTTCTAACTCCATACGAATCCTCTGCATGGTGTATATGTATAATACCGATCAATATTAAATCATCAACGTAAAGAAAAATGATTAAAAGCTTACCCTCCACCACAATTTGTTATAGGTTTTCATTTGCTTCACTTTTGGTGAAGCCCAGTCCATTGAAATAGTTTTCTATCCGAGTGTACCAAGCACGAGGTGCTTGTTTTAGACCATACAACGCTCTTTTGAGTTGGGACACATGCAACTCATTGTTGAAGATATTTAAACCTTTAGGTTGCTCTATGTACACCTCTTCCTTAATGATCCCATTGAGAAACACATTTTTCACATCCATCTGATGAATGCACCAGCCCATCTACGCCGAGAGAGAAAAGATGGTCCTTATGGAAGAATGCATAGAAGCAGCATATGAAAAAGTCTATTATAATCCTATCCCTTCTCAGTGTGAAAACCCAGGACCAATCAAAAGCCTTGTATTTATCCACTTCACATGAGCCTTGTTCTGCATGTGGGTCCATATGAACCCTACCATGGGTTATCAAGCGTGCCAGACATTTCAGCAATGTTTTGAGCAATGGATTCATACTCTCGATAGCTTGCATCCCACTGTGTGGATTCTGCTGCTCCTGAAATGAAGATGGTTGAGTCAAGATGCATTTTCTCCATGAAACCAGTTTTCTTATCAGGTAAATATTGGGAGATTCTTTATCTTTGGCTGCTTATCGTGTGAAGTAGAGGCATCTGTTCAGTAGCCAGCATCGAGTCTTAGCCTATGACTTTTGTGAGTACCGCCTTGTCATTTTAGTGGATGGATGCTGGAGATGGACCTCCCTCCACTCCATGAGCCCTCTCCATGGGTTGAGTCCACATCCCCGAGAATATCTTTGAGACAACGGATTTCCTCCTCCATGTGAAGTCAGGCTCTCTCGGCTAGCAACATGGCTTTCCCCTCATCAAATTTCATATCCCATCCTTTAATAGCTCATTCTATTGTTTGAGAAAATACATGATAATTAATTTGTGGTTTTATTTCTAATCAACTTCTTTCAGGTAGGCTCCAGCTTCTTCCTGGTGTCCTTGGTCACATGTACATAAACAGATGAGCCAAAAATATTGAAGTGTGAAACATCCGGTTTCTTACAAGTGAAAGCTTCTTCACGTGTACTCCTGCCAAGTACTCTGTGAGGACAACGATTTTGCACATAAACCATAGTGTTGCATGCTTCATCCCACAAATGCATTGGTAGGCCCTGATCATGCAACATTGCTCGTGCTGCACCTAGGATCGTTCTATTTATTGAGTCTCAATTTACTTATTTTTTTACACCTTTCTCAGGCCTTAGCTCCCCTATTTTTTAACTCCTTCCACCCCTAATTATGCTTAATTCAGCTATATTATTTAGTTTTGCTTAAAAGGGTGCTATAAGCTTAAGGTATGTCAAATTAATAAAATAAGTGTCATTTTGCCTTAAACTTGAAGTATTCTTTGATCTAGATGTATATTTATTGAATTAATACTCCAAATGATCTAGAACTCATGTGCAGATTTACTTTGATTCGAAACAGCTCCGCAAATTCCTGAAGACAGCTCGTGCGACCACATTTCCTGCAGTCGTTCTTGATTTCCTGCAGCAGATATGGATTTCTTGCAATAGTTCCACATTTCCTGCAACCATCCTTATTTGATTTGAAGCAGCTCCGCAAAATCTTGAAGACATATCGTGCAATCAAATTTCCCGCAGCAGTTCCGGATTTCCCACAATCGTTCTAGATTTCCCGTAGAAGCTGTGATTTCCTGCAGCGACATCAATGGTTGAATATATTCTACTTATTTCCAAATCCAGAAAAAACATGGGTTTTGTGGGTAATTCATTGCACATGAAGGTTATCCTATTGGCTGCTTCAAACCTCTTTTTGAAACAACCCGAACTTACAAATTTCTCCTTGTAACCAGATTTCCTGCAGCTTCAACTATGTAATAGAAATCATCTAATCCATGCTTTCAGTTATGGATTAGACTCAACAAAAGCTAAATTCGATAGCCTAGACCTGTATTGTTGGCTGATAGCTTATATTAGTCATTCGAGCCAAATATGGGCTTTAGAGATCGGATAAAAGGAGATGTATTTCATATTGTAAAGGGGGTTGGGTTGGGATTTTTGTTGATAAGAAATATATCAGATTTTACTTGGTTGTATACATTCAGATTAATATAATATCTTATGTTTTGTCTACTTTGCTAAGCAATATCTTCGAGTTTTGAAGGGGTTGTGAGTGAGGGAGGGTCCCCTTCGCTCACAACTCCCGCATCATAGTGTGTGCTTTATTTCTGTTTCATTTATGCATTAATAATTCCTGTATGCAGCTAGTGCTTTCTTTCTGCATTTCTTGCAACAAACTGTTAATTGGTTAAGTGATTTAATTATTTATGTTAATGAGTCCTTTTCATTTGATCAATGTTTGGATTCATGCTCTTTAAGTTGGATTCTTAATTGTGGTTGATATTTTATCTTTTCCTGCATCAATATCAGCAAACCCAAGTGTTGTAGAGGGATGTTATAGGTCACTCCATAGCCATTTCTGCTAAAGTATTGATACAATAAAGAAGCATGAGTTTTTTATTGTTGTTTTATCTTTATCTTGTCATGGTCAATATCAGTAATCCTAAGTGCTTAGAGGGATGATATATGCCACTCCATAGAAATTGCGGCCAAGTATTCACATAGGAAAGAAGCATGTGTTGATGTGTGTGTTTGTTCTTCTAGGTGACTATTATAGGCAACCTCTAAGGTTCTCCTTTAATTGTCAACCCAAGGTATGTCTTCATATTTCAAGAGTGCGAGCATAGTAAATGCGAGTGACATTGGAAATAGCTACTCTATATTATTACGAAGAAGATCAATTAATTATTGAAGTTCAATCAACTCAAAGGGGATGGAATTTCTAAATTACCGTTAACTATCCTGTCTAAATAAGCCTAGTGAGAATAATCTATGATTGAACAACACACTCAATGAATTGAACAATAGTCCTACTGAATGGAACAACAACCTTAATGAATTGAAAAGCAATTACTTACTTTAATTTTGCAATGGAATTCTCTTGCAAACTTAACTGACTAACATTCTTCTGTATTAAGCACAACAAGAAACCTTATAGTATCGATGGAAAGATCTAATTCTTGGTGATATAAAGCATTGAACAGAGATCATGCTAAAGCGTATAAACAGATATAAAGGAATTGAGAAAATGATGAAAATGTTCAATAGATATAAAACTATTACTGTAAACCAAAAACATGAGCAATAACTACAACACCACAGGTTTAGAAATTTAACAAGTAGAAAGATATCTCACATAACGCATTAGATAACTAAACATAAATTCTGTAATTAACGTACATTACAAAGGTGAGTGCAGAAACTCCCAGGGCTGCGTCCAAACCACCAGAAGTCCAACGCAATGGAAAACTCATGAAATGATTATTCAAAATACCAAAATTATTTTATTAAAGAAGTCAAGACATGAATACAACTGGACAGTTCTATCCTGATACGCCTATTACATAAAAATAATTCTTAGTTCACCTCCCTTCTCTCGTCCATCCTTGTCCTTTTTAAAGGCGATTTCGCTCTGTGGAATGGTATTTTACAAACGAAGGCCCACTGAGCATGGCTATCATTTGAGTTCTTCGGACGTGGACCTATATTTCCGCCTTCCGCTCATCCCTAGGGTTATTGTGGATTCATGTTCTCTATCTTTCAGTTGTCTTTTGTTCATCGTTGATTTAGCTGCCTCGTTTACCTATGAATAAAGATGAAATAAGTCAAATCCTTATTTTTTTAAACATGCTTCTTACCATTAGTTAGTTTATCCTGATTTTGCATTAACGCTCCTTTCCTTTACTGTTAAGACGAGAGAAATCCTAAAAATGTATGATAACTCAAAGTAAAAGTAGGGTGAAATCATACCTTAATTCCAGCCCAACATACTCCCTCGCTTACCTATTTGTAGGTCCTCGTGCAAACAAATGGTTGAGATGTAGTTGTGTCAAGGAGTAGATAGGGTAGACTTCTTCCTTGTATGTTCTGAAACCCTGTTTCTGTCTAATTATTGCAAAGGAAGCATTTGTGTGCCCTTCTGGAAGTTCATAGTCATGATCATAACCCTCAGGGGGGTACCAAATGAGAGGGAATATATACCTGCACCCTAACCATTCAGGACCCATGTTGAAGACCATGTTACTATATGAGAGGAATTTGGAGGCGGCCGCTTTGAAGTTTCTGTAGCCAAATGGCTCCCTATTATTTACATTGTTTGTGGAGGCCATCCATCTTTGTTTGGCTGCTTCCAGGGTTGCTTCCTGAATGTCTTCGAAATATTCCCGCCCATGCTCTATAATGTCTTTATGGATGGGTCCCAGCTTAGTCCTTACACCCTTTCTTCGCATGAAATTCTTGTGTTGGATGAACAACTGCAGGGGTATAGTAGGCTCTCCTCTAACCCACAGGTTTAGGCCATGTTCTCTCTTCTGGAAAATGTTATAGGATTTGGCCCACCTAATCTGATTCTTAGCGAACGAGAGGAAGGCCTGCAACTGAACATCTCATATAAAGGGACTAGGATTGCCATCCCTGTCCTCTTCTAGAAAGAAGTTATGCATGTAAATTTCACATAAAAGGTGTTGGACTTGTTCATCTTGATCATTGCAGCAGTGGAAAAATTCTTCTATGGTTTTGAAAGTTGTGGCTTTCCTGCCCTAACGGCCTTGATTTTTAGCAGTAAATACCGTTTTGCTAAGAATAGGGCATAGTTGGTGGATGGTGCCCTGCATGTTAGTGCATCAGAATACAAAGAAAAAATCGTAGAGATTTTCTTCTTGGCTTGATCCACCTGGTCCTGTGCCCTTTTTACCTTTGCGTGCTCCTCTATGAGTTGGGAAAATGTTTCATCTTATGTGGCAGAAAGGTTTGTGAATTTCTTTAGTAGTGCCTGATACTCTTGTGCTGGTACTACTTCCTTTTTTCACTATGCCAAATCATGTTGTGCTCGAATTAATTCATTATACCATTTTTTATTGACAACTCTTTCAACGAGAGGAGAATAGGAAGGGGTTTCCTTCGTTTGGGTTTCGTTTTTGTTGGTGAATTCTTGCCTGGTTTGGACAGAGGCCTCGAAGGTGTCTACCATGTCTATTTGTACCTCGATCTCAATGCTACTTGCCAAGTCAGTCTGCATCTCAGCCTTAGCAGTATCTTTAGGTCAGTCTACATTTCAGCCTCAGCAGTATCTGCTAGGTCAGACTGCATTTTAGTCTCAGCAGTCTCTTCTAGGTCAGTCTGAATTTGAGCCTTAGCAATCTCTGCTAAGTCAGTTTGCATTCCAGCCTCAGCAATATCTAACAAATTGGTGATCAATTCTGTTTGGGTTTCTGCTATGGTCAATTCTTTCTTAGATTTCCGAGCCGTGTTTACCTCTTTCAACTGCTTCCTCAAATGTTTTACCAATTTCCTTAACCTTTTGCAGGTTCTGCTTAATTTCTTGAACTTCTTTTCAACTAAATTTCTTCTGGTCTAGCTTCAGCAGGGGGTGGAGGAGCAACAACCTCTTTTTTAGGGATGGTAGTGTCAATTTCAGGTTTTCTTGTGGTGGTGTCCTCTACCTGTACTTCGGAGTTTCCTTTTGTATGAGGGTCCTGGCTGGGAGAGACAATGTTACCCTCAGGTGTCAAAGGAACTGTTTCCATGCTTGTGTTCTACTCCAAGGGGATGGTGTCTCCTGACTAATTTTCGGATTCAGCCTCCTCCTCTGCATGTTCCACTTCATTCTCTCCATCATTCTCGAGAGGGGAGAAGGCCCTAAAATCCTGTGGTTCCTCTTGATAGGGTAATAAATTGGTGTGGCTGGAGCTGCTGGTAGTGGAGAACTGGTCTAATGGCTCTTCTTGCTCTCCATATTGCTGAGATAGGCTTTTAGTTTCATGGGATGTCCTCATTTGTTCCAAGAATTGAGCCATCTCCTCCTCATAATCTTGTAAGGGTATATTTTGAGGGCTTGAGGGAAATGAGCGGATGGCCCTGCCTCTTCTATGAAGTCTGAGGTTCCTTGAAGTCTTTTGGACCATTTTTGCCTGCTTGGTTCTGAAGCTGAGGCACGGGTCCTTTTCCTTCTAGGTATGTTCATCCTAGGGAGCTCAATTTCAGTTTCGCCAGGGTTTTCCTCAGGTACCTGTGCGGCAGGGTTAACAAAGTTATCCTAGGCTATCTGCTGCTTGTCTAACTCATGTATGGTGATTATTTTGATTAGCCCGTGGTGACTGAAAACTGCTTGAGGGTTTTTAGCTTTTCTTATTCGAACAACAGTGTCATGTAATATAGAAGTTAAGAAAGCAGGTAGGTTAACTGAAATATTTTGTTTAAGCACAACTAATAGTTTAAGGTGACGGGGTTTTACCACGTCTTGGCATCCATCGCATGTAATGATTCTCTGGATGAATGTCATCAGTTCCTGCCATGGTTGATGTAGAGAGGTATGTTTAATCCATTTTCCTTTTTTCTCTAATGGCTCTTTCGGATCCTGATATGCTATGACTGCCTCTCATAAGAGAAGGTGTTTCTCTGTCCATCTCTCTCCTTCTGCTAGTATTCCAGAGACTTCAGAAATAATTTCTTCTGTGACCAGTATAACTCTTCCCCTGAGCTTGGTCTATCCCTCCTGTAGGTTTTGCAGGAAATCTATTGCTACTTCTGTATCAAATCCCTGTATTCTGTGTAAATATGCCAGCCAGCCATCTTGCTCAAGGATAGCACTAGTTGCATCTAAAATCGGGAAGTTTGAAGGTTCATTCTAGAGAGAGTTTCCTCTCATGGCTGATGCGTTTCCTTGAGCTAATTTCTCCTTTTGATTTTTCTCTCCTTCTGCTTTGTTGTTTACAATGAACATTATATGTAAGAGAAAGGGAAACTGCAACATTCTACAGGTAACTTCATACCTTAATTGTGATGCTCCTTTGGTCTTATCAGCGTATGTAACTGAATTTGTGCAGGAGATTCACATGCTTGCTTATTTATGAATAATTACACCTCCTTTGCTGAAGTAAGGGCGTCCACGTCCTCAAGTACAAGAGGGATTTGATCAATCATGAATGCATACGGGGGGAATGTCAGGATTCAGTAATCATAGCCAGTACGTGAGAGCAGAGGTCATGGATTTGGAGCTTGAGGAAAGAGGAGTAATTGGGTAATTATGAGTATTTGGAAGTTGTCATAATTTTATCTCATGCGGAAGTGACCTGAGAGGGAGAGAAAATAGTATAGCTATTATTATGATAGGATGTCCTTCTTTAATGATAAAGTATGACAGAATCAAGACTGAGATAGGTAATGATTGGTGTCATCATCCTGAAGTTCAAACATGTAAGCATATCTCTCTTATAGATACTTATGTGGTATATTAGACTATCACTAATTCGAGGAGTGTTCTTATGTTAAGAATGGAAAAAAAATGGGAGGTAAGGTTTATGTAAGAGTAATTTGCTATCGTTGAAACATACTCTCATACCTTAAGTAGAGCCACTGCTTCTAGCAGGCGTTCATAGCCTCGACAGGGTTGCTATTTTAACCCGAAAAAATGAGCCAGGATCCTTATGTAAAAGTAGCTATTCTTTCAATTTTGTGGAGAGATCACCGTGCTGGTATGATAGCTAGATAGTCACAGTGCCACTCGCCAGAGTTGTAGCAGAGTGATCAGGTCGGCTCATGATGAGACATCTTGTCCTTCAAGCAGTTGAGAAGGTCATTACCCTGGTGTGGTGGCCATTGTGGGCATTTCACTTGCTAAACTCTTATGAACATGGTAGGTTGTCTCGTGATGAGACCCCCTATCCTCTCTTGAAAATTTACATACTAGTAGAGTACTTATTTTTGAAACATAAACATTTTTATTTATGAGGAGGTCATTGTGCTAGTGTGATGGCCAGATAGTCACAGTGCCATTCACTAGGATTGTAACAAAGTGATCGAGTCGGCTTGTGATGAGACCTCCTGTCCTTCAAGCAGTTGAGAAGTTCATTACCCTGGTGTGGTGGCCATTGCGGGCATGTCACTTGCTAAACCCTTATGATCATGGTAGGCTGGCTCGTGATGAGACCCCCTATCCTCTCTTACAAATTTGCATGTAATCATAATAGTTATTCTTTATACATGAAGGTAGGCTCATTAACTCCTTAAGAGTTAGGGATGGTGAGAGAAGTAAAAAGAATGCCAATACAATTAATACCCCTCATTCCTATTTCTTCTTATTGGAGGGAAATACTACTTGAAAGTGAAAAAAAATACCATCATAAGATCATGTATTGTATGATAACATATTTGAATTGGGAATGGCTTAGCCCTTCATTTCATATATGTATAATTTCGGCTTCCGTTTTAGATATTATAGTGTCAAAGGATCATCATATTGGTAAATTTACTGCTTTTGCCTTCTCTCCAACTGCTACTTCCCACTCAGAGATGTCTTTTATAGCTAGGGTGTGGATCGAGGGGAGGGTATTGACAAAGGGAATAATACAAATGCAAAAACACAGTTGTTCAATCCGATTGAACAACAAGGAAATTTAAAAACACAAAAGCATGGTTGTTCAATCCGATTGAACAACATCTGTTCAATTGGATTGAAGAGAAGTCATTCAAAGAATTTGAACAACAATTAAAAAACACAAAAGCATGGTTTTTCAATACAATTGAACAACAGTTGTTCAATTGGATTGAACAACGACCATTCAAAGCATTTGAACAGCAAAAAAAAACACAAAATACACGGTTGTTCAATATGATTGAACAGTAGTCATTCAAAACATTTGAAAAACAATAAAAACACAAAAAGCATGGTTTTTCAATCCGATTGAACAACAGTTGTTCAATTGGCTTGAACAACGGCTGTTCAAAGAATTTGAATAGCAATAAAAACACAAAAGGCATGGTTGTTCAATCCGATTGAACATTAGTTGTTCAATTGGATTGAAAAGCAGCCATTCAAAACATTTGAACAGAAATAAAAACACAAAAGCACGGCTGTTCAATTTGATTAAACAATAACTGTTTAATCGGATTGAACAATAGCCATTCAAATAATTTGAACAGCAATAAAAACACAAAAAGCACGGTTGTTCAATCCGAGTGAACAACAGTTGTTCAATTGGATTGAACAGAATCCATTCAAAACATTTAAACAACAATAAAAACACAAAATCATGGTTTTTCAATCCGATTGAACAACAGTTGTTCAATTGGATTGAACAACAGTCGCTCAAAGAATTTGAACAGCAAAAAAAATAACAGGATGAGAAAAAGGATACAATTGCGAGTATGAAGAATGTACAACAAAATAAGAATTAGGAATTGTAAGGAAATTATATACACTATTTACAAATGACAGTAGAAAAATCTCATGTACTTGAGGTTGTGGGGTTATCACCCCTTTCAGTCACAACTTGGATGGTGGGATCGTTTCTTACCTGCTGGCAGAAAGACTCCTTTGTGAGAGGTTTTCTATAGAGGTGTACTCTGTGCCCATTGACTCAAAATGTAGAACCAGACCCATCTGTGGTGGTCAAGGTGAGGGTACCATTGTTATTCACTTCTCAGATTTCTTATGGACCGAGCCAACTTGTCTGCAATTTTCTTGGAAAATCTTGGAATCTGGAGTCATAGAGAAGTGCCCAATCTCCTTTCTGGAATGTCTTCATTTTGATGAGGTTGTCATGCCACTTAGATCACTATTGCTATATGATCGTTGTGCGTTGTAGAGCCAGTAGCCGTGTTTCATCCAATTCATTTATTTGTTGGAGTCTTTTAATTTGGGCCTCCGTCAAATCCAATCCTACTTCCTGGGTTGTCCTTAGAGTTTTGACTTTGAATTCAATGGAAAAAATGGGCTCTCCTTGAAATACTAAATGACACAGAGAATATCCAATGGTGTTTTGCCATGTTGTGCAGTAAGCCCACAGGGCCTTTAGAAGTCTAGTGGCCCAATCTCGGCGATGTGATGATACTGTTTTAGTAAGGATTGCTTCAAGGACTTTGTTGGCACTTTCGACTTGTCCATTCGCCCACGGGTGGTAAGGAGACGTGACTCTGTGGGTGATGTGATGATTCCGTAGAGTGGTTGTGATTTTAATACCTACGAACTATGCCCCTCCATCGGTTATCACTTCCTGCAGTAGACCATATCACACAAATAGCTCGAACAGAAAGTTAATCACATATTCCTCCATGGCTCTTGATAAGGACACCGTTTCCACCCTTTTTCATTACGTAGTTTGTGGCAACCAGTATGTAGGTTTTCTGATTCAATGGTGGGTTGAACGGCCCAACGAAGTCTAGTGCCTATTGTTCGAATGGATCTATTACCAATTGTGGTTGCAGTGGCATTTCATTTGCTTGGCCTGGGCATCCCATTCTTTGGGAGCTATCCCAGGCTTGGACATATTTTTTCGTGTCTTTGAAGGTCATGGGCCAATAATAACCCAATTGTAATACTTTGTGTCCCATTCTGCAATCTATGAAATGGCCGCCACATGGTTCATCGTGACATGCCCGTAGGATATCATAGATCTCGTCTTCTCGGATGCATCTGCATATATGCATGTCGGCCCCTGTGTGGAAGAGGTATCCGTCGATCCAGGAGAACCTGGCACTGCATTGTACAATCATCTTCTGTCCCTTGATGTTAAATTCCGGGCAGTTTCCCTACGGCCAAGTAATTTTCTACATTTGCGTACCATGGTGTTTTTACTGCTACGACAAACAAATGTTCATCAGGAAACTCATCTTCGACTGCTAGTGTGTCATCTGTTTTTGGAACTCTGGATAAGAAGTCTGCGACCACATTTTCTTTCCCTGGGAAGTCTTTGATGGTTATGTCAAATTCATGCAAAAGCAACAACCAACGTGTTATTCCCCCATTTGTGATTGGTTTATTGGATAAATATTTAATGGCAGAGTGATCAGTATACAGGAGTACCTGATAGCCCGTTATATAATTTCTAAACTTATTAATAGCATAAATGACTGCCAGGAACTCTTTTTCTGTCACTGTGTAATTTAATTCAACAAGAGTAAGATTTTTGCTGATATAATAAATAGCATAGGGCTTTTTGTCTTCTTCTTGACCGAGGACTGCCCCTATCGCCATATTGGATGCATTTGAAGAAATTTGAAAAGGCAGCTCCCAGTTAGGACTTCGTAAGATTGGTGTTGTCGAGACCAGTCTATTTAAATTTGAAAAAGCAGTGTCACACTTATCAGACCAATGGAATTCGACGTTTCCAGTTAGAGCATACAAAGGTGCAGCAATTTGTGAGAAATTCTTCATAAACTTATGATAATACCTTGCATATCCCAAAAAACTACACACCCCTGTTTGTGTGAAAGGAGTGGCTAATAAAAGGATTACCTCTATCTTTGGCGAGTCTACCTGTATTCCTGCTGCAGAGATGTAGTGCCCCAGGATTACTCCTTCGGTCATCATCATGTGGAATTTTTCATTGCTTAAGCATAACCTGGTGGAAATACATCGTTCCAATACTTTTTCTAGTGTTTCTAACACTTGATCAAAATCATCACCATATGGGGTGAATTCTTCCATGTAAATTTCAAGCCCCTCATTTATTAAGTTAGCAAAAATGCTGAGTATGGCTCTTTGAAAGGTTGTTGGGGCATTGAATAGTCCGAATGGTACCACCTTGTAGGAAAATGTACCCCATGGGCAGGTAAAGGTTGTTTTATCCTGGTCTTCGGGGGCTATTTGGATTTGATTGTAACCACTGAAACCGTCAAGAAAAGAAAAGAAATGCTTCCTTGCCAATGTGTCCAGAACCCGATAATTAAAAGGGAGGGGGAAGTGGTCCTTCTATGTCGCCTTATTCAGTTCTTGATAATCCACATAGATTCTCCATTTCCCATTCTTTTTAGGGACGACTACTAGAGGGGAGACCCACTTGCTGTCTGAGATAGGATAAATGAAATTCACATCCAGCAGATTTTGTAGTTCCTCTTTTACCACTTCTTTTAAATGAGGGTTTAACCTACGTTGTGGTTCTCAAATAGGCCGAGCCTCCTTGTCGGTATAGATGTGATGGGTGCATAGCTAGGGATCTATGCCCTTCATGCTTGGGTAGTCCCAAGAAAATGCTCACTGATACTTCTGTAACACCTTTATGAGCTTCTGCCTTTGGTCACTATCCAGGTTTCCATTGATATTCAAAATTTTCCTTGGCTCAATTTCAACAGGTATGCTATTGCGTACAGCGGTTGTAGGTATATGTTTATTATCAAGGTTTGCCAAGAGATCCTCTTGCGTTTCCTCTTCAAGAACTATTTTTAGCATTTGGCATTTCAAGTTTTCGAATGCAGGCGGTTGATTCATAAATTTATTGATTACATCATCCTCAGTTTGATATTTAAATTCAAGAGCCTTGATCAAGGTCAGAGGTGGACGAATATTTTTCTCCCAATATGTATGCAGATTCTTGTGAATGAGTACCGCGGGTAAACTTGGTTTGGTAGGTGGATAAATGATAATGTTCTTTATGGAATCTCCCCTAGTAATGGTCATGCTGCCTGTTCGGCAACCTATGTAAGCATCGACTGTCGCTAACCAAGGTCATCCAAGAATCAAGGGTTGTCCATCCATTTTATTTTTTGGATTAATAACTAGGAAATCGACCGGATACTCCCATGAGTCTACAAAAACCAGGATGTCTTGCAATATTCCTTCTGGCTTGATAACTGACCTATTGGCGAGTTCCAATAGCGTAGATGTGGGTTCTAACACTGATATGCCTAGTTTTTTGCAGGTCCCTGTTGTTAAGATGTTAATGACTGCCCCTAAATAGACCAATTTGTTTGGAAAGGAGTGGCCAAATATTTGTATAGTTACTATGGGATTCCTTGGGTCATCATATTTAATAGGGGCCTCCTTACCCAATAATAAGTCAGAAATTGTTCCTACCACATGAGTGGTGGGAGCAATGTTTGCTCTTTTTTCTTGCTTCCTGCCACACAGTTCTTTAATTGTCTTGGCATAAATGGGAATGTCTTGTATGGCCTGCAGAAGAGGAATTTTGATGCAAAGGTTTCTTAATTCTCCCAAAATATCAAATTCTGGGGAAGCCATTGGTATAGGCAGTGTTAACCTTTCAGGGAAAGGAGTTGAAAGAATCCCAAGATTTTGAAGCTTCTCTTTGTCAGCCATTTCCTTTTCTTTCTCCTCCTCTGTTACATTCATTTGTCTGGGATCTGTTGGAGTTCCAAATTCCAATTGCGGTGGGATCGTCCCTTGTGTTGGTGAAATAGTACATCCTGACCTCAACCTTATCTCAGTACATTTCTTCTGTTCAGTTTTGGGGTTAGGATTTTCCATGATCTGGATTAGCTGAACCAGCCTGTTGTTGGGGTTAGGATTGGGTTGGGCTAGTAACAGAGGACAGATGATACGCTGAGGCTTTTTCTAGACAGGGTATGGAGCTGACAGTGTAGGTTGATTTTGAATTCCTATTCCCATTGGTTGGTGGGCCATTCCTAAAGGTCATTGCCAATTTTGAGGCCAATTTGTGGTTTGAGAAGGGGATTTTGGCCACTGAGTTTGATATGGATTGTTTTTCCAATATGGAGGAGAACATGGAAAACTTGGCCAATTATTCCCTGTAGAGGATTGCATTGGCCAAGGTGGTATAGGAAACGACTAAGACAGCAAGTGGAGAAAGGTGGTTGATTTTTCCAAGCTGTTGAGTGGTTATGTTGGTTAAACTGCAGAGAAGGAAATAACGGAGGCAGATCTTGAGCCATACCTGGTCGTGTCTGCCATTGTCGACGCTGGTTCATCAAGTAGACTGGTTCTGTTTCTTCTTCTACTTCTTTATAAACTTCTTTGAGTCCTGGGAGTGAAGGGCAATGATCCGTAGCATGATCCTTAGTGCAGATAGCACAAGTCTGAATCGTGTCTAAGGGGAATTCCTTTTGGATGTGCTTCTTCTGACAGCGTGGGCAGAAGACGACCAAGTTATGTTCCGCTATAGCTTTCTTCTGCTTGGCTTGTAGGAAATCAAGCTATGTTGTCAAAGTACCTAAAATTTCAGTCTTGAAGTCTTCCAAAATATTACCAAACTCTGCTCTGGCTACGTTGCCACCAGACTACTTGAGATCTTTCTATATCGAGTCTCGTCCAATTGGCTTATTTCGTATACTACCCCGAGAGCACCTGATACAGAGCTAAATAATTTCATCATATTCTTCTTGACAGATGTCCCCTCTTCCCATTATATTGAGTGTTTCAACCCATTCTTCTTTCATTCCCTTAAGTATTTTTGTTTTTAGGATGTCTTTGGATAATGCAGTATATGGGGACCTTTGCAGATTATATTGAAATCTTTCAACATACTCTTCTAATGTCTCATTTTCTTTTGCAGACATATTGAAGATTTCATCTTTTAATTCCCGAGTCTGGCAATAATCTTGATATTTGGTTAGAAAGATGTTCTTCATTTGGTCCCAGTTATTGATGGTTACCACTCCAAGTCCCATGAACCAATGTAATGCCACCCCCTTCAAAGTAGAGGGGAATAATTCCAGTTTCTGCAGGTCAGTGGTGTAGTCGTATCCCCTACATAAGACGTCGAACTCAAATAAAAATGCATCAGGATCTTCCGAGGTCAACCCATGGAAGGTGGGGATGTTTTGGAGGGGAATGGCTTTCATAGGGGCGTTAGCAGCATGGTCAAAAATGGGATATTCCAATGTCAATGTCTGCTTTTGATTCTGGTTTTTATTATTTTCCATTTGATCAAATATAGGCCAGTATTCTTTAGGGATTTCTTGTTCAAGAGGAGTGATCTTAGCAGGATTGGGTGAAAAGTGGGGAGGAGGCTTTACAACACTCCCTTAATAGAAAATACCAAGCGTCTGGATTTTGACCACTTTTTCAGGGGATTCAGGCTCTAGAGCTCCTACTTGTATTGCCCCACTAGTTTCTCCTTCTCCTTCTTGTAAATTGCAAGAACCTCCCTCTCTTGAAGGGTCAGTGCCTATGTGTTCAGTAGTCTGGAGGATTTTTTCAGACCCTTCGGTTTCACTGTGAATCTCGGCGTGGGCTATAGATGGTGAGGCTGCTGCCTGAGGGAGAGTAGTAGGACGTTGAGTGGGAATGATTCTGGGTCCTACAAATGCCTAGGATTCATCTCTCTTAACGATTTCGTCTATGTATGTCGTTCTACCAAGGATTACCGGTCCTTTGGGTTTTGTAGACTTTTGTGAATGATTTTGATTTGTCTCTATCCTTTTCTTCCAAGTCATAAAACAAAAGCACCTATTCTACTGACCTTTAATCAATTACTGAGAAGTGGGCTAGGGGGCAAGTGTTTTTCTTTCCAGTACGTAGGTTCTTACCTCTCGTTTTTAATACCTAATGCTTCGCAGCAACAGAGAACAAGGAATGAATGATGTTGCTCTCAACATTCTCCCCAGCAACGGCGCCAAAAATGTTGGTTCTTCTAGGTGACTTGATAGCCCGTTATATAATGTCTAAACTTATTAATAGCATAAATGACTGCCAGGAACTCTTTTTCTATCATTGTGTAATTTAATTTAGCAGGAGTAATATTTTTGCTGATATAATAAATAGCATAGGTATTTTTGTCTTCTTCTTGACCAAGGAATGCCCCTATCGCCGTATCGGATTCATCTGAATAAATGCAAAAAGGCAGCTCCCAGTTAGGACCGTGTAAGATTAGTGTTGTCGAGACTAGTCTCTTTAAATCTGCAAAAGCAGTGTTACACTTATCAGACCAGTGGAATTCGAAGTTTCCAGTTAGAGCATACAAAGGTGTAGAAATTTGTGAGAAATTATTTATAAACCTACGATAATACCCTGCATATCCCAAAAAACTATGCACCTCTGTCTTTGTGCAAGGAGTGGCTAATAAAAGGATTACCTCTATCTTTGTCGGGTCTACCTGTATTCCTACTGCAGAGATGTAGTGCCCCAGGATTACTCCTTCGGTCATCATCATGTGGAATTTTCATTGCTTAAGCATAACTTGGTGGCAATACATCATTCCAATACTTTTTCTAGTGTTTCTAATGCTTGATCAAAATCATCACCATATGGGGTGAAGTCGTCCATGTAAATTTCAAGTCCCTCATTTATTATGTTAGCAAAAATGATGAGTATGGCTCTTTGAAAGGTTGTTGGGGCATTGCATAGATCGAATGGTACCATCTTGTAGGAAAATGTACCCCATGGACAGGTAAAGGTGATTTTATCCTAGTCTTTGGGGGCTATTTGGATTTGATTGTAACCACTGAAACTGTCAAGAAAAGAAAAGAAACACTTCCCTGCCAATGTGTCCAGGACCTGATCAATAAAAGGGAGGGGGAAGTGGTCCTTCTGTTTCATCTTATTCAGTTCTTGATAATCCACACAGATTCTCCATTTCCCATTCTTTTTAGGGACGAATACCAGAGGGGAGACCCACTTGTTGTCTGAGATAGGATAAATGAAATTCATGTCCAACAGTTTTTGTAGTTCCTCTTTTACCACTTCTTTTAAATGAGGGTTTAACCTATGTTGGGGTTGTCGAATAGGTTGGGCCTCCTTGTTGGTATAGATGTGATGGGTCAATAGCTGGGGGTCTATGCCCCTCATGTCTGGGTAGTCCCAAGAAAATGCTCACAGATACTTCTGTAACAACTTTATGAGCTTTTTCCTTTGGTCACTATCCAGGTTGCCATTGATTTTCAAAATTTTCCCTGGCTCAATTTCAACAGGTATGCTGTTGTGTACAGCAGTTGTAGGCATATGTTGATTATCAAGGTTTTCCAAGAGATCCTATTGTGTTTCCTCTTCAAGAACTATTTTCAGCATTTGGCATTCCAAGTTTTCGGATGCAGGTGGTTGATGCATAAATTTATTGATTACATCATCCTCAGTTTGATCTTTAAATTCAAGAGCCTAGATCAAGGTCAGAGGTGGACGGATATTTTTCTCCCAATATGTATGTGGATGCTTGTGAATGAGTACCGTGGGTAAACTTGGTTCTTTAGGTGGATAAATGATAATGTTATTTATGGAATCTCCCCTATAAATGGTCATGCTACTTGTTTGGCAGCCTATGTAAGCATCGACCGTCGCTAACCAAGGTCGTCCAAGAATCAAGGGGTGTCCGTCCATTCTATTTTTTGGATTAATAACTAGGATGTAATATTCCAAAATTTTCCTACAATAAATTGGAATATTAACTTTTGCTATTTTCACTTAGGAGTTGAATAATTGGGTGAGAAGGCATATTCATAATAAAAAAATGGCTAAAATCCCTCTAGTATGAAAGGGGATCAGTAGTGGAACTAGATTTCACACCCTCATGTGTGAAAAGAGACATTTGCAAAGAGGTTGGGTCAAGTTTGACCAAGTCAAACAACGCAGAGGTATGAGGGTGAAAGCATCTTGTGGGATAGCACAGAGAAAGAGGAGGGAAGATTCCTTGAAGGAGGAAACCCTAAAGAGTGGGACCCATTGAGAGGGAGCTCTCATGTGTTTAAAAGGAGGGCAAGGCAACCATTGTTACTCATGCATATGATTATTGATTTCTTGTCTGCTTATACTATTTGTAGTCTCCCGCTGTTTAGTTGAGTTGCTATGCTACTTAGCACAAGTATTTCCTGTTTAGGAATCCTTCTCCTTTCTTGAGAAGCCTTTTGAAGGAGTTGAACTGATTTGCCTCACATCTAGGCTTGAGGCCAAGCATCCTCCTCCAGTACAACGTTATTTCTGCAACAGAGTAATGTTGTGTTGCAGGGTGTTGCAGTGAGGGATCACAACACCTCTTCCATCACTTGTTTTTCAGAGGAGGAGTCTCTCTTTGCTTTGGGAGATCATTTTGGAAGCCATTGGAGCTTATTGCAGATCTCGGCATTGGGCCAAGTCATTCCCTTGCCCCTACAATGCAGTTTTATTTAGTAACTGTGTTATTTTCATTGAGAATTTGCTGTGGGGTTTGCATTGTTGATTGGAAGGTGAGATTTCCAGTGATAGGATCATCCTTCACTTTGAGAATCCCTTGGAGGAGGTCTAATTTAGATTATTCATCATATTCAGACTTCTCTATTTCATTTCCAGTTTTGAGTTGCAGCTGCTACCCAACAACTCTAACATTTTTTTCCATTTTGTATATTTCAGCCAATCCTTCCAAGGATTGTTGTATTATTGTTTCCAGGGGTTGAGAGCTTGCTCCCCCTTATTTATTTAGCCATACATTGTCATATATTTTTGTTATTATGTAATATGATGCAGTGCCTCTTATAAACTACGTCCTTTTAGCCTGCAACAATTCGTATGTAGCAGTGTTCTCTATTTGTGATGTACATGTTCCATTGAGGCTCTCATTTCCTAGCTTGAGTGATTGATTCCTCAAATCATTGTACTCTTTTTACTGCTATAACATCAATTGTTGGCTATCTATATCTTCATGTTCCCAGGCTTATTAAAATAACGTTGTCTTTCCATTATTGGTTCATGCATTTGCTGCAGCCCCTTCATCGGGCACTTTTTGAGGACATCTAGGTGTGGGAGATCTGTTTAACCCACCTAGAAGGATTTATTTGGAACCTCATCTTGGATTTAGGACTTAGACACATTTTTCTAAGGGATCCAGGTCCTGTTTTCAATTCTTGTAGCAGCCATTCCTGGAAAATGCGTTTTCCAGTCATGCCTTGCTAGCTGTTCCAGATTTGGGATATTACAGTGGTATGAGAGCATGATCTCTGGCTCAGCCTATGAGTCTCAGCCCAGGAAGATCACAATAATGAAGAAGATGAGATTACTCTCATCAGTGTTCAGATCTGGAGAGGACCTCTCTAATGAGGTCAAGAATATTGAAGAAATAGAAGAGGAAGGACCATGCACTTCCTATTCTCATCAAGAAGAAGACGTTGAGCATGGGAGATACTTGCATCATCTGATTCTAAGTAATTACCTTTTTGAGTACAAATATCAACCTAGAGCCTTTAGGGAGACTCTAGATTTTCCACATTTCATCCAGTTAGAGGAAGAGAAGAGACCCTGAAGCAGAAGAGAAATCAAAGGCAATATATTTTTGTTGTCTACCTTTGGTGGGTCATCTACAACAAAAGCTTGGGTGAGAAAGTTGGAGGCATTTTTCCTACTACATCCAGTAGCAGGAGAAGAAGTTGTTAAAATATCAGCGCTGCACTTGGAGGGTGGAGCCTATGTTTTGTGGTTCAGCCACTTGAGCCATGCAAGGGTGAGAAATTTTGCAGAGTTTACTCAAAGGTTGATCAAAACCTTTGATGGAGAAAGAACAAAGGAGGAAAAGCTCACACCACCACTTGAGGAGCCTTGTACTAATGTTGTCACACTCATGAAGGAGCAGCCACATGCATCAACAGTTGGGGCAGCCAACACATTGGAGGAAGAAACTCTTGCAGCCCTACAAGAGGTTCCCAAATCTCATTAAGGTATGAAAATATTTCCACTATCTATTGTTGCAGCAAATCCTTTTGAAAGTTTTGGAGCTTTTCTTCTGCATGACCAAGGGTCAAATCACACTACTAATCTAGAGCAGCAAGATTGCACTGCACTGTGCAACATGGAAACATTCAAGGAGGAAATAAACCATCATCCTCATGAGCCATTGTTGGAATGTTCATCACACTTGAGTTTTGGGTTTGAAGACTTGAAGGAAGATAGTAGACATCTTGAAGTGAGAAACTCTTTCTCCTTTCTAGATGACCCTTTCTCAATGAGCTCCTCTGAGCTCAAAGAGAAACTTCTACTTTCAGCAAATCCAAGACCTCATTGGTTTTGGAGGACTATTTTTGAGAGGGAGGTCTCATGGAGATATCTCATTAGAGGTGCACTTCAACACATCATGGAGTGCAAGGATGTTCTTCCCTTCTCACAGGAGCAGATAGAAGATGGAGGACATCTTAGGATGGATAAAATCTTTCATGCTTGTGTTGGACATTCCTTGAGCCATACACATCATGATGGGAGTTTTTGGCCTACCACCTATTTGGGTCCTTATGGGATCAAATTGATCCTTGAGAAGATTGGATTTCAAAATCCCATGAAGTGAAAAGACATGAATATGATTTGGGAGGATGAAACAAATCATGACACTCCTATAAAAACTCATGAAACCATCCTTAAGCTGGAGTATGAGGCAACCATTGCATCCTTGGAGAGACTAATAGCGCTATCAAATAATGATGGAGAGGAGATGTTAAATTCATCATATTTTGATCCTTATGGATTCAACATAGTCATGGGTGAGAGATCTTCTCTAAGAGGTCTCCAAAGAGCTGCATTTCAAACTTTCATGAAATGCAAAGAGAGAAATTTTGTTTGGGAGGATGGTAGCCCTCATGGGAGGAGTACCAAGATGAAGAGAAGAAAGAGGCATCCACAAGTGATTGAGTGGATGTGGTCGATGAGAAAGGAGCTAGGAGTCTACTTGCAAATATATGACATAGGGCAGAAGGAGGCTTGGCTGTGCTGGCTCCTCTTGAAAGATTTTGGCCATCACTTAGCATGTCCTCTTCCTGGGAGGATGGGGATGGAGAAGCAGTGGAAAGATGCTTGCATCATTGGGGAAAAAGGAGTATGGATGCATGGTGGTGATGTGATATTCATATCATTCATTGTGTCTTCATCACATGTGTTGTATGATGGGAGCATAAGGAGGCAGTAAGCACTTTGGTTGCTTGAATTGCACTTGAGAGAGCAAGGACAAATTTGCTCTCATATATTGTGTGATGTTGCGGGAGTAGAAGAGAGCACTCTCATGGTGTAAAGGGGCTACTCCTTGGCCTTGGATGATTTGGAAGCACTTCCTTTTTGGGAAGTATTCCATATTTGTAGCAGCATTACTAGAGGGGTCTTTGACAGGGAGCATGTCAAAGAACAAAGCTTTGTATTGACAGGAGCCTATTTGCATTAGCTCACAGCTCTATCACTTTGGAGCAGAGACTTATGGATGGAGTGTTCCTAGGATCACTTCACATTGGATGCACTCGGTGAACAAGGAGGAGGTGATGATGATATAGTAGTGGGTAGATACATCTATCACTATGACATATTCTTCTTGGCTTGGATTTCCAAGCATGAGGAGGATTATCTTCTTGCAGCACATGATTCATGTATCTTCATAGCATGCCAAAAAACTATGGAGGACTCACTCATGGATCCATGTACCATCTTACTTCCGGAATATGGTAAGAATTTTGTTTTTACATGTATTTACTTCCATACTCTTACCATTACTTTGCAGTGCATTGATCCACAAGAGGGAAAGCTTTTCACATTGCTCCAGGATCAATGTTGGGCCAAACTATATGATGGAGGCAGCCATATTTTATGTGGCCTTGGGAAAAATTTTTCTCATTGCATGTATGTTCAGATGTTATATCATACTACTTGCCATATGATGACATACATGACTAACTTTGTAACAAGAAACATTTTTCCTTGTACTTTTTTGAAGTAGCAGTTTGCAAAACTGCACTGTACACACTTAGGAGACTGTTGGTATCTTCAAGCACCACATGTAGCCATCAATATCTCCTTTATTATTGTACTGATCATGTCTTCATTTTTTGATATTGTTTCTATTCTTGTTGAGAGCATGATTGGGATATTGACACATAAGTTGGATGTGTCTTTGAAGGGAAAGAGTTCCCACATTTTCTACACTACATGTTCTAATGGGAGCATGGGAGGAGATATGGCCACCACAGCCACATATTTGTTCTCTTTTGAGGTGGACCATGGACTTGATAGTCATCCATTGTATAACCATGGGCAATTATTTGATCATGTCTTGTTGAAACATTCAGCCATTTACTATTCATTAGTAGATGAGATGATTCTTGTATGTTACTTGCCACACTATTTTCTGAAGTTGCAGTGGATGAGAATGCGTTGTGTCCTTTTGAGACATTGTTTGTATCATGTACCATCATGTAAAACCTTTAGAAAAATTCTCATTAGGATGATCTATGATGATCATGTCCTATTCATCATGGATGAAATATTTTGGGCCAGCTTATTCTTCAATGTTGGGAGAGGAATCTTTGGAGGATTATTCTTCACTTTTCCACTTGAGGGAAATACTTTTGTAGTGCAGGATCAACACATACTCTACACTTACCATAATTGGAGAGAAGGACATCATGAGGTAGGCTATGATGCTTACCATGTTCAAAATTTCAGCCCACCTTCATTTCCGGAGCTTGAGGTGGAAGGAGAGTTTCAGGAGTTTCCATGTTGGGAGGTGACTCATTTTGTTTGGATGATTTCTTGGGGATGGAGGATCCAATTGGGGAAGATGTTTTCCCAACACTTTTCAGTCTCCAATGCCGTGGGAGAAACTTCTTATTTCTATCCTTGTAGTTGCTTGAGGACAAGCAACATTTGGGAGGGGAGGACTGTAATATTTCAAAATTTTCCCACAATAAATTGGAATATTAACTTTTGCTATTTTCACTTAGGAGTTGAATAATTGGGTGAGAAGGCCCATTCATAATAAAAAAATGGATAAAATCCCTCTAGTATGAAAGGGGATCAGCAGTTGAACTAGATTTCACACCCTCATGTCTGAAAAGAGACATTTGTAAAGAGGCTGGGTCAAGTTTGACCAATTCAAACAGCGCAGAGGTATGAGGTGGAAAGCATCTTGTGGGACAGCGCAGAGAAAGAGGAGGGAAGATTCCTTGAAGGAGGAAACCCTAAAGAGTGGGACCCATGGAGAGGGAGCTCTCATGTGTTTAAAAGGAGGGCAAGGTAGCCATTGTTACTCATGCATATGATTATTGATTTCTTGTCTGCTTAGACTATTTGCAGTCTCCAGCTGTTTACCTGAGTTATAGTGATGCTTAGCACAAGGATTTCCTGTTTAGGAATCCTTCTCCTTTCTTGAGAAGCCTCTTGAAGGAGTTGAACTGATTTGCCTCACATCTAGGCTTGAGGCCAAGCATCCTCTTCCAGTACAACATTATTTCTGTAGCAGAGTAATGTTGTGTTGCATGGTGTTGTAGTGAGGGATCACAACACCTCTTCCATCACTTGTTTTTCAGAGGAGGAGTCTCCCTTTCCTTTGGAAGATCAGTTTGGAAGCCATTGGAGCTTATTGCAGACCTTGGAATTGGACCAACTCATTCCCTTACCCCTACAGTGCAGTTTGCTTCAATAAATGCGTTATTTTCATTGAGCATTTACTGTGGGGTTTGCATTGTTGATTGGAGGGTGAAATTTCCAGTGATAGGATCAATCTTCACTTGGAGAATCCATTGGAGGAGGTATACTTCAGATTATTCATCATATTCAGCCTTCTCTATTTCATTCCAGATTTGAGTTTCAGTTGCTACCCAACAACTCCGACATTTTTGTCGTTTTGTATATTTCAGCCAATCTATAATATTCCAAAATTGGAACAGCTACACTATTGGAAATAATATGAGTAATTACCAATGTGATCTACATAAATATGTCTTATACAGATGTTAAATCACTTATCCTTCAATAAAATATATAGCAACAACTTTTTACAGTGTTTTATAAGGCAAAAGGTGGGGAAAAGTGATGATTTAGGCCCTAAAACGAATGTATTCAGAGATTTGCGTAAAAATAAGATGGTAAAGTGATTGGATATGATAGCTACGGTTATGAGGGATGCCCATGTCGAATTTCAGAAAAAAGAAGAAGGTGTTTTTCTATATTAAACAGTTCCTCCTTTCCTAACTAGGCTAGAAAACCTTGATTTCCCATGGCTTAAATTATGCAAAAAGTGATGAAGCTTCTATAGTGTGATTTTTTGAAGGGTTTAACTGAAATAATGATGGAATATTAGTATGTCAAGTTTAGAATATGATTCAATGGCTTTATATTATAAAATATATATTTATACATGAAGGAAGGCCACAAAATGAAGTGCTGCAACCATGGAATGAGACAAAAAAGCTGAACAACGTAATTTACAGGGGGCTGAAGCAGTGTTTCATTATATTTTAGATCTACAAAAGATCTGAATAGAAAATCATAGATCAGAATGGGATCTATATGCAAAAGGAGCTTTTTAGTACATTCCCCTTGGGGATCTCAGCAGAAGATGAATAACAATGAATAGATCTGAGATCTACACCATATATTTGCAATAATATTTAGAAATTTCTGAAGAATATGATACACAACAGATCAGATCTGAAATAGAACATGGATTTATTGGCCAATCCACGGATCACCATAGTGAAGGAAAGGAGTCCTTCCACCGGAGATCTCTCCTCCAAACTGCTATCAAATGTACACTGCAAATTTTCCTACAAAGAGGACGCAGTTTCCTAAAGTGACTATGCTGAAGAAGTGGAGCACACTTTGGCCTGATTCCAAGATAAGAATCTGAAGCTCAAACTGAAGAGGCACTCTTCCAGGAGGTTAAAACACACACTCCATGAGAAGAGACACCCAAAATAAACTAGATCTCTGCAGATCTAGAACTCCACTTTCCGCAGCCTACATAGACAGCTCACCCCAATAGGACTGCGTTGTAGATGTAAGATGAGGCTTGGCCAAAATTCCAGATAGTCGATCAATGCAGCACAATCTCCTCCAAGAAATCCTCAAGGAAGGAGGGAGGATCCCTAAACAGGAAACCCTCACTATTCTCTTGCTAAACAGCCCAGAGAAATAGAATTAGTATAAGGAGACTAATTTCTGAATATCTTCAACGTCCCTTCTCTTGAGCCTTCTCCTTCCTTTTATAAGATGAGGATGTGCAAAACCCTAAACCACCTTAAATCACTTAACCCCTTTCACATGAGGTCCTCCTTCTATAACTGCGTTGTCCCTTTAGGAGATACATTGAACCTAGACAACACTGTAGATTTGGTCCTGTTGACTCAGTCAAATAGCTCAAACTTGTTTCACACACAAGTGGCTTTTATTAAGAAAGCCCTGATTTGTCTCTGTTCACATTGGGCATTGATTTATTTTTATGTTTTAGGAGTTTTCCGTGTCCTCCTTTACATTTTATTCATCAATAAATAAAATTAAAGACAGAATGAAATATTCCTATTATCTTGGGCTAATTAGGAATATTACACAATCCTTCCAAGGATTGTTGTATTATTGTTTCAAGGGGTTGAGAGCTTGCTCCCCCTTATTTCTTGAACCATACATTGTCATATCTTTATGTTATTATGTAATATGATGCAATGCCTCTTATAAACTATGTCCTTTTAGCCTGCAACAATTCATATGTAGCAGTGTTCTCTATTTGTGATGTACATGTTCCATTGAGGCTCTCATTGCCTAGCTCGAGTTATTGATTTTTCAAAGCATTGTACTCTTTTTATTGCTATAACATCATTTTTTGGCTATCTGTATCTTCAGATGCCCAGGCTTATTAAAATAATATTGTCTTTCCATTATTGGTTCATGCATTTGCTGCAGCCCCTTCATCGGGCACTTTTTGAGGACATATAGGTGTGGGAGATCTGTTTAAGCCACCTAGAAGGATTTCATTGGAGCCTCCTCTTGGATTTAGGACTTAGACACATTGTTCTATGGGATCCAGGTCTTGGTTTCAATTCCTATAGCATCCATTCCTGGAAAATGCGTTTTCCAATCATGCCTTGCTAGCTGTTCCAGATTTGGGATATTACATAGGAAATCAGCCGGATACTCCCATGAGTCTACAGAAACCAGGATGTCTTGAAATATTCCTTCTGGCTTGATAATCAACCTATTGGCGAGTTCCAATAGCATAGATGTGGGTTCTAACACTGATATGCCTAGTTTTTCGTAGGTCCCTGTTGTTAATATGTTAATGACCGCCCCTAAATCGATCAATGTGTTTGGAAAGGAGTAGCTAGAGATTTGTACAGTTACTATGGGATTCCCTGGGTCATCGTATTTAATAGGGGCCTCCTTACCCAATAATAAGTCAGAAAGTGTTCCTACCACATGAGCGGTGGGATCAATCTTTGCTCTTTTTTCTTTCTTCCTTCCACACAGTGCTTTAATTGTCTTGGCATAAATGGGGATGTCTTGTATGGCCTGCAGAAGAGGAATTTTTATGAAAAGGTTTCTTAATTCTCCCACAATATCAAATTCTGGGGAAGCCATTGGTCTAGGCAGTGTTAACCTTTCAGGGAAAAGAGTTGAAAGAAACCCAAGATTTTCAGGATTCTCTTGGTCAACCATTTCCTTTTCTTGCTCCTCCTCTGTTGCATTTGTTTGTTTGGGATCTGTTGGAGTTCCATATTCCAATTGTGATAGGATCATCCCTTGTGCTAGTGAGATAGTACGTCCTGACCTCAGCCTTATCTCATTACATTGCTTCTATTCAGTTTCGGGGTTGGGGTTTTCCATGATCTGGATTAGTTGAACCAACTTGTTGTTGGGGTTAGGATTGGGTTGGGCTGGTAACTGAGGATGGATGATAGGTTGAGGCTTGTGTTGGACAGGGTATGGAGCTGGCATAGTAGGTTGATTTTTAATTCCTTTTCCCATTGGTTGGTGGGCCATTCCCAAAGGTCCTTTCCAATTTTGAGGCCAATTTGTGGTTTGAGAAGGGGATGTTGGCCACTAAGTTTGATATGGGTTGTTTTGCCAATACGGACGAGAACATGGAAAACTTGGCCAATTATTACCTGTAGAGGATTGTGTTGGCCAAGGTGTTATAGGAAACGACTGAGATGACCAAGTGGAGAAAGGCGGTTGATTTTTCCAAGCTGCTGAGTGATTTTGTTGGTTAAATTGCGGAGAAGGAAAGAACGAAGGCAGATCTTGAGGCATGCCTAGTTGTGTCTGCCATTGTCGACGCTGGTTCATCAAGTATACTGGTTCTATTTCTTCTTCTGCTTATTTGTAAACTACTTTGAGTCCTGGGAATGAAGGGCAGTGATCCGTAGCATGATCCTTAGTGCAGATAGCACAAGTATGAATCGTGTCTAAGGGGAATTTTCTTTGGCCGTGCTTCTTCCGACAGCATGGGTAGAAGACGGCCAAGTTCTGTTCTGCTATAGCTTGCTTCTGCTTGGCTTGTAGGACATCAATCTGTGTTGTCAAAGTACCTAAAATGTCAGTCTTGAAGTCTTCCAAAATATTACCAAACTCTGCTCTGGTTAAGTTGCCACCAGACTGCTTGAGATCTTTCTTTATCAAGTCTCACCCAATTGGCTTATTTCACATACTGCCCTGAGAGCACCTGATACAGAGCGAAATAATTTCATCATATTCTTCTTGACAAGTGTCCCCTCTTCCAATTATATTGAGTGTTTCAACCCATTCTTCTTTAATTCCCTTAAGTATTTTTGTTTTTAGGATGTATTTGGATAATGCAGTATATGGGGACCTTTGCAGATTATACTGAAATCTTTCAACCTACTCTTCTAATGTCTCGTTGTCTTTTGCAGACATATTGAAGATTTCATCTTTTAATTCTCGAGTCTGGAAATAATCTTGATATTTGGTTAGAAAGATGTTCTTCATTTGGTCCTAGTTATTGATGGTTCCCCCTCCAAGTCCCATGAACCAACGTAATTCCACCCCCTTCAATGTAGAGGGGAATAATTCCAGTTTCTGTGGGTCAGTGGTGTAGTTGTATCCCCTACATAAGACATCAAACTCAAATAAAAATGCATCAAGATCTTCCTAGGTCAACCCATGGAAGGTGGGGATGTTTTGGAGGGGAATGGCTTTCATAGGGGCATTATCAGCATGGTCAACAATGGGATATTCCAATGTCAATGTCTGCCTTTGATTCTAGTTTTGATTATTTTCCATTTGATCAAAGATATGTCAGTATTCTTTGGGGATTTCTTGTTCAGGAGGAGTGATCTTAGCAGGATTGGGTGATGAGTGGGGAGGAGGCTTTACAACACTCCCTCGATATGGAATACCAAGCGTCTTGATTTCAACCACTTTTTCATGGGATTCAGGCTCTAGAGATCCTAATTATTTTGCCCCACTAGTTTCTCCTTCTCCTTCTTGTAAATTGCAAGAACCTCCCTCTCTCGAAGGGTCAATGCCTATGTGTTCAGTAGTCTGGAGGCTTTGTTTAGACCCTTTAGTTTGACTGTGAATCTCGGCGTGGGCTGCAGATGGTGAGGCTGTTGCTTGAGGGAGAGTAGTAGGATGTTGAGTGGGAATGATTCTGGGTCCTACAAATGCCCGGGATTCATCTCTCTTAACTATTTCGTCTATGTATGTAGTTCTACCAAGGATTACTAGTCCTTTGGGTTTCATAGACTTTTGCGAATGATTTTGATTTGTCTCTATCCTTTTTTTCCTAGTCATAAAACAAGAGCACCTATTATACTGACCTTTAATCAATTTCTGAGAAATGGGCTAGGGGGCAAACGTTTTTCTTGTCAGTACGTAGGTTCTTACCTTTCGTTTTTAATACCCAATTCTTCGCAGCAACAGTGAACAAGGAATGGAGGATGTCGCCCTCAACACTCTCCCCGGCAACGACACCAAAAATGTTGGTTCTTCTAGGTGACTATTATAGGAAACCTCTAAGCTTCTGATTTAATTGTCAACCCAGGGTAAGTCTTATTATTTCAAGACTGCGAGCATAGTATATGTGAGTGACATCGGAAATAGCTACTCTATATTATTATGAAGAAGATCAATTAATTCTCGAAGTTCAATCAACTCAAAGGGGATGGAATTTGTAAATTACCGTTAACTATTCTGTCTAAATAAGCCTAGTGAGAATAATCTATGATTGAACAACACACTCAATGAATTGAACAATAGTCCTACTGAATGGAACATCAACCTTAATGAATCGAACAACAATTGCTTAGTTTAATTTTGCAATGGAATTCTCTTGCAAACTTAACTGACTAACATTCTTCTATATTAAGCACAACAATAAACCTTATAGTACCAATGGAAATATCTAATTCTTGGTGATATAAAGCATTGAATAGAGGTCGTGCTAAATCATATAAAAATATAGAAAGGAATTGAGAAAACGATGAAAATGTCCAACAGTTATAAAACTATTATTGTAAACCAGAAACATGAGCAATAAATTGCCCGAGTGGCAGAAGAAACTACAATGCCACAGGCGTAGAATTTTAACAAGTAGAAATATATCTCACAAAACGCATTAGATAACTGAACATAAATTTCGTAATTAACGTACAGTACAGAGTTGAGCGCAGAAACTCCTAAGGCTGGGCCCAAACCACCAGAAGTCCAACGCAATGGAAAACTCAGGAAATAATTATTCAAAATACCAAAATTATTTATTAAAGAAGTCGAGACATGAATACAACCAGACAGTTCTATCCTGATATACCTATTACAGAAAAATAATTCTTAGTTCGCTTCCCTTCTCTCGTCCATCCTTGGCCTTTTTAAAGGCGATTTTGCTCTGTGGAATGGTATTTTCCAAACGACAGCTCGCTAAGCGTGGATGTCGTATGAGTTCTCCAGACGTGGACCTGTCTTTCCGCCTTCCGCTCATCCTTGGGGGTTACTGTGGATTCATGTTCTTTGTGTGTCAGCTGTCTTTTGTTCATCGTCGATTCAACTACCTCGTTTACTTGTGAATGAAGATGAAATAAGTCAAATCCTAGTTGTTTTAAACATGCTTCTTACCGTTAGTCAATTTATCCTGATTTTGCATTAACCCTACTTTCCTTTACTGTTAAGACGAGAGAAATCCTAAAAATGTATGATAACTTGAAGTAAAAGTAGGGTTAAATCATACCTTAACTCCGGCCCAACAGTGTGTATAATTTATTAACACTTGAAGTAATCAGCCTGCATATACTTTTCATAGAATCTCACAAGCTTACCTACCCTGGGTTGAAAATTTATGATTGGAAAATTATATGTCTATATTTTAATTCAACATTTTGTCACTGCAAAAAATTTATCTTCCCGTGCTGCAAGAATTCCATGTGCTGTTGTAGGAAATTAAACTCAGATCGGGTTGACAATTTATTGGAAAATTATAAGGCTATAATTTGACTCAAAATTTTTGCGTCGTTGCTGGGGAGGTGCTAAGTGATGTTGTTGAAAGTGTTTTAGTTTGATTATTTTATTTTGTTTTTGCATGACTGTGGGAGTTGAAGTGATAAGATTAAGGGCAAAGCCCATGCACCTACAGAGGTCAGAAAGTTTCCAAATCCATGTCTTGATTTTTTGGTAAGTAGAGTTTTCGAATTTGTTTATTTTTAAGTTTTTTTATTTTATTTCTTGGGTGTTGTAGGAACCCCCCCAATCTATTCAACCATGTGCTAACAATATATACCAACTAGCTTGTTGAAAATAGAGAAATGGTATTTCAAGGAAATTTTTTTAATGAGGAGTTTTGAGGCTAATATCAATCATCCAATGTACCTATTTCACTGATCAATTGGAAAGAAAATTCAACGAAGGAGTCTCTAGGTAGTACATGGAGAACCTCTTTTCATTTGGTAAGAAATGGAAAACATTATTACTTTTTAATTCCCTATCAAAGATCCAAGAGTAGCACAAATGAATTGTATTCCCCCATCTATACTTCCAAAATTTCATGGTTTGGAAAATGAAGACCTAGATACATTCTTATTTGAATTTGAAGTACTTTGTAGAGGATATGGTTATTGTAATAATGCTCAAAGGTTGCAAGTGTTTCCTCTTACTCTCAAAACAATAGATCTTCG
Source organism: Pinus albicaulis (assembly GCA_034641835.2). NCBI lineage: Eukaryota > Viridiplantae > Streptophyta > Pinopsida > Pinales > Pinaceae > Pinus > Pinus albicaulis. The sequence goes on along the minus strand of CM076578.1, from coordinate 155,608,859 downwards.
ATGGTTCATGAGCCTTGGAGGGAACTGCATTCAAACACGAGAAGACACGAAGAATGTATTCTTGGAGAAATACCAAGATTACTGCCAGGCCAGTGAAGATATTTTTGGGATAACACAAGGGGAAATGAAAGTATGGAGAATTATGTGAAGCAATTTAGATACAACCTCCAAAAATCAAAACATAATAATTTGGTAAAAGAAACCTTAAAAACACTCCTACTCAAAGGATTCAAAGATGAATTTTTAGAATCTTTAAATCTTATAGCAGTAGGTGATGTTCCCCACTTACAATATGATGATGTTTGTAAATTGTGCATTAGTTATTCAAGATGAATCTCCAATCTTGGTAAGAATTCTCGAGAACCTTCTTCTCAATTTTTGAAATCTACTACAAAAATAGGAACTACAAAATCCTGTCTAAATTTACAATTAGATGATTTATAGGAAGAGTAGAAGTAGTGCAAGGAGGATAATTCAGCAGATTATTTTCCATCACTATTGGGGTTTCAACATGTGTTTAAGGAATCAAGTAAGGAAATAAATCGAGCACCCGATATAACTCAAAAATCATCATCATTTTATACTTGGAATAGTATTTATTAACCCCAATAGGTTCCTCAACACATCCACAACCCTACAGTTCCATGGAAAACTTATAATCATCCTCTAATTCAATACCCCACCTTATGGCCACATTGGACCTCTCCCTCAAGCCATATATTCTTACAACCCCAAGGATGGTTTGGAGCCTCTTCTATAGGGAGATTCCCCATGAAAACTCCATTACCTGAACCACAACAAACACAATTCATATTTCATGCACCACCATGTTATCCTTATCTATGGTCTCAATCATTTGTGCAACCAAATCCTAATTCTGATTATCAAGTTTCACATCAATTTAAAACACCTATTTTTCCTACTCACCCCTCTACTTAATGTAATGCCATATATTTTGGAGAGGGGGGAGGAGTGAATTTAGAAACGTCCCCTATTACCACTCAACATTTACCTCGGGAAGAAACTTTAATGCATAAACCATTAAATGAGAAAAATATAATTATAACTTGTTCGAAAAATGATGTTGAAGCTCACTAAGAAGAAAATCGTAGAATTTCCCTTAACCATCCTTGTCAATATTAAGTGAGCAAACATCAAGTTGTGGAAGATTTGGAGAATCATCAATATGTGGGTCCTATTGAATCTTGGTTCCAAACAATTGTTAACACGCCTCATTCCCTCATTAACTGGAAACTCTTGGTACCATATCAATCAAAACAACTGGTTTCTCGCACTTTGGTATGTATTGAGGTTTATTCTTTAAAACTAAGTGTGGGTATATGTAGCATAATGTTGCGTACATGGCTACATTTGAAGTAAGCATACACTTAAAAGGGATATTCCTCTTTTAAAATAGGGTAGGGTGATGAATAAATATGCCATTTGAATAAAATTGTATAACAACACTCTTGAAATTGTGATTCCCTAAAGTACAACTTGTAAAATTTCCATTATTATGCACTCTCGTGGTAAGACTTTTAAACAGAAATTTACTCTTAATGCCTCATATTTTATAAAGTGACTTTGAATTTTTACCAATAACTATCATCCATAATTTTTTTAAAGACCCTCTTTGAAGGTATTGATGAGAATATTCCTATGGTGGACCACGCCTACAAAACTATAACAAGTTTTCATAAGAACCCTGACATGATCAATTTGAGGAATTTTTCAGTCATTATCTAAGATGTTTTATTTAAAATGAGTCTTCAAGGTAGATGGACCAACTAGTAAATATTAGTAATTAAAAAATTTTCACACCATCCCGTACTCTTAAGGAGCATAATCACTCCCCCAACTATTAAGTAACCTATTTAAGGTTGATTATAATCAGAGAATTTATATAGATTAATTGATGGATTGGAGGTCTCATTACGAGCCGACCTACCATGATCATGGGTCCTAATGAGAAAAATACTACCGCATTGGTCACCAATCCAAGGTAATGGATTTCAATTGAAAATCTAAAAGACAAGAGGTCTCATCACGAGCCGAATTTTTTTGTCTTGTTAGTTCTTGTAAATGGAACTGTCATTAGTTGGTTACCAAGTCAGGATAGTGGCCTTCAATTAAATTCAAAATAAATGTAAATTCTTTGAAACAACTCTGAATATATATCTAAAAGTTGGGACATAGGCATTTCGTGGGTTAAAAGGCATCCCTGTCGAAGCTATTGACACCTGCTGGCAGCAGGGCCATGCCTATGGTATTAAAGTTAACTTTACACTTATTTACTTAGTTGTTTTTGTCTTCCTAAATTCATTATCATATCTCTTTGAGAATGGCTTTAAAGATCATTCTAGTGTCATGCCTTGGAGTTTTATATTTTTAGAACAATTTGTTTTTATGGATGTGGGACCCTTAGTGTAGGTACCTCAGCTTGCCTAGAAAAGAGGAGCTTCAACTATATGTGGATAATGGTAAGATGGTCACTATGGGATAGTATTATTATGACTACTTTTAAACACCATGGATTTCAAATCATGTCATTCATATTTACAATGAGGATATTAAATTAAAACTTCTAATCACGGATGCCCCAGAAATTTTTATGGAAATTTTAATAAGTTGGCTATTTTATTCAAGTAAATAACACCATCCTTGCAATTTAGTATTCCCATGGAAGCCTTTGTGCTATATTTTTGTGAGATCAATTTAAAAAAATAAAGAGTCCAAAAGACACTTTATTTTTGAACAAGCTCTATCTAGTGAAGGAAATAGGGGTCACACAAAATTGTAGGAACATTATTACGAGTGTCCATAAATATTTTTGTTTTTGCAAGGGAGCGACACTACAACAATTGATTTGTTTGCATAGGGACATGCAAGAGTTTTTGTGTGGGGGAGATGTTGAGTCTCAATTTTGCCTATTTTTTGACACCTTTCCTAGGCCTTACCTCCCTTATTTTTTAACTCCTTCCACCCCAATTATGCTTAATTCAACTATATTGTTTATTTTTGGCTAAAACGGTGTTATAAGCTTAAGGTATGCCAAATTAATATAATAAGTGTCATTTTTCCTTCAACTTGAAGTATTATTTGATCTAGTTGTATTTTATTGAATTACCACTCCAACTGATATAGAATTCATGTGCAGATTTACTTTGATTCAAAACAACTCCGCAAATTCCTGAAGACAGTTCGTGCTGCCACATTTCCTACAGTCATTCCGGATTTTCTGCAGCAGATCTGGAATTCCCGCAGCAGTTCCACATTTTCTGCAACTGTCCTGATTTGATTAATATTTTCTTTGATTCGAAGTAGCTCTGCAAAATCTTGAAGACAACTTTTGCAGCCAGATTTTCCGTAGCAGTTGCGGATTTCCCGCGGCCATTCCAAATTTCCCATAGAAGTTGTGATTTCTTGCAGCGACATCAGTGGTTGAATATATTCTACTTATTTCCAAATCCAGCAAAAACACGGGTTTTATGGGGAATTCGTTGCACATGAAGGCTATCCTATTGGCTGCTTCGAACCTCTTTTTGAAACAACCCGAACTTACATATTTCTCCTTGTAACCTGATTTCCTGCAGCTTCAGCTATGTAACATAAATCATCTAATCCATGCTTTAAGTCATGGATTAGACTCAACAGAAGTTAAATTCGATAGCCTAGACCTGTATTGTTGGCTAATAGTTTATTTTAGTCATTCGAGCCAAATATCGGCTTTAGAGATTGTATAAAAGGAGATGTATTTCATATTGTAAAGGGGTTTGGGTTGGGAGTTTTGCTAATAAGCAATATACCAGATTGTACTTGGTTGTACACTTTCATATTAATATAATATCTTATGTTCTATCTACTTTGTTGAGCAATCTCTTTGATTTTTGAAGGGGTTGTGAGTGAGGGAGGGCCCCCTTCACTCACAACTCCCGCAACATAGTATGTGTTTTATTTTTGTTTCATTTATGCTTTAATAATTCTTGTACACATCTACTGTTTTCTTTCTGCATTTCCTGCAACAAACTGTTAATTAGTTAAGTGATTTAATTCTTTATGTTAATGATTCATTTTCATTTTATCAATGTTTGGATTCATGCTCTCTAAGTTGGATTCTTAATTGTGGTTGATCTTTTATCTTTTCCTGTATTAATATCAAAAAACCCAAGTGTTGTAGAGGGATGTTATATGCCACTCCATAGCCATTTCTGCTAAAGTATTGATACAGGAAAGAAGCATGAGTTGTTGATTGTTGTTTGATATTTATCTTTTCATGGTCAATATCAACAATCCTAAGTGCTGTAGAGGGATGATATATGCAACTCCATAGCCATTGCTGCCAAGTAGAAGCATTAGTTGATGTTTGTATAATTTATTAACACTTGAAGTAATCAGCCTGCATATATTTTGCATAGCATCTCACAAGCTTACCTACCTTGGGTTGACAATTTATGATAGGAAAATTATACATCTATAATTTGATTCAACATTTTGTCACTGCAGGAGATTTATCTTCCTATGTTACAGGAATTACCTATGCCACTGCAAAAAATTAAACTCAGATTGGGTTGACAATTTATTAGAAAATTATAAGGCTATAATTTGACTCAACATTGTTCTTCCTCTCCGCGACCCCATTTTTTTGTGGGTTATGAGGCTCTATGAGTTATCTTCGAATTCCTTCTTTGATGTAGAAGTTCTTGAATATTTTAGAGATATATTCTCCACCATTATTGCTCCTAAGAGCCTTCACTTGGTTCCCCGACTCTTTATCCACCAATGCCTTAAACTCACAGATCTTTGAGAATTTTTTATCCTTCTTCTACATGAATAAGATCCACCATTTACTAGAAAATTCATCAACAAATATTACATAGTACTTATGTTTTGTTGTTGAAGAAAATAAGAACATTCCACACATGTATGTGTGAACTCTCTCAAGGATCCCCAAAGCAAGGTTCTCCTTCTCATGAAAGGTGGACTTTACATACTTCCCCATGGTGCAACCCTTGCACTGATCTAACTGAGCAAGTGTTCCCATTGGAAGTCCAGTAGATATTTGTTGCATGAATTTCAAGGCTCCATGATGAATATGGCCCAATTTCCTATGCCATAATTCTCCCTCATCTCGGATCACCACTTTTTCTGCCTTTCCCATCATGGGAGTGCAGACATCTACCTCCAGCTTGTAGATATTATTAACTCAAATCCCTATCCTCTTAGATTGACCCATTTTTTTATGTCACATGAAAGCTTTTCCAGCACTAAAAACAACGTCATAGCCTCTTTCGTCCAGCAATTGCGACTGAGACCAAATTTTTCTTAAGACCAGGTACATGCATAACATATTTTAATTGAAATGGTTTACCTGACTCCCTCTGAAAGGTAATGGTACCAATCTTGGTAGCACTGTACCGTCTGTTTTCGCCCATATATATATGCATCTGGAGATATTTCTCCTCCAAGTCACTAAAAAGTTACTTATCTCCCGTCATGTGAAAGGAAGCGCCACTAACAAAATACCACACTGATACCAATGCTCTTGACACCATGTATGCAATCAAGGTGAAGTCAAGCTCAAATTGCAAGGCAAGGGCCTCACCAGCTGCAACTCCATCAACCTTCTTGTTCTTCTTTTGTGGACAATTAGTAGCAAAATTCCTATGTTCATGTCAGTGAAAACACTTCACCTTGGACATATCCAGCTTCTTGCCTTTAGACTCGGATTTAGAATGGAATTTCTTCCCCTTCCTCTTCTTCTCCTTGACATCCGAAGCACAATCTTCATCATCATGCTTTGATGAAGATCCATCTCTGGTGTTTCGCCTAAACTCCCCCTACACCAAATCTAACCACGGTCATTCCCAATCTAGAAATTTTTCCCGTCCGTTGACAGAGTCTTCATAACTATGCCAACTCTTAGGAAGTGCCAAGAGAGCCAAGCTCACGAAATCATCATCAACAATATTTATTCCCACACTCCCCATTTCATCCTGACATTGGAAAAACTGCGTGATATACTTTGGAATGGTGTCACCCTTTTCCATCTTGATCTTCCTAAGTTTATCTTTGAACACCAATTTCCTATGGTCGCTACTACTTTGGAAAAGATCCGTCAAATCCTTCCACATAGCATATGTTGTGGCTTTCCCATGGAGGCTTGAGAAAATGTGGTCTCGTACTCCCTCCAACAGGATCATCCTCGCATTTTCCACTTTCTTTTTCCACGCATCAAGATTGGCAGCATCTGCAACATCTGGGTTAGGAACATCTTTTCAATGAATCTCTTCAAGCCATTGTCTTTGAACACTGCCTCCATATTTTCCTTCCAAGCAATGTATTTCAAGCTACCCTTGGCTGCATACTCTAACCTCAAGCCATTGAAATCCATTTCGATCTTGAATCAGTTGTAGCACCAGAAAGTCTTTCTGCAAATTTGAATTATTTCCACCAATAAACTCAGCTCCTGCTTCACTATTGCAATTTCCTGTGCTCCGATACCATGTATAAATTATACAATATTCATGTATATCTTGGATTCTCTTGATCTAACAATGTGCTACTATTAATTACAGAATAGATTCTACAAATCTTTGCAGAATTAAAAACACAATCGCAAATTACATAAGCATGAAGAAAGATCAATCACACACAACACATATAATTTCCTGGGGAAAAATTGTAGCTAAAAACCCCACTATATTCTATTGTATATTATAACATGGATCATGAAACAATTACATACAAAGCTCCAATCACAAGAGCCCTCAGTACATCAGCTAATTGTGCCACACTGTCATACAAAAATTTGCAAATCACTTTCTCAATTTACTGTCTCCAGACAGCCTACCTCCACTGTGCAATTCCTACTGATATAAATCCCTGAATGAATGCAATATTTCCTGCCTTGAATATGCAATCCTCATGGGTACATCCAATGTGTGTGTGGTCGCATGTGTGCAACCGGATAATGTCACAACTGATAGTTTACTTCTCTTTCACCTAGAACTAAACTGGGTCTCCACTGGATCTGACATGCATGCAGTTATTAATAGTAAATATTTAGTTGCATGTGAGACCACTGATTTATGAATTAATTAATAATTAATTCACTTGATCTCTCACTAATGTATCTTCAGTTACAACTAGCACAACAGATTTTAACTCACCTAACTGAGTTAAACTACTTTACAACTTGCACAACTAAACTTCCAACTCTGTTACAACTTCGAATCACTCAGTTACAACTAGGTAAACCTGCATGTCCCACCAACCAACTACTTAACTCAAAATTCCTTTAGCTAATTGATTTTCCACTTCATTTAACTATTTCTAAGTGCTCGTTGAGAATAGATTATAGTTTATCATCCAACTAATATTAAGGGATAATAATAGTAGACATGCATCTATAAATAGACATGAATTCTATAAATAGATTATGCACATACATCTATAAATATACATACACCTAAAAATAGATTGAGGCCCCATCCTAGTGTAGGTGCTTAATTTTCACTGGGATCTTCTTTTTGAATCTCAAAAAATTGTACAGGTCATGCATAAGGTCATTGGGAAGCCTTGAAGGTATTGCGTAATAAATAATTGGTAATTTCCTAATTAATGGGGGCTTAATTAGCCCAGGAATGCGTAAGAAAGGTTGGCTAGGCAGAGGCAAGAAAGAGGTCAAATATTGGACCAAACTTGCTTAGATTGGTGCCAGATTCAAGCAAGATTGGAGTGAGATAGTCATCATAGTGCAGAGGTTTCTTAGCGAGGGAATAGCATTGTATTGTTTCATGATATTTACTTAATTCAATATAAAAATAGTGGGGTTTTAAGCAGTTTCTTTCCCCATATACATCTTGTGTTGTGCAATTTATTATTTCTTTCTCTTACTTGTTATGTGATTATGAGAATGTATTTGTTTTCTGCAAATTGTAGAATGATTCGATATTTTTTTTAGTACATTAAAATATTAGATTGAATCCCTTTGGATAATTTCTACATGGTATAAGAGCACCAAGAATCACAAGATAAGAGAAGAACCAGAGTTTTTCTTGAACATGTACATTGAATTTGCAGATTTATTCTTCAGGACTAGTCGCAGATCAATATGTCTTTCAATGGCTTGAGACTCGAATATGCTCATGAGAGAAATTTGAATAACATAGAATAGAAGGATAGGATGGAGGCAATGCTCAAGGAAAACTGACTTAAGGCATTCATAGACAGTGATATTCCCCAACCTACAGCAACAGATGCTCAACTTCTTGAGGCATGGAAGAATAATGTTACAAAGGTGAGAAGGATATTTTTAGATGGATTTTTAGATCATATTTTCTCGATTATCCATGGAAAGGAAACTCCATATGCTATGTGGAAGGTGTTTGGTCTAAAATGCGGATGCAAATTAGATTTTCATTTACTATCAATCCGGGTAAGTAAACTTCAAGGATCATCTAATATATATGGAATTAGAGACAAACTAAACTAAACTAGGTGAAGAAATGCCAAAGTTCCCTTACATGAGGTCTTTTATTAGGATCTCCAACACCTATTTAGTCATTTAACAAAATGAAATCTAAAGACATTGTGATAAGTGTAAGAAATATTAAGGCTTCCTTACAGGAGACTATTCATTAATATTTCTAATCATCTTAATAAACAAACTATTTAAACTAATGAAATTAAAGCACTTAAAACTAATTCTGATTGATTGCATGAAATGTTAAAGCTCTCTTACAAGAGACTATTCATTTATATGTCAAGCATATAAATCAGAAACTTAAACTAATGAAATCAAACATTAAATAACAAATCAGATTCATTGAAGGAAATATTATTACTTTCTTACAAAAGTTCATTCGTTAATATTCCAAACATATGAACCTAATAATTTAATCTAATGAAATTCACAAACAAACATAAAATAAAAGCCTACTAAAATAGAAGTGTACTTGGTAGGCAATGGGGATCCTTCCAAGGATTCACAAGCACACCAAAAGAAAAGTCAAATGTAGAGGATCAAAGAAGCTCCATCTTATTCATCATCAATTGCAAATTGCAATTGCAACCATTACATTTATTCTCCAATCTAACTTCTCACTACCAACCTAAGATTACAAAATGAAGAAGAAGATTAAGATTAAGATTACAAATTAATATTAAGACTACAAATGAAGGAGATAACACTCCTATTTATACAAAAGCTATGATAACAAACTCATAAATGTAAATCCACTATTCCCTCCTTTGACCCACATATTTCTCAACCAATGGTGACACATAACCCTATCCTCCATGATCTCCTCCATGAGGTCCATGATCTCCTCAAATTCGAATTTGAACATAGAGTGCCACATAAGGGTGCCTAGGAAGCTTCTTTTGTACCTACACATGTCAACAAACTCATTATAATTGTTAGGTATAGGTATAAGCACATTATTTTCTAAATTTTAACCACAAATCCACTTAAAAATGTTAAGAATTAATAAACTTTGGAAAAACATAGTTATAACCCAATGATGAGGTAAATGTAATGATGTGGAGGTGGAATGAAGGTGACATGAAGGTAATATGGAAGTAATGTGAAGGTATTGGTGAATAATGGAGTGATAATAGGGACTATTTTGAGGCGCAACATACCCCCAAACTGAAGGTATTGCATGTCCTCATGCAGTCTATTACATTTGTTTTTGATACTTGAGCTTTGGCTTAAACTCTGCATGATATCATTTACTTAACTTTTGTAAAGTGTTTTTGATGAAATACAACTTGGTTGGTTCTTGTGTTTCAACCATATTTTGTTTGTTGTATTCAATTTTAATGTATGATCTTTGCATATTGATAATGTGATTTTTATTGCAGAGTATTTTTGTTGGAATGCATCATGGTTGGTTCTTGTGTGACAACCATGATTGTGTTGGCATCCAATTATCTTTTAAGTACTTTTTGAAAATCCATTTATATGGTCATGATGATGTAATAGTAAATATATTTTGAAAGTATGTGGGCTTTGAATGTTTTGAATGTTATATGAATGTGGCAACATATGAATGTGAATGCATTTCCCCCTTCAACTGATGGTTTTGGAAATTTGACAAAATGACGAAAGGAAGTGAAATTTTTCCAAAAATTATCATTCTAACTTTTCAAGGAATTAAATGGTTAAAAGTTAGAAAATATCATACCTTAACTTACCCTTTCAAAAATGGATGAGAGTTGTGCACGTGTGGCTGCAAAATTCTGTTCATAGTCTTCTTTACTTGGTTGTGAAAATGGTGGATGAAATCGAAAAAGTGAATCTTTTATTGTTGCTGCACCTGCTACTAAATCTGTTGTTGGCTCTTCTGCTGAATGTTTGGAATCTGCTATTGAATGTGGCTGAAAATGTATAAGGCTTGGAAGGTATACAAAATTCAGAATTTACACTTCCCCCCCAGCCTTATTTATTGACTTGTCCTCAAGTAATTTACATCAAAAACTGAAAAGGAATAGAATTAATTCTGCGTCGTCTGCTACAAAATGATTGGTCTTCAGGTCTTCAACGCTCATTGGCACAATTCTTGTCATGTGAATAAATGTTTCGGTGTCGAACATAACAAGAAATTGTTAACTTAGTGGCCACTGATGGATGCCACTAGTCACCACGAGAGCTCCCATTTTTAATGTGGACGAGATTCAAGATGCCCCGAACACATCTTTCTAAGTATGAATGATTTTTTTGTTGTCGAATACTCAGAAGATCCGATGAACAAGGGACATTGATGTATTCCCTTTGTTTATTGGCATGATAGATTTCCCTTAAGGACTATGGACTCAATGGTGTATGGAAGCAAGGTTTTATTTGCAAGTGTAGGAAAAAGGAAACTAATAAAGTGGACCAAAAAGCGTGTAGATGAGCTTTGTTGGTTTTATTGGTGGGTTAGGATTGAAGAAAAAGTAATGAAGTGTATGTGGTAATGGAAAATGGATAATGACTCTTGCTGGGAAAAAAAAAATGAATTATGGCTTCAATTTCTCAAATATAGCAAATATGCTCTTTAATTTTTGGACTTTGTGCTAAAATAGCTGAGTTTGACCAGCATTGACTAGCTACTTATAGACGTGGAATTCAAGGGTGGATAGGTATTTCACCATCCTTGTACATTTAGGAACAAACCCCAACTCTTTGAAATTTGCTAATCTGTCGTGCAACATGTCAAACCATTAAGCTATTACAGGAAGTTGCAAGAACTTGTAATTTTCTGGAAATTTTGTTTATGATCATAGACGGGTTCTTTAGAATTTATCATGAAATTAGTCTTGGGAAGACCAATTGTCGTCACAATTTAATCTCCTTAATGATCACTTGATTATCCTGTAACCTGTGAAAAAAACTTGGCAGAAAGAAAACATAAGTGTGTTCAAGAAGAAATGGCCATTTCCTTCATGATTCTTACGCAAAAATTTCGCACCAAATAAATTAGATTAAGGACAATCAAAGTGTTTAAATTGACTCAATTCATGATATTAGTATCAACCCATTCTTAAAGAAATAACCATGAAAAGTAAATTTACTCCCTATCTGTGTCAGATAACACATGTGCATGGAAAAGAGCTCGACATTATAGATTTGTTGTGTCCTGCAGATTAGTATGTTATAAAGCATAAAACAATATGAAGTTTCCATGCAAATTACTATCCAACTGAATAAATTTCATTTGCCCTACGTGAATTCTGTGCAAAGTGTTTTTTTTTTTTTCACCTGCACCAACTCTTGCAGTCTTAACCAATTCCTGTAATTCTCATGATTCTCTCAATTGCATACCACCAAAGTTTTGTTTTATGAAATTCCAATATCCTTCACATAATTTATCATGCCAATATTCACCCTTTAAATCCTTCAAAACAATAATTGTCACAAAACACATAACAATTTTTTTTTTTTTTTAATTATATATTTAAAAAAAATTGATAACAATCATAACCTAACATTATAAAACAATATATTAATATATTAATACAATCATATATTAATAAAATTATAACCTAACAACATAACAAACATTAAATAACAAACATATACAACAAATTACAATTAAAAATATAACAAATAATAACAAATTACAATTATATTAATAAAATTATAACAAAATAACAAACATTAATTATAATAACAAATTAGAACTAAAAATATATAACTAATTCAAAACAAATTAAAACTAAATATATAACAAAAAATAAAAATAAATATAATATATAACAAAAATAAATACAAATCAAAACAAATTAAAACTAAAAATGAAAAACATGTGAAATAGTAGGATTGAAAACATATGGAGGGTTTTTGGTTGAGGCAGGATAGGAACGGCTGTGCTGCAAGAAGGACCGGCGATCTATGGCATACCTGCAATTTTCCACTTTGAGCTTGTCATCCGTACAGAAAAACCGAACTGCGTTATAGGGACAGAAACTTGAACTGATTCCGGGTTGTGAAGATGGGGTCGGAGAGGAAGAGAAAGCTTAGCCTGTTTGATGTGGTGGACGAAGATGCCATTTCCAAGAAGATCAACCTTAATGGAGTGCTCGGCATCAATCGTTGGAATAGGCATTTGGTTTAAGGAATAACAAGGAAGAAGAGAAGGGACTCGCATTCACAATGAATATTGAAGGCGAGAATTTGCAATTTGCTTTGCACGTAGTGATTGTGCCCTATCCTACCCAAGGTCATGTTAACGCTCTCATGAATTTGGCATAGCTGCTTTCTATGAGAGGATTTTTCATCACTTTCGTCAATACTAAGTGGATCCATAATCGCATGGTTGAAGCTTCCGCAAGAAATACCAACTCTTTTATCTCTCTTGTTCACAAGGGCAAGGGCAAGGGTGATACTGATGCTCATGAGTGGGAGAAACGAAGGTCCAAAATTCGATTTTTGTGTATTCCCGATGGCTTAGGACTTGAGCATGCCCGCCTCTCCAACCCCGACGAATATAGGGTTGCACTGCAAAAATTGATCCCCGTATTGGAGAAACTCCTTTGCATGAGAAGCAGCACTAGAGGTGATGATGGGAAATATTCATTTCCACCCATCACATGCATCGTGTCAGATTCTTTCATGTCTTGCATGGAGCAAGTTGCCATGAATATGAAAGTGCCCAAGGTTATCTTCTGGCCCTTTTGTGCTGTTGCCTCCATTTTCCAGCTCCACATGTCTCAGGGACATATTCTTGTCAAAAGTAAGCACGGCACTCCATCTCCACTTAACTTGTCTATTTCCACACTATTGTTTTTGTTACTTCTGCCTTTCAGCAATTTTGATTTTGGTTTTGGCTATCTGCAATAACTGATATCCTTGGGCCTATTTGTAAGTGCAGTAAGTGAAGAATCCATTGCAGGGAAACTGATTACTTGTCTTCCAGAAAATCTCCCACCTTTGAGGCCAACTGATCTGTTGTTTGCCTATCGCGCTCAAGATCTAACAGAAATTATTTTGAATGCTTTCCTACATGAATCAAATATTGCAAGTAAAGGGGACTATGTACTGATGAACACGTTTGAAGAGCTCGAAGAGAGCGAAGCAGTAATGACCCTATATTTGAATGGATGTCCTGCCCTCGCAATAGGACCCCTTTTCCTGGAATGGGTGGTCATACTCTCAGAGGTATTATGAGATTCTTGAGAAGAGAAAAACCCTTCCTGTATGGCAGCAGAAGCAGGATTTTCTTGATACGCTGGAGAAGAATCAAACCATGATTTTGGTCAGAGAAACTGGAAGTGGCAAGATCACACAAATTCCTCAGTTTGTGGTTGAGGGGGGGATACACTGCAAATCGCAAACATATTTCCTGTACTTAGTCTCGTAGAGTGGCAACAATGTTTGTATCTTGACGAGTGGCTGAGGAAATGGATGTGACAATTGGAGAAGAATTTGGTTACAATATTCTATTTAAAGATTGCAGCAGCTCAAAGACTGTTCTTAAGTATTCAGTTGGAAGATTGCAACAGTTAAAGAATGTTCTTAAGATCCGGTGATAGCCATTGAGAATGAAGAACAGATTTCTACAAGAGAAGATTTTTTTATTAGGACTCAAACGATCGATAGCAAATCTGCAATTAAATTTCCGGCAAGATTTTTTTATTATTTTTTAAATAATTCAATAGATTTTCTGATCTTCCTGATTGCTCGAAGCGCGGGAACAAATCATACTAATTTATTGAATTTATTTTATTTCTGCAGGTTAGCGTGGATAGATAATAAACACAATCAATATTTGCGACAAAACCTTGCATTGTCTATACTCTTTCTGCAATGTCGTGGGGGCGTTTAGACTCTCGGAAGACAAAGCTTTCCGATAATCAAGCTCTTGGCTTACTCGTGATACAGAAACAAGATATAGAAATGTGATGATGAAGCAACTCTTACTGTGCCACTGAATTTATTCATTTATTCATGATTTATTATTATTATTATTATTATTTTTTGAAAATAAGACTAAAAACTTCTAAGGAGCTCATTTTATTTTCCTAATTTATTCTATCTAATTTTCTTGAAAGATTTTTTATTTCCTAGGTAAAAGAATGCTTCCAATGAAGCCACCTACAGATTAAGAATTTGAAAATGCTCACATCAAGATTTAAAATTTTTACCTTATAATTTGCAAGAATGTGAATAACTTGTCTTATTTTTGGAGTTTGCGCAAGGTTCTTTTGGAAATAGTCTTCAAGATTATTCTTTTTCTCCAAAAATTACCTGTTTAACATATTCAAATTTCTCATCCGTAGATGAATTAGTAAGAAATGGGGAGTTTAAAAACTGAATTTGAAACTAAGTAAGTATGAAAAGAAAAATTAGAAAGCTCAACTTGAACTCCTTTATGAAGATCCTGTTGTCACCAGGTTTCACAAGTTAGTCCATAAAATAAATTGCAATAAAAATGACTTCCCAAGTCTATCTCTAAATCATCCTCCCTGGCAACAACGCCAAAATGTTTGGTCTAAAATGTGGATGCAAATTAGTGTTTCATTTACTATCAATCTAGGTAAGTAAACTTCAAGGAGCATCCAATATATATGGACTTAGAGACAAACTAAACTAAGCTAGGTGAAGAAATGATAAAGTTCCCTTACAAGAGGTCTTTTATTAGGATCTCCAACACCTATTTAGTCATTTAACTAAATTAAATATAAAGACATTGTGATAAGTGTAAGAAATATTAAGGCTCCCTTACAAGAGACTGTTCATTAATATTTCTAATCATCTTAATCAACAAACTATTTAAACTAATGAAATTAAAGCACTTAAACCTAATTATGATTGATTGCATGAAATGTTAAAGCTCTCTTACAAGAGACTATTCATTTATATCTCAAGCATATAAATCAGAAACTTAAACTAATGAAATCAAACATTAAATAACAAATCAGATTCATTGAAGGAAATATTATTACTTTCTTACGAAAGGTCATTCGTTAATATTCCAAACATATGAACCTAATAATTTAATCTAATGAAATTCTCAAACAAACATAAAATAAAAGCCTACTAAAATAAAAGTGTACTTGCTAGGCAATGGGGATCCTTCCAAGGATTCACAAGCACACCAAAAGAAAAGTCAAATGTAGAGGATCAAAGAAGCTCCGTCTTATTCATCATCAATTGCAAATTACAATTGCAACCATTACATTGATTCTCCAATCTAACTTCTCACTACCAACCTAAGATTACAAAAATGAAGAAGAATATTAAGATTAAGATTACAAATCAAGATTAAGACTACAAATGAAGGAGATAACACTCCTATTTATACAAAAGCTATGATAACAAACTCATAAATGTAAATCCACTATTCCCTCCTTTGACCCACATATTTCTCAACCAATGGTGACACATAACCCTATCCTCCATGACCTCCTCCATGAGGTCCATGATCTCCTCAAATTCGAATTTGAACATGGAGTGCCACATAAGGGTGCCCAGGAAGCTTCTTTTGTACCTACACATGTCAACAAACTCATTCTAATTGTTAGGTATAAGTATAAGCATATTATTTTCTAAAGTTTAACCACAAATCCACTTAAAAATGTTAAGAATTAATAAACTTTATAAAATCATAGTTATAACCCAATGATGAGGTAAATGTAATGATGTGGAGGTGGAATGAAGGTGACATGAAGGTAATATGGAAGTAATGTGAAGGTATTGGTGAATAATGGAGTGAGAATAGGGACTATTTTGAGGCCCAACAGAAGGCCTTAATAGAATTGTTTTAGAATATCAATGACCATAGGAAGTTGTGCTGAAGGGAAATCTCAGAATGATCTAGATGGAGGAGGGCGATATGATACCAAAATACTTGACGAAGTTCACTCCATGTCGAGATGATCTTGGAAGTCTTGGTGTGATAGTATCGCAGGATGATTTGGTGAGCCTAACAATTATAGGCCTTCCCAAACACTAACATGGCTACCAATACTCTGTGAATGGGAGGGAGAAGCTACCATATTGGGAGCGATTGTGATCCGAATTGGTACAAGAAGAGATAAGGCGGAGCACCAGAGATAGGACCTTCGACACAAAAAAATAAAAATATTTTGCATTAATCAGAAAAGGAAATAAATCCAAGGGAAAGAAGTCCCAAGGCAAAGAGGGCAAGAGAGACTTATCCAAGATCAATTATTTTCATTGTCACGAGTATGGGCACTATGCCATGAAATTTCCACATAAGGTAAGCAAGAAGGAGCCCGTAGTTGCAACATGCATTATCTGAATGGAATGTGGCATCTACCGATGATATCCATTCACCCATGGTATTTATCCACCCATAGTATTCATCCACCCATGGAACATACCCATGGTATTTTAAGTGGCATCTACCCATAGTATTCATTATTTTACCCACCCATGGAATTTACCTGTGGTATTGTAACAAAAAAAGACTATAACTAACTAGTCACCTTTTGTAAAATGACAGATTGTTCACCACAATGTAGCCTTTACAATTATTCTAAGTTTTAATAAAAAAATTATTTGTGGTTTTATTTATGGTGTGTTTTGTGCTTTTTCTCGAATTCTAATTTTTTCATATCTTGGGGTTCTCCTCCACCTGAGATCCATTTAATTTTTTTAGATCTTGGGGACCTCCCCCCAAGTTCTGGATCAGTGGTTTCAGATTCTAGTTATGACTCCAAGGGAATCAGGGTTTGAAGCATATTCCAGTTTCAAATTTTTTCTACAAACTTCATGCAAGTACCATGACCTCCACAAAGCACTTTCTTAGGCAAAGCGGGAAGATTTTTTTTTTTCATTTTTTTATAGGAATTTTTTTGGTTGGAGAGTTTGCAGATCATATATGAAAATTTTGGTGCAAAATTTATAAAAACAAATAACATATCTGGATTCCTTGCTACAAAATATCCAAATTCAAAAAATAAATCGGCTGAATCGGAGTCCAGATGAGGGAGATATTGTTGATTTAAAATCAATTGTGTTGCAGAAAATTTTCTTACGACAATTCGTGGATGACGACTCTCCTATATTTTTTGCAGTTTTTATGCAGAATTTCAGAAAACATATAGTTGGTATGAGCTCCTCTTGAAAAATCACCTAATTTTAAAAAAAAAAAATTATTCGAATCAGAATTCAGATGAGGGATATATCGATGATTTAAAATCAGCGATTTTTTAAGAAATTTTGTGACAGCGAGACAATTACAACACGAATATGAGTTTTTAGAGTATCCAGAAAGGGATTTCAATAACATGGGAAGATGCATAATGGTCATTTTATTTCAAAAAATAGGTTATAATAATGATTATGAGTTATATTGACCGAGTTATGCCCATTTTAAATTTTATATCTGGAGCAACATTCAGAGCGAGTTCCCTTTGGAGACATGCCATCCCACCTCGCTTTAGTAGGAACTTGCTTCACATTTATCAGTTTCAGCATAGTAGCCTCCAACTTGGGTTATTTGGAGATGTTCCCTCCCACCTCAAGCTATGTAGGCACCTGTTATTTTATCAACAATCAACATCATGGTTATGGGTCAACCACACAAAAACACAAACACATAAATAACATATAAAACAAGAGAGACACATATATATGTGGTTCACCCAACTTGGGCTACGTCCACGGAAACAACTAGTCCTTCCTTTCTATTATCTAGCAAAATGAAGAGACACAACCTACAATAGATCTGTTGTAATATCATCTACTCTCTCACACAATCCCCTTTTATATTTCTCGCCCAGAATATAGGCACCATACACACCCGCAATACGGTTCCCTCATACAACAGATGGGTTGCCTTTTAGGGCAAAAAACCCTAAATTAAACATAACTTATATCATGGAAATTACCCTAAATTAAACATAACTTATATCATGAAAAAACCCTAAATTAAACATAACTTATATCATGTAATTTCTTCGTACAATATTTTACAAGGAAATTTTACATTTGTTTTTAGCTTCGGGGATGCTGCCCCCGAAACCCCCTGCCAGGGGAGGGCCTCATAAAATCATCGTCGCCCCCCCTGGAACTAACCCGATGGTGATTAAAAGACACTGCCCCGTTAAGGACATGGATCCAATGCGGTGATACATAAAGAAGATAATCAGGCTCCACACCCAACACGAAGTCCATTTGCTAGCGCGCACACTGTTAGTATCATAATTGGTCATAAGAATTACAACGTATATCTATCCTCTGGTATTTGTTTGTCATGGTTATGGGCCATCCACAAACCCACACTTCATCAAAGTCCATTTTCTAGGCCGCACAATATCATTATCACAGTTGGTCACAAGAATTATAAGGTATCTCTATCCTTGGATCTTCATTCACCAGGGATATGGGTTAACCATACAAAACCATTCTCTTCAGTGGCTCTTCATATTCAACACAGGGTTCTTAGGAGAGAACTTCACATAATGGGGACTATTG
Organism: Pinus albicaulis; assembly: GCA_034641835.2. Taxonomy (NCBI): domain Eukaryota; kingdom Viridiplantae; phylum Streptophyta; class Pinopsida; order Pinales; family Pinaceae; genus Pinus; species Pinus albicaulis. The sequence goes on along the minus strand of CM076578.1, from coordinate 155,589,928 downwards.
CTTGTTAAGGAGGGAGGAATGATCTGATTGGAAAGTGTCATCTACCCATGGTATTCTTTCACTCATGGTATATATCTACCCATGGTATTCATCCACCAATGGTATTATAAGTGGCATCCACCCACATTATTCATACACCCATGGTATTTATCCATCCATGGTATTATAAGTGGTATCTACCCATGGTATTTTACCCACCCATGGAATTTACCTGTGGTATTGTAACAAAAAACAATTATAAGTAACTAGTCACATTTTGTAAAATGATAGATTGTCCACCACAATGTAGCCTTTACAATTATTCTCTGTTTTAATAATACAATTTTTTTTGCTATGTGTTCTCTTATTTTCTTCTGGCATTTCAATTTTTTAGATCTTGGGGGCCTCCCCTAAGATCTAGATCACAGCAGCAGGTAAAGCTCTAGTTTCATAATTCGAGCTTGATTTTACTCTCATTGCATGCATGTCCAACACTGTAATGAGATGCATGTGGCATCTAGAAAATGGTGCCTCATTCCATATGATGAGGAATATATATCTCTTCAGTGACTTGGAGGAGAAGGACCTCCAATAGAACATAGAGTTTGGAGATGAAGGGAGGTATAGAGAGATCGCCATAGGCACAATTACCTTTCAGAGGGAGTCTAGCTCCCCTCTCAGACTGACAGATGTTTTTTTTGTTCCAAGACTAAAGAAGAATCTTGTTTCTGTAACGGTGTTGGAAGACCATGGCTATGATGTGATATTTAGAAAATGAAAGGTTTTCCTTAGATACATCACCACAGGACAGGTGAAACAGATCGGTGTGTGAGTCAAGAACCTATATGATTGCGAGGTCGAATATGGATGCAAATATTTGAGGAGAAATTCAAAGGTTAGAGACTTGGTGGTTGATAGGGACCATAAATTACCTCTCAACATGCAACCTCAGAAGCAGTCTCAGAAAGTTTTGGAGCAACCACAATTGGAGAAGCAGAGAAGAGACTGAGTGGAGGCGTCCACTCAAGAACAGAGCTCTAGTAGGGGGGAATTTTGAGCCAGATGGGTAGAGGGAGCACATGCAACCATACCTCCAGGTGAGAGGTGTGTAGATGTGAAATCATAATCCGAAGAGAAGAAATTTAGGCTGGGTCCATCGAGATGGCATGTCTCATGGATCAGACCTGTCTACATGAGGCCTATAGTACATAGTAGCAGAGATGGATAACTAGGATTGATGTTGTCAGATATCAGAGTGACAGATGTAAAATAATGAAGCACAAATCATAGTTCAAAGCAGTGTAGATGGAAAAGATGCAAAGTTAGTAGAAACACATAGTTTTCAGTAGACAATGCGGTAACTAGTAATGATGAGAGACTCTAGTTACAAATACATCATACTGATCTAGTTTTGATGCTTTTTCAGTTTTAGGAGTTGCAGGAGAAAACAACACTAGATAAGTGTTGCATGAAGAACATTCCAAAGGTACCAGATCAAGATAGATTGCATTTATTTCTTGTTGAGAGGGAGTATTGAAAATGGCATCGATAAATGGCACCCAAGGGGGCTTCTGATTAATTTTTCCCTTAATTAAATTGGAAGATAAATTGTAATTTCATCTCATGACAACTTGTATTAGTTAATTGAGTCAGGAAGACTTAGTTAGCTTAGGAAATTTTAGTTGAGGGTCAAAGAGGATGCATGTAGATTTCTCCCATGATTTTAGGCGGTCCAGTTACAATTATTTTTGAGTTGTAATTAGTTAAATCAATTATTTGAGATAAAATCAATTTAACTAGTTCTAACTAATGGATGAGCTAGTGAGAGAACCAATGAATTAAATATGATTTAATTCACATGCAATGATCAATAAATCAGTTAATAATTCACTATAAACAGTTTTCATATTTCGGTTCTAAAGAAGGCCAAGTTGATATTGAGGTTAAAGGGAAGATAAATATCAGTTGTATAATTAGAAAATTGTACATTTCATGTATGAGGTCATCGGGAAGCCTTGAAGGTAGTGCACAATCATTAATTGGGAATTTCATAATTAAGAGGGGCTCAATTAGCCCAAGAATGCGTAAGAAAGTCCATCCAGGCATAGGCAAGAAAGAGGTTAAATATTGGACCAAAATTACTTAGATTGGTGCCAAATTCGAGCAGGACTAGAGTGAGACAGTTAACAGAGTGCAGAGGTTTCTCAGTGAGGGAAATAACATTGTATTGTTTCATGATCTTCACTCTATGCAATATATAGATAGTGGGGTTTTGAGCAGTAGATTTCCCCATATACATCTTGTGTTGTGTGATTGATTATTTCTTTCTCTTACTTATTATGTGATTGTGCAATCGTATTTAGTTTTCACAAATTGTAGAAGGATTAAATATATTTTTTTAGTACATTACAAGATCAGATTGAATCCCTTTGGATAATTTCTACATAATCTTGTCATTAGTCCCTTGGATAAAGGGAAGTTGGACACTAGAGTCCATCTCAACCGACTCTTTCTTAGACCTAGGTCATTGGTTATCTTTTAAAAAAACTTTGATACCTTGGGTCCTATTATAACCATTCTTCTTAAAAACATTAAGGAGATGGGTTTTCTCATCAATAATATGGTCTTCATCAGAAACCCTTAAAGACCGAGTTGCTAGCGTATTGAGAACACTTAGATTTTGGGCTGGAAAATGATGGGATTTCGCATGTCAATATTGTTCAGCCTGGTTTTTTTTACGAAAGACCCGGTGAGAGCAAAACCATCATGTATTTAACCTAAATCCTGTCGAGATCAATTTAACGACACCATATTATGTATGGGTTCAAAATATCGATTACGAAAATGTTTCATTTCATTGTCATGCATGTTATGAAATAAGACATGTAATCAAGAATTGTCCCAAGAGGATGAAAAATAATAGAGTTTGAAAAAGTAGATGGAGGCCCAAATGGTGGGAAGGTGTGAAAAAAAAACATTATTTTGTACACAAGGAGGAAAAAACTCAAGGCATGGAGGAACTAAAATAAATTCAGGAAGAAGATAAAGGAGATTCAATGAAGGAAGAAAAAATCAATTAGAAAGAAATGCAAGTCAAAGGGGATCCATCGAATTCAGAAACCGAGGACAATTGATTCCAACAAACCCCGATAAATTCAGGATCCCCCATTGAATTCTCAGGAAATAAGTCTAAAACAAAAATTTCTTGGGCTGATCGGGCATATGGACAAAGAAACAAAGAAAAAAAAGACCATTCTCAACATAGCATCACTACGAATGCACCAGAAAATATGGATTGGATACAAATTGGAAAAAGGGAAAAATATCTCACTAGGGACAACGAAAAGTCAACGAAAAGTCAACCAAAATCCAAATGACAAGTTGTAATGGAATGAAAATACATTTGAATTCGATGATTTTTTTGGAAAATTTTCAAATGAAATGAGAATAAAATTAGGGTTTAAATTGAATCATCATGCTCAATTTCAAATAGTTCTATGCTTATCCCAACTTTATCTTTTTTTAATAAAAGACTCTTATCCATTCCTTTGAAATAAAAAAATTCCTTAAATTATTATGTTTTTTTATCATAGATTGAAAATAAAACAAAAATTCTTTGAAGGTTGTAATAACAAATGAAATTTCACCACAAGGAATGAAGAAAATTTATGAATTTGTCAACTATAATTTCCAAAAAAAAAAAAAAGTTAGCACACCATTCTAATGGTGGAAATTTCTCATACAAATCCTAACTATTAAATTTTTGAATTAGTGTTAGTAAAGGTAACATATTTCCAAAGAAGTGACCTGAGATTAAAAAGATGAAAATGGAAAAAAAATTGAAGACTATTTTGTAGTAGGATATAAATGAATTGTACATTAACATGTAATACTAATATGAACTTTAAAAATGTAAATTTTATTTAAAATAATTATATTTATTTTTAAAATATAAATAATGATTTTTTTTCTTATTAAAAATTAAAATTTATTTAAAATAATTATATTTATTTTTAAAATTAAATAATGATTTTTTTTCTTATTAAAAATTTAAATTTTATTTAAAATAATATTTTTATGATTAATATTATTAGAAATTGATATTTTGGGATAAAATTTTCACTTGTATATATATGTATTGAGTATGTATGTATCTTGAGTAAAAGATAAAGTAGGTAAAGTTTATTTATTATAAAATATCTATAAATTTATTTGATTTTCTTTCCATTTTTTTAAAAATGTTATATCTCTCAGTTTCATAATTAAAAGTATTTTTTTTGTTATCACTAAAATTTTATATCTTTCAATTATTCTAAAAAAAAATCAAAATAAAATTATTGTGTCATTTCATTTGCTTTAATAATTTAAATAAGTTTAATAGTTAAAAACATATATATTTAAAAAAAAAAAATTACAAATTTAAATCTTATAATTTTTTTTTTCTAGAATAAATTAAATAAGATTATACTTTTTTTTTCAAAATAAGTAAATGATAATATGAGAATGGAAGATAAAATAAAAATAAAAACAAGTAAATGATAATATGAGAATGAAAGATAAAATAAAAAGAAAAACCTATTTTCTTTAAAGTTTATTTTTTATAAAATATTTATAAATTTTCTTTAAAATTTATTTATTATAAAATATTTATAAATTTATTTATTTTCTTTCGGATTAAAAAAAAAAAAAAACAAACGAACAAATTCTACCTTTAAAATTTTCATAATTATATGATATTATATTAAATAAGATTATACTTTCTTTTTCAAAATAAGTAAATGATAATATGACAATGAAAGATAAAATAAAAAGAAAAAACATATTTTCTTTAATTTTTATTTATTATAAAATATTTATAAATTTTCTTTAAAATTTATTTATTATAAAATATATAAAAATTTATTTAATTTTCTTTCTGATTAAATTTTTTGCTAGCAACAAAATTTTATATCTTTCAATTATTTTATAAAATTTTATATCTTTCGATTATTTTATAAATGAGAACCAACTTTTATAATTTTTTTCCTTAAAGGTTATATTTTATTTTTTCCCAAATATATAAATGATAATAACTCAATAATTAAAATTTTTAAATCGCTATCATAAAAAATATAACTTAATCTTATAAACATTTTATAATTTGCCTCATAAATGCATATGCTCCAATGTATTCAAATCAGATCTCAATTTGTAGTGATGTAACACCATATTGACTCCAGAGGAACCGTTGGTTTCGTGGATCGCGTATCTATCCATTTTTGTTTTATTATATAGGATAAACATATGTATTTTTAATATTTCTGCACACAAACCAGGACACTGAATTTAATATGTCCCCAAATTTTTCTATGTTAGCAAGAAGGGGAAATATTATTCTTTAAGACAATAAAATATCAAAACGACATGATCTAGTAGACCTTTCATGGACTTTGTTTAAATTATTCTTAGATATGATATTGAAAAAGGTGAGGCAATATTTCTACATCACCCTTACTTTAATATGTAGATGCAAAGTTAGTGTAACTTTACTTTCACTATTCTATTATTTTTGGATATCCAGTCATGATAACTTTGGAGTAAAATAACTATCAACCTTATTACTTTAAACATATAATTTTATTTTAAAAACATATAATGAACGGATTCATGTACCTAAGATGACCTCCAAATATTAGAGAAATTTAAACTTTTGGATTTTTATAAATTTAATATATATATATATATGTGTGTGGAAAAATAGTGTATTCACATAATGTTATAGTTATTTTGAACTTAAAAAAATAATAAGTAGAAATAATAAAATAGTTTATTCACATAATGTTGTATAGTTAATTTGAATTCATGTCATGAGGGTGAGTGTGGAAGTGGAGAGAGTTAATATGCAAACCATAGAAACTCATGTCATGAGGGTGAGCGTGGAAGTGCGGGGAGTTAATATGCAAACCATAGTTTTATGAGAGTATGGTTTGCATATTAAATCCTCCGCATGAAATTATAGTTTGCATATTAATTCTTACCAAACATTATATTGCTTTATTATTATTATTATTATTATTATTTCTTGATTAGATATAATAACTAACAAATCATATTGGGTGGTTTAATTGGGATTCGAACCAAAGTAGGAAACATTAACACCATTAATCCCAACCACTTGGGCTACCTTAGATGGGCATACCAAGGCATGTTAAAGAAGCTCAATGCTCAAACTCACCATCTATTTGTAGATAATTCATTGAAGTAGAAAATTGTTAATGAAGTTGTATAACTTGTTGATGCCATTTATGACCTTATTATAAAGTCCTCAATATTGTTAGCCTTTCACTTTTTTATGTTGGTTTTGTTAGTGTCAGTCTGGTCATACTGCCATCAGTGATCAAACTTACCCTTTTGCATTTGCATATTAGGAGTCCCATACCATAAATTTTCATCATTCCATTAGGTCATGAACTCATTGATGGTAGTGGTCTTTCATCAGTTTTCCCTCATGTGAAACTAGCTGATTACCCTCTCTATGGTCTTCAATCATGAGTCACTTTCACTATGTAAGTCATGTTAGTAGGTCATAGGGTTGGTCTCATTAGGTTCTAAGGTCTCATCATGGTTAAATTAATGAGTCGAGTGTCAATAAATGTCAGCAAGATCATGAGGAGGTCAAATAAACTCAAAGGCACAGTATCTGGAAAGATCAAAGAATTGTTCTATTGAGCTTGATGTAATTTTCACCTCAAAACCATGTTTTGAGGTGAAAACACAGTACTTTGCTTTTATTATCATCTTTTATGTAATTTTATGTCTTCATATGTAATAAGTTGCACTTCAGAAGCTGTTATCTCCACAAATCCACCACCCTGCCTTTCAGAGGTGTTTTCCACAACATTTTCAGTGTAAAATCATGCTCTAAGTATGTCCATCAGAAGGAGCCCGGAAAGAGCTTTCCAACGATATATTATACTTCGAAAACTGACTCCTAGATTGAAAAATATGCCTAAGTGAATGAAAGTCCCCAATGGCCTAACCTTAACCCTTTTCCCATTTGTCCCTTAGACTTTATTTCATAAAATTTTAAATTCTTTCATTATAAAACCCTTCTTCCAATCCGATCACACCCTTTTTTCCCCGATCTGATTGCAACCCTTCCCTCCGATCCGATCGCATCATTTAAATCGCAACTCCCGATTGATCTACCTCCTATTGAAACTTGCGATTGCGATTGACCCTTCCCCTATTACAAAAACGCCGATGCAATTGACTCATATCCGATCACAATCGCTTGATCGCATCGCAACTTCGCAACGCTCCCAAACTTTTCCATCCGCTCCCCTTCCCGATTGCAATTGCAATTGTCCCCGATCCCACTAAAGCCCTCCGCTCTTTTAAATGAAAATTCACTTTTTCCTTTGTAAAAGCTCAAACTCATTTTTATTTGTTTAAAAGGTATTTCTCCATTATTCCATCGGCTTTTGCACATCGCGCATCACGTTTCTTCCCCACCATGCATTATGACTACTCCTCCGATGCGATTCCCGATTTGCGATTACGATTTCCCCATGAGGCTTCCCCTATACAGTATCATATCGCAAGTTTTCAATTGCTCCATTATGTGATACACCCCCTCCCCTCTTCCGATTGCGATTTGATTGCGATTTGCGATCGCATATGGGCCCACCACACTTTCCTTTGTTCGTTTTCACTTTAAAAAGAGAATTTTCTTCATTTAACAGAAAATATGGTTTTTCATCGGTTTCAAAGGTATTTTCTTCGACAGTTGGTTTTTCTTCAAAGAAGTAAAGACAGAGACAATGGTTAAAGGCCGAGAACTAATTATGAAACAGATACATCTACAGCAGCGATGAAAAAGGGATCTGTTCTTTGGATTTCCTATTTTCATTCATTCAGTATAACTGCAAATCCTCCAGATGATCAAATGTATTGTTTCTCCTTCTTTTCAGGGGCATCTGGTTGGTTTATTTTCTATGTTCGGATTTCAGTTCCTGAGCTGGTGAAACAGCTCCTTCTCTTGTGGACCTACTCCCCTCGATTTCTATCTACTTAATGTAATTTATAAATCATTTGTAAAGGGGGGAATAAAGTGTGGAATTAGTTTGAAAATCACTGAGGACACTCTGCGCTCCATTTGTAACAGTTTGGCAGGGAATTAATAAAGGAATGCAGCTCTGATTTGTGGGATCTCTGTGGTATGGATTTTATCATTGTTTTTTCCTTTGTGTTCATCTGTTCATTGTTATGTTCACCATTCATTCCATTCACATTTCTGGTTGAATGCTTTCAAGATAGATAGGTAGAATCCATTGTATAATGCTCTGCCTTGGGAAATTATTCAACATTCTATGTTTTCTGTTGTTTGAAAAGGATCCATCTCCTATGCCAATTTTAGCTCCTCACCAGTCTTAATCATCTCATCATTATTTGAATTAAATTGTTAAAATCCCTGCCTACCTCGCCCCATGAGATACCTTGTATCTCTGATTTAATTCCCCAGATTCAAACTGCTCCATTTGTTCCATACAACCCTGAAAATTTATAAAAAAAATTCCCATCATTATACCTAGCCTAAAATCAGTTTACTATTATATTTCATTGAATATTTTTCCCAAAGAGAGCCCTCTCCTGACCTTGTAGGGCTAGCTACAAGGCTGAGTGTTGTTTGAGGTTACCCTGATTTGCCTTCTTTTAGCCTAAGGTTCAAATTAGGTGCTAACATTTCTGGCGACCATACTGGGGATTAATTTAGCATAAAATACTGATCACCCCAGTAATATCTTCCTTGTAAATTCTTGGACTCTGGATGATGATATTCAGAGTTTGATAGGCTGAAATAAAACATTGTAAAGTAGAAATTTGACCACACTGACTTCAAGAAGATACACAAGGGCCAATCCAGATCCAAATCCTCCCCCTGTGTTTGAAAATCCTAATCTCATTCCAAGGATAATCAGAAGACAAGAAGGATCACTAAGTCCTAGACCTATTTTCAGATCCCATACCTGGCCCAGTGAGTGGTTGTTTGTAGAAGATCTTTCTTTTGATGAGTGTTTTGAGCTTTCTTTTTTCAGAAGTAAATCTGAGACTGCACTTGATGACATAGTTTTAGATCCAGAATTTCTTGTAGATATAAAAGTTCAAAGGGCAAATACATCGATTGATGATTATATTTTGAATTCCCCTCAGACATCTGTCACTGTAACCAATATCCCTGAGTCTTCATAGTTATCAGAAGCAGCTTTTCCTCCCCTTAATTCATCAGCATTCCCATTAGTTTCAGAAATCAATTCTCATCTTTCGACTCCTCCATCAACACCTCCCCTGAATCGTAGTAGCACAAACACTGTTGTAAATCCACCTCAAGTCATGGTTGCCCGATATGCACCCCTAGTTTTACCTCAGAACCTGAATGATATGCCTGTGGATTGCCAAAGTAAAATACCTATCTTTGATGCCACTCAAAGCATCACAGCCCAGCATCATGTTGATAAGATGAATGACTTTTTTGATCTTCATGAGGTAGAGGCAGAAAATGTAACCACAAGATTGTTTGTCCAAAGCTTTGGAGGTGAAGTTCGAAAATGGTTTAGAGCCTTACCAGCAGGTTCTATCCACACTTTGCAAGAGTTGCATAGAAAATTCTTAGACCGGTGGGAGGTAAAGAAAAACCCACTTCAAATATTTTCTGAATATGAAAATAATAAAATAAATGTGGGTGAAACTACGCAGGATTATTATGTGAGATTTGATGTTGTATATAATGCTATTCTGGCCAATCTAAAACCCCCCATGGGGTTAGCTTTGCTCAATTTTCCATATGGTTTCGATGCTAATATGGAATATCAGCTACGAGAAAGAGATCCTACCACACTTGAAGACATGCAGAAGATAGATGTGAGCGTTGAAGAAAATTTGTTGGCCAGAAGAGCGTGGACAAAAGTTGAAAAGAGAGTAACTGTGAAAGAAGAAGAATCCCCTTCAGACATTAAGATGGACACTTTGATCCGGACAGTGGATAAAATGGTTGACCGGCTGACTATTTTAGATAGACCTAAAGCACAGATCAAGAATCTGAACTTGAGAGGACATCAGCAGCCACAATTCTGAATTAAGATGAGAGAACAAAGAACGCAGGACCAAGCTACGCCACAACAACAGATCAGAACTCCATTGCAGCAAAATTATGTTCAAGGAATGGAAACAGATGATGATGACGATCTAGTCGTTGAAGCCAACCATTTCTTCACTACTGATAATGCGCCCATCTTTCTCACAGAAGATGAGGAATATACAGCGACTGCAGACATTCGAAAGGATGAATATTTCATATTGGCCAATGATGCAGTGTTATAGGAAGAGTCTGACGATTATCAAAGAGCATACATGAACGTTGTTTCAACGCAACAGAAACAATATTCTTTGAGGAGAAGAGATGTGCCGATCAATCCTATTCAGAAGAGAAAAGAGCTGCAATCGAAAAATGACTCCTCAAATACTCAAAGAAAAGGGAAAGAGCCTGATGATCCTTCTCCCAGCAAGGCATCCTCAGCGACTAAAGTTGCAAATGAAAAGAACTAGCATAGCGCAGCAAAGAAGCAGGTAGAGAAGAAAGATCCTCCCGTCAAAGAGGTAGAGAAAGTCCCATATTTTAATTTAGAAAATGAAATTTCTAAGCTGAAGGTGTCCATGCCCTTGACTGAGTTGGTTAAAAACAACACTTATAATATCAGGTGTCTAGAATTTTGCAAATAGAATCTGTATCAGATATGGTAAATGTTGAAGTTGATTATCCTGAACTCATTTTTGGTCCAGCCATAGAAGGTCAGTTTGAAGAAAGTGAAGTCCCTCCCTTCTACTTGAGTCTTAGATTGCATGAGTTCATTTTACATAATGCCATGTTAGACTCCGGAGCCTCACATAACTTGATGCCTAAAGCCATTATGGAGAATTTGGGTCTTGATATTACCCAAAAATACCATGATTTGTATTCCTTTGACTCCGGTAGGGTCCATTGTATTGGTCTTATCAAAGACTTGGTAGTATCTTTAGATCAAATCCCAGCCAAGAATTTTTTTATGGATGTGGTTGTTGCCGATGTTCCACCATGATTTGGAATGCTTCTATCCAGGTCATGGGGTGCAAAATTGAAAGGAACCATTCAGCTTGATTTCTCTTATGCCACCATTCCCATGTTCGGTCAGTTGAGAAAATTATATAGGGAGAAAAAAATGAAATACATGATCACCAGCAAAGAGAAGCCATTTAATCACCCCATTAATGCAGTCCACACAGATCTGGAGTCATTTATATTATATTCAAATGGTGGTTTGAATGATGATAATGTTTAGTTGGTAGAAATAGATGAGATACCTGAAATTTCAGAAAATTTTAGGGAAGTCCTTAAACAGGAAAAAGATAAAGCAGTAAGCATTTCTGAGCTTCCTACCTACCCGCAGCAAAAAGACAGTGAACAACAGAAAGATGCAGAAATCAGTCCAAATAAAGCAGAGAAGCAAGCAAAATTGCAGCATCTAGAAGAAGAAGAAGAAGGCCTTTGGAGCATGGATTTTGATGGAGTTGTTGATAAGGACGGTGTTGGTATAGGAATATGGATTCGGAGCCCTATTTTCCAGCCTGAAAAAGTTCCTAGTAATGTTAGAGTATGTGCTTACAAGTTGGCTTTTGAATGCTCTAACAATGAGGCAGAGTATGAAGTTTTGATTGCAGGTTTGAAAATTTTGAAGAAGCTAAATGCAAAGAGGATTTTTGTCTATGGATATTCTGAGTTGATAATGAAACAGGTAAAAGGAGAGTAACAAGCAAAGAATCCGTGATTGAGGGCTTATAGAAACGCAGTCCTAGACATTTTGAGGACATTTTCTGAGTACACTTTGACAGCAGTACCCCAAATGTAGAATCTTATTGCAAATTCTCTTGCCACTACTGCAAGTAATTTGAAGATTCCAATGAATTCCAGCAACAAATTTGAAATTTATGTCAAACATCGGCCTGTTGTTCCAGATAATTTAAGGTATTGGCAAGTGTTTTGGGATGACAAAGAAATTAATGTTTTTTTGCAGAGTGAAGGAAAATTCAAGGATACTCCCATGGAAGGTGATTATGAGGTTGATGATCAAGAAATCAAAGCAAAGAAGATCAACATATTGCAGCTGAAGGATAATGTAATTCCTAGAGGTCTCATACCTTTAGAGGAGCTTTTTGATCAAGATGATGTTGCGAAGAAACCAAGCTTGGTGACTACTGATAAAGGAGTTGAAGATGTTAATCTTGGAACAGCTGACAAGCCTAAGATGGTGAAGTTATCAAAAACATTGTCCCTTGAGGTAAAGGAACAATATGTTAAATTACTTTCTGAATTTTCTGATGTGTTTGCGTGGGATTATTTAGATTTGAAGGTGTATGACAAAAACATAATTCAGCATACTATTCCCATCAAGCCGGATCAGAAGCCATTTAGACAGAAGCTGAGAAGGATCGACCCAAAGCTGTTGCCATCCATTGAAACAGAGGTAAACAGATTGTATAAAGATGGTATCATTGTCCCAATTAGATTTTCTGATTGGATTTCAAATATGGTCCCAGTACATAAAAAGACAGGAGAGATAAGGTTGTGTATAGATTTTCGGAATCTAAATAAAGCCTCCTTAAAGGATAACTATCCACTTCCGAAGATGGACCATATTCTGTAGAGAGTAGTTGGAGCATCAAAGATGTCACTACTCAATGGCTACTCAGGCTATAATCAGATCTTGGTGCATGAGAAGGACCAAGACAAAATTGCTTTCATAACACCCTCGGGAACTTTCCAGTATGCCAAAATGCCATTTGGACTGAAGAACGCTGGAGCTACTTTCCAGTGAGCAATGGATATTGATTTTGCCAATGAAAAAGATGTTTTTCTTGTTTTTTATTTGGATGATCTGACAGTGTTTTCTGGTTCTGATGATGAACATTTACACCACTTGAGGGTTGTATTTCAGCGATGCAGAAAGTTTGGAATTTCTCTCAACCCAACGAAAATTTTGTTTGCTATGGATGAAGGCAAGCTTCTGGGGCATATCATCTCTAAAGATGGTATCTACATTGATCCTTCAAGAGTGGAGGCCATTCAGCACATAGACCTCCCATGTAACAAAAAGGAGATTCAGGCATTTAATGGTAAGATGAACTTCTTGCGCAGATTTATACCCAACTTGGCTGAACATTTAAGAGAAATGACTAACATGTTGAAGAAGGATAGCACTATCAAATGGAGTGAGGAGGCCATCAAGTCATTTAATCTGGTAAATTTTTCTCCGTCCAATGCCCCAATTTTGATTAGTCCTGATTACACTCAAGATTTCATTATATTTTCATTTGCATCGGAGCATACTATGGCTGCGGTATTGATGCAAAAGAGAGATCAGATTGAGCAGCCAATTTCCTTTTTTAGTAGGACCATTCGAGATGTTGCTTTAAGGTATAATATCATTGAGAAACAAGCATTGGCCCTTATAAAAGCATTGAAGGAATTCAGAGTATACATTCTGCATTCACATACTATAGCATATGTTCCTAATGTAGCAGTAAAGGATGTCTTGATGCAAACTGATCCAGAGGGAAGAAGAGGTAAGTGGATAGCAACAATGTTGGAATATGATTTGGATATTAAACCCACAAAGTTGATCAAAGGACAAGGTTTTACAAAGCTAATGGCCCAATCAAACCTACATGCTTTGGATATAAACCTCATAGTAGCAATCTTAGAAGATGAGGATGAAGGTTTGCTTGTTCCTGTTTCAGAAATTTTTCTACAATCCCCATGGTATTCAGACATATTCTATGTTCTTCAACACCTTTCACCACCTCCTGGGATGTCTAGAAGCAAAGGTAAATCACTGAAACTCAAGTCTGCTGAATTCTGTATTCTAAACAATGCTCTTTATTGGAAATATCTAGGAGGTATTCTACTTAATTGTTTGGTTGAAGATGAGGCTCAACAGGTGATGCATGACTTTCACAAAGGTGATTGTGGTGGTCATTTTTTTTGGAAAAATACAGCTAACAAAGTGTTTAGAGTAGGATATTATTGGCCCACTTTATTTTCAGATTTGTAAAAAACAGTGATGAGCTGCCATGAGTGTCAAGTTTTCCAAGGGAAAAGGAAACTGCTTCCTCTCCCTTTGAAACCAGTTTCAGTAAATGCTCCCTTTCAGCAGCGGGGACTTGATTTCATAGGGGAAATCCATCCTGCATAATTAGCACAGCATCGATGGATCTTGATAGGTACAGATTATTTTACCAAATGGATCAAGGCCATTCCAGCAAGGCAGGCCACTGATACGGTAATCATTCAATTTCTAGAATCAAATATCTTATCTCGTTTTGGTTGCCCTCACAAAATCATAACAGATAACGCAACAACGTTCAAATCTAAGAAGATGGTGGATTTCTGCGACAAATACAATATTGTGTTGGGCCATTCAACAACATACTACCCACAAGGCAATGGCCTGGAAGAATCATCAAATAAGTCTCTGAAAAACATAATCAAGAAATATGGGAAGATAGAGTCAGCAGCAAGAAATCCATAGGTATGTCACCATTTGAATTGGTTTATGGTACTGATGTTGTTTTTCCCACGTCACTTACAATTCCGGTCATGAGATTATTACAAGAGGCTGGCAGTGAAGAAGATGATAATCAGTGAAGGATCAACAAATGATCCACCTTCAGCAGACAAGAGAAGAAGTTTCTTAGAACGCTATTCAATTGCAGCAGAAGATAAAGAGAATCTATGACCGTAAGACCAAGGCAGAAAAATTTCAGTTGGATGATGTGGTGTTGATATGGGATGCACGAAATGAGGACAAAGGGAAGCATGGTAAGTTCAAAAACCTGTGGAAAGGACCATACAATATTTCAGCATACAGGGGACATAATTCTTTCTTGCTCTCAGAGATGGATGGCCAAGATTGCCCTGGAGGACCAGTGAATGGTAGGCTTTTGAAGCACTACCACTGTTGAAGATAATGGATCGGGAACTATGTCACAATCATTGTATATATCGTGTTATTTTTGGTCAGATTTCAGTTACACAGTCATTGAAGTTTGGGGCCCAAGGTGAAGGCTATAAAACTTGAATGATATGTGTAAGTTTTTTGTTTTATTTAAGTTTTCAGTCACAGTTTGAGTCAGATTCGGTCTGCATTGTGTCATTTTTCAATGTTCTGACCATATTTTCCCAATGGATAAGGCTACTTGGTCTACGGTGTTCTCGGCACCTCCAAGGAGCTACCATCCCCATTGGAGCCAATGTTAGTGTCAGTATGGTCATACTGCCATCAGTGATCAAACTTACTCTTTTGCATTTGCATATTAGGATTCCCATACCATAAATTTTCATCATTCCATTAGGTCATGAACTCATTCATGGTAGTGGTCTTTCATCAGTTTTCCCTCATGTGAAACTTGCTGATTCCCCTCTCTATGGTCTTCAGTCATGAGTCACTTTCACTCTGTAAATCATGTTAATAGGTCATGGGGTTGGTCTCATTAGATTCTAAGGTCTCATCATGGTTAAATTAATGATTCAAGTGTCAATAAATGTCAACAAGATCATGAGGAGGTTAAATAAACTCAAAGGCACAGTATTTGGAAAGATCAAACAATTGTTCTATTGAGCTTGATGTAATTTTCACCTCAAAACCATGTTTTGAGGTGAAAACATGGTACTTTACTTTTATTATCATATTTTATGTAATTTTATGTCTTCATATGTAATAAGTTGCACTTCAGAAGTTGTTATCTCCACAAATCCACTACCCTGCCTTTCAGAGGTGTTTTCCATAGCATTTTTAGTGTAAAATTATGTTCTAAGTATATCCATCAGAAGGAGCCCGCAAAGATCTTTCCAACGGTATATTATACTTTCAAAACTGACTCCTGGATTGAAAAATATGCCTAAATGAATGATAGTCCCCAATGGCCTAACCTTAACCCTTTTCCCATTTGTCCCTTAGACTTTATTTCATAAAATTTTGAAGTCTTTCATTATAAAACCCTTCTCCCGATCCGATCACACCCTTTTTTCCCCGATCCGATCGCAACCCTTCTCTCTGATCCGATCACATCATTTAAATCACAACTCTCGATTGATCTACCTCCGATTGAAACTTGCGATCGTGATTGACCCTTCCCCGATTAAAAAAACACCGATGCGATTGACTCATATCCAATCGCAATCCCTTGATCGCATCACAACTTTTCAATGCTCCCAAACTTTGCCATCTGCTCCCCTTCCCGATTGTGATTGTGATTGTCCCCGGTTCCACTAAAGCCCTCCGCTCTTTTAAATGAAAAATAATTTTTTCCTTTGTAAAAGCTCAAACTCATTTTTATTTGTTTAAAAGTTATTTCTCCATTATTCCATCGGCTTTTTCACATCACGCATCGTGTTTCTTCCCCGCCATGTATTATGACTACTCCTCTAATGCGATTCCTAATTTGCAATTGCGATTTCCCCATGAGGCTTCCCTTATACACTATCGCATCGCAAGTTTTCAATCGCTCCATTATGTGATACACCCCCTCCCCTCTTCCGATTGAGATTTGATTGCGATTTGTGATCTCATATGGGCTCACCACCCTTTCCTTTGTTCGTTTTCACTTTTAAAAGAGACTTTTCTTCATTTAACGGCAAATATGGTTTTTCATCGGTTTCAAAGGTATTTTCTTTGACAGTTGGTTTTTCTTCAAAGAAGTAAAGACAGAGACAATGGTTAAAGGCTGAGAACTAATTATGAAACAGAGACATCTACAGCAGCGATGAAAAAGGGATCTGTTCTTCGGATTTCCTATTTTCATTCATTCAGTATAACTGCAAATCCTCTAGATGATCAAATGTACCATTTCTCCTTCTTTTCAGGGGCATTTGGTTGGTTTATTTTCTATGTTCGGATTTCAGTTCCTGAGCTGGTGAAACAACTCCTTCTCTTGTGGACATACTCCCCTCAATTTCTGTCTACTTAATGTAATTTCTAAATCATTTGTAAAGGGGGGAATAAAGTGTGGAATTAGTTTGGAAATCACTGAGGACGCTCTGCACTCCATTTGTAACAGTTTGGCAGGGAATTAATAAAGGAATGCAGCTCTGATTTGTGGGATCCCTGTGGTATGGATTTTAGCATTGTTTTTTCCTTTGTGTTCATATGTTAATTTTTATGTTCACCATTCATTTCATTCACATTTCTGGTTGAATGATTTCAAGATAGATAGGTAGAATCCATTGTATAATGCTCTGCCTTGAGAAATTATTCAACACTCTATGTTTTCTGTTGTTTGAAAAGGATCCATCTCCTATGCCCTTTTCAGCTCCTCACCAGTCTTAATCATCTCATCATTATTTGAATTAAATTGTTAAAATCCCTGCCTACCTTGCCCCATGAAATACCCTGTATCTCTGATTTAATTCCCCAGATTCAAACTACTCCATTTGTTCCATACAACCCTGAAAATTTATAAAAACATTTCTCATCATTATACCTAGCCTAAAATCAGTTTACTGTTATATTTCATTGAATATTTTTCCCGAAGAGAGCCCTCTCCTGACCTTGTAGGGCTAGCTATAAGGCTGAGCATGGTTTGAGGTTACCCTGATTTGCCTTCTTTCAGCCTAAGGTTCAAATTAGGTGCTAACAGGTTTATGATGAATCACTTACTTTAGAGTCCTAACATTCTATAAATTCATCATTTAGATATTATATATCTCATAAATGCATTACATGTTGCAAAATGTTTATTAACTCTATATTTATAAGCTTGATCTAAGGATGATGTCTTTCAGAAAAATAATAGTTTCTACATTTGTTGACATTGTTTCAAATAAAATAACACAAAGGGTGTGTAATCATGGCTTGACTTACTAAATCGGTTGCTTCTTAACCTCTTACATTGGATTATACAAAAATAAAATGGAAAAAAATACTTTCAACTCATTCATAACAAATAGTGGAAAGACTCTCTAGTACGTTGAAGCAAATGGTAGAAATAAATTTTAAAATTAAAAAACCTAGCTCCCATAGGCATAATTCAATTAGTATATCAAGCATCTTCAACATCAACTTTAAGTCACTTATCCTTTTCTATAAGCATGTATGGGCTAAAAAAATTCTGTTTGGGTTAGGATGAAAGGATAAAATATTGAGGAATATCATTTTAAGTTAGAAAGAACTCAAATGCAAGATCCCTAGGGGATTATTGAAAAACAAAGTTCATTATAAAAATTTCCTACCCCTAATACTTTGAAAAAAATGAAGCTAGAAAATCATGTAGAAGAGCATTGACTTATTAAAATGTTTTAAATAATTTGCAAGTTATTATTAAGAGAAGAGAAAAAAAGAAGAGGAAGTTGAAAGCGTTGTTGTGGAGAGATAATCACTTCAAATGAAGATAAAATAATAGGAAAAAAGAAGTCTAGAAGCATTGGAGAAGCAAAAAGTAGAAGGAAAGACTAAAAAGAAAAGAAAAATAACACATAGAGTTACCAAGAAAGAATAATTGGCAAAGAAAAAATAGGTTGATGCTAAACCCATAGTTGAATTGTCGATGAAGAAGGCATAGAGAGAAAGGAAAGTAAAAGAATATGGAAAGGAAAAGAAAAAAGAAGGAGAAGAAAATATGAAAGCCAAAGTTGATGTAAAGGTTGCAAAGTTGAAAACTAATGTCGAAGAAAAAAAATAAATCTACACGTGTTAGCGAGAAAAAAAAAAAACTAAAGTAAAAGTTGAGGATTAAAAGAGAATAGAAGAAAAATTGAAGAAGAAAAATCAAAATAATATAGGAGTAGAAGAGGCCAAATATAAAGTGGATGGGCCACTACAACATATTAGTGCTAATGAAGGCTACATAGAGCAACAATATTATTCATCGATCGAAGAAGTATTCACTACTCAAAACTTTGCCAATACCTTTGGCCCATGCATGGTTGCAACGAGTGATGGACCTATTGTATCTCTAAGACAAATTTGTTAATCTAAAATTTGTTTATATTTGATAAATAGAGAAAGCAAGTGATCAGACAAAAGAATGAAAAAAGGAAAATAATATTTGACTCTAGAATGATATTCAACACTGAAAGTGTGGTTATGGATACAAAAAAGATGGGTTTTGCTTCATATGCTTTTAATGGATTAGTTATTGGCCAAGCCATCACTCATAAAGTTTTGTAAATGGAAAAGAAGATGAAATAATATGAAAACAACATTGGGAAATCTATTTAATTATTACAAATCCAACAAATATTAGACTTTAAATTTTATTGACTACGATTTCAAAGTACAAAGAGAATTATCATCACAGAGGCCAACATGTGAAAGCCCATGTTTGAGATTATGTTGATGTTATGAATTGGATTCAATCATGTGACATTGGTCCGAATGAAAAGTAGCACCTACCCATGGTATTCATTCACCCATGGTATTTACCCAGCCATGGAATTTACCCGTAGTATTGTAACTAAAAAATACTATAAGTAACAAGTCACATTTTGTAAAAGGACAGATTGTCCACCACAATGTATCGTTTACAATTATTCGATGTTTTAATAAAAAGTTTCTTTATGGTTTTGTTTATTATGTGTTCTCAGAATTTTCTGACATTTCAAATTTTCAGCTCTTGGGGGTCTCCCCCCCAAGATCCATTTCAATTTTTTAGATCTTGGGGGCCTCCCCCCAGATCTGGATCAAAATTTCCTATTAGCAAGTTCAATTATAATTTAATAAAGTCGGGGACTAGTAGTCCCCCTTAAAAGAAATCCTCACCAAAATTGCTAATTTTACCCCTAAAGCATTTGAAGGAACATATTTTGGCATGAGACGCTAGAAAAAAACAATTTAAAATGTTTTCAAGAGAGTTACAAACAACGTGACAAAAAATTCTTTGTGGTCAAAAATTATAGAGAATATGGCCAAAATACAATCTCTTTCCACATCTACCAGTATCTAAGGACTTGAAATAATATATTAGCAAAAGAGAAAAAAAAATACCATCTCTCTATCAAAAATTAGTAAAGAATGTAGAAATTATATAACTAATGCGTTATACATCCAAGATTCTCCTGATCACACACAACTTGAATTCATGCATGACACGGAATCTCTTCTACTATTGATCATTACTTGCGGAAATTAAATCAATTGCATGCACACATTGAAACCATAAAAATTCACACATATGAATACAGTGTTTTAACGGGAAATCCTAAAGCGAAAAACCCCAACTATCTATATATAATATATGTCATAGAGATCATGTAACAATCCTCATACAAAGTTGATCATATCAAGCTCTCAGTACAATACAATCGCTACACACTAAGTAGGCCCGATCTAGCAAATCCATGCACCGATCTTTGCCACCTGTTAGCCTGCCTCTACTGCGCAATCCCTGCTGAATATTGGCTCTGAATGAACTCGAATTGGTCAAGCCTTGCTCACGCAATCCTCATTGGCATATCCAATCATTGTGTGTTGCAAACTCATGCAACACTATAGTCACAACTGATAGTCAACCTTCTCTTTCACCTACCTCTCCACTGGTCTCCACTGAAATTTTCCATGCATTGTAGTTAACTGATGTATTCTTCAGTTGATTAATGATTTAATAATTAGTGAATTAATTAATAATTAATTCACACCACTCTCACTATTGTATCAATCAGTTAGACTAGATACAACTAGCTCAACTGTGTCTAACTGAGTTAAACTGAACACAACTCCACCAACTACCTCAATAACTCCACCAAACTCTGTCACATGAGTTCTAACTGAAGTCTCCATGAAATAACTCCACTTAACACTCAAGAATAGCATAATTCCTTCTGTCAGCTCCTTTGCCACATCTGTGCACTTAACTGAAGTGCTCCAAGAGAATAAGATAATGTTTATAGTCCAAATATTATTAAGAGCTAATAATATTCGACATATCTATTTTTAGACTGGAAATCTAAAAATAGATTCCGCCCAGTATGTCTAAAAAAAGAAGTCCATCTATTTTTCCAACTTGACCAACCATCCACAAATAGCATCCTGCAACTCATAGAATATGATCGACATGTCTAAAAATAGACATAGTCTAAATATAGACTTGCGCCAAAAATAGCCTGCGGGCCCACTTAGTGAAGGCGACTCTTTTCACTAAGCTCATCATATTATTGCAATCTCAACACTCCCTTCAGCAAGATAGGATTATCTGCCACCCCGATCCTGCCTCTGTGGTATTCGAATTTTCTCCTGGTGAGCACCTTCGTCAAGATATCAGCATCTTGATCCTCCATAGGAATGTAAGAAAGTAACATGATCTTCCGCTGCACACAATCTCTGATATGATGATACCGGATGTCAATGTGTTTAGATCTATCATGAAATACTGGATTAACCAAGAGTTTGATGCAACTCTGATTATCACAATATATCACAGTAGGATCTAAGTGTGAACCGAAAAACCCGACCATGATCTTCCTCATCCATATAGCCTCACATGCAGCCAAACTCGCTACCATGTACTCGGCCTCCGCTGAACTGAGTGCAACGGATCTCTGCTTCCTGCTGTACCAAGAAAATGTTGTCGACCCGATACTGAAAATCCCTCCAGATGTGCTCTTTCTATCTGTTGGGCTCCCTTCCCAATCTGCATCCATGAAGCCATGTAGCTTCACCTCATCCGACTGTCTGTACCATAATCCATATCCTGATGTGCCTCTGAGATATCTCAATACATTCTTTCTTGCCTTCCAAAAGAGCTTGGTAGGCTTAACCATAGCTTGTGAAATCTGGTTAACAACGTAGCATATGTCAGGTCGTGTATTGACTAGATACATAAGCGACCCCACCAACTGTCAGTAAACAGTGGCATCCACTAACTCTGTCGATGTAGCATCCTCTTTCCTCCAACCACCAGGAAGAGGAGTGTCGATAGGCTTGTAGCCATGCATGTTGAACTTCTCTAGTGTCTCCCGGGCATACTTGCCTTGAGACACAAACAATCCATCACTGCGCTGCCAAATTTCCAATCCCCGAAAATAATGAAGGAGGCCCAAGTCCTTCATCTCAAACTCTTTTTCAAGATCAGCCTTGCATGAGAGTATCAACTGTTCATCACCAGTCAAAATAAAATCATCTACATAAAGTACAATGATCAGCAACTTACCCTCCACCACAATCTGGTATAGGTTTGGATCCGCCTCACTCTTGGTGAATCCAAGACCGGTGAAATAACTATCTATCTGTGTGTACCAAGCACAAGGTGCTTGTTTCAACCCATACAACGCTCTTTTGAGCGTGCACACATGCGACTCGCTGCTAAAGATCTCGAAACCTTCAGGCTGATCTATGTACACCTCCTCCTCAATGAATCTGTTGATGAACGCATTCTTCACATCCATCTGATGAATGTGCCATCCCATCTGTGTGAGCTAGGATGCTCCGTATGGAATAATACCTTGCGACAGGTGCAAAGGTTTCCTCATAGTCGATCCCCTCAATCTGTGAGAATCCCTGGGAAACAAATATTGCCTTGTACTTCTCGATGCTCCCGTCAGCTGCTTGCTTCACTTTGTAGATCCATCTTGAACCTACCACTGATTTCCCTTCCGGCCTTGGGACAATCTCCCATGCATTGTTTCTGACAATCGAATCATACTCTTCCACCATGGCATCTACCCATGCAGAGTCCTCCACAGCTTCCTCGAAAGAGGATGGCTCTGTCACGATACACTTGCTCATCAGAGCCATGTATCCAGTATATTAGTCATGTGACTATCTCTGTCTGCGTTGTGATGTAGGTACTCCTACAATCTTCTCTGCATCAAGATTCAGTCGCTCAACTTCTCTAGTGCGCTTCCACCCTCTGATGGTTGGTGCTGCATGAGTGGTTTCTTCCACTCCATGAACCTCCTCTTGTGGCTGATCCACATCCTGAGGCTCATCGTTAGGAACTAATAGCTCCTCATCTGCATGCAAGTGTGGCTCCCTCTCAAGCGAACACTTCATGGCTTTCTCCTCATGAAATTTGATATCCCGTCGCACAACAGTCTTCCGACTGTCTGGAAAATACACACGATAGTTGTGGGGTGTATCAGTGTACCCCACAAATATCCCAACCTCTGCGGTCAGCTCTAGCCTTGTCCTGGCATCCTTCGTCACATGAATGTAAACAAGTGTGCCAAAAATCTTCAAATGAGAAATATCAGGCTTCTTACCATAAAATGCCTCTTCGGGTGTACTCATGCCAAGTACTCTGTGAGGACAATGGTTTTGTGCATAAATCGCAGTATTGCATGCCTCAGCCCACAAGTGTATGGGAAGGCCCTGATCATGCAACATCGCCCGTGCAGCACCCACGATCATTCTGTTCTTTCGCTCAGCGACCCCATTCTACTGTGGGTTATGAGGCGCTAAGAGCTCTCTTTGAATTCCTTCTGCGTTGCAAAAGTCCTTGAATTCGCCAGAGATGAATTCACCACCATTATCGCTCCTAAGAGCCTTCACCTGCTTCCCCGATTCTTTCTCAACCAGTGTCTTGAACTCACAGAACTTTGAGTATGTCTCGCTATCCTTTGGCTGCGTTGTGAGGCAGATATCTAATCTTGATCAATAAATTTGGCCTCTGATTGAATACTTTGAGGCACAAGTGGCATTTTGGTAGCTGGGAGGAATTAATTTTCTTCAGATGTGGCGGTGGAGGCTTTCCGGTTGATAAAACACTTAAGATTTTCTTCAAACTGTGCTTTAATTAGGGATTAGGCTTTTGATAAACCATCTTAGACATAATCCCCACAAAATTTTTCTTCAATCTTCTGTTCTAGAATATTTTGTCTTTGGCACTGATACTCTCTGACTGTGCTTGATTTACTGTGTTTTGCTGGTGTGCAGGGCTGTGCAGGGTTGACAAGGCATCAATTCTTCATGAAACACCAATGAAACATGAATTTTAAACCCTGTGAATGATTTCCTTTGATAAATTGGAAGCGGGAGGATCATCACCCTCCGCCTTCGAATTTTCTTCGGACCTAGCGAAAAATCATTTGAACCTTGCAAAATACGAAAAAGATTAGAAAATCCTGCATGTATAGGTTAATTTCTTCATAAGGCACGTGGAGAGAGCATGGCCGTTGGATGGCATCATCCAATGGTCGATATTGATTAGAGGAGGTCAGAGGGGAGCGAAAAAGGAATTTAGAATTGGAGTCGTCGATCGCGTAGAGATCGACGGTCAAGAGCGGAGGCGGAAAGTCAAAGCGGGGGAATCAGGCCGATGAATTGTGGACCATCGATTTGCAGATCAGATCGATGGCAGAGATGCTTTAATGACCGCGCCATATCCTGGTTAACTGTCAGACTTCTTTGGTGAGCAATCATTGTCCGATGAATGGCCTCAAATCAGACGGTGGCCGTCAATATCGCGTCTGGTCCACGTTCAATCTTTAATTCACGATGAACGACGGTTTTGTGAATAGTGTTCAGGCCACGCGTCAAATGGTGTATGGAATCGCTGCAAAATAAGAAAAACCACCCCGCTCTCACAAGCAGTGTGATGGATACCGCGTGGTTTTGCAACAGTGAATGGATGGTGGGGACCACCTGGAAATGGATTGCGCGTCGTCGATCTACAGGTCAGATTGATGGCAAAGAATGAATAAAACTTTGCACCGGCGGTAAACCTTAGGACATAATAAAAATAAAAATAAAATTATATAAGCAAAGGTTTATAGTGCGGGGAGGCGAAATATTAATTTTCGATATGGTTCAGCACCCGTCTGCGGGGCCTTTGGGCGCATGGGAAATAATATGACCGAGGGAGATAGGATGGAGGGCTAACCGGCATCGAGGTGATGCGATAAGCGCGTGGGTGGCCAGCGCCTGGTTCTAGCACCAGGGCGTATGGAAGGGAATGGTTTAAAGACTTAGCCCAGGGGGGCTTAAGTCTACAATATATAAAAAAATGAGATTTTCATAGATTTTCAATGATCTCCAAAGGTTTTAAGGGTTTTGATAAGGCAAAGAAGGAGTCTTTAAAAATTATCAAAGGGATTATGATGAAGGGGAAAGGGGAAAAACATGGAAATGAGGAATTTTATGGGGGAAAGAAGAGGGGAAATAAGGTTAGTTTTGGAAGAGAGGAAGGGGAACATGGTCTTTGCAACAGTATTTTGTCTTGGGAATCAGCAGGATTTCTAAATGTAGAATGGGCACAGTAGTGAAGATTGGGACAGAGGCATGAGGCCTTCAAGAGTCTTCAACAGCCAACACTTTTTAGCAATAAAATTTGTTCCTTGAAGGCTCCAAATAGTCTTAGCCACCTTTTGGTATAACAAATTTTATAGGTGGCTAACAGTGGCTCCACTTAGGGATGGTGCCTTCTTGAAGGCATCAAGAACTTCAAACTTGCATTCTCTGGGAGGCTGATCAGTTGCCTCATCCATTGGGCTGCCTTTCTTTCTGTGGATGATCCTCTCTTGCTCTGAAACATATTAGCATTCATGGATCAACAATGGAAATTTATCAATACAATCTTTCTACCTACCCAATCCTACTGATCTAACATTTTTTCTTCATTAGAGTGCAATTGGATTGGAAAAATATTTTCACAACATTTTATTCTTTTGAAAGCAGGAAATACTAATCTATTCTACTCTTTATTTCTCCATGGACTCAGATTAAGCAGTTGAGCCCATATGATTCTCTACCTAATCTACTGTCTATTGGGATTAAACTGTCCAACAGACTTTATTCCCTAAATTCTACAACAGAAATTTAAAAGCATTCAAGTCAGGATTGAACAGTCTAACTTGATGCTGATCTATGGCATAAGAACAAACTGCACATAGACATTATTTTGCACAAAATTTAAAAAAAAAAATGGAAGGCTTGAGATCTGAAATTTGAAAGCATTTCCTTCCTCTTTTTTACAACCCTGTTTTGACTTTTGTTTTGAGCTGACTTTCCTTTGCTAACTGGTTCAGATTTTGAGCTGATTGGAACCATATTTTTACATCTTTTGACTCAGAATTTGAAACAGATTTGAGTCATCTTCTCTTTGAAACTTTAGGTTTAGAGTTTGAGCACGTTTGAACCTTTAATTTCTATCCTAAACTATCTACTGATAAGCCAAGATTAAACAGTTTGGCAAATCGAATTGACTATCCTATCAGCAGAAAATTTAAAGCTAATTAGTCAAGATTAAACAGTTTGACTAACTAGAAGTATGTTCTTCAGGAGTGGCATTTGAGCTTGCACACTTTTAGATTTGTTTCTCTTTTTTGGTATGGGGCTATACCTTTCTTGTTTTCACAGTCTGCCCTCTTTTCTTTCTTTTCTTTGTTTTTGTGTTTTTGATTTTTTATAACTTTGAATGCAATGGTGGGTGAAATATTTATAATGAGAAAAAGATAAAAATGCTTTCAGGACATAACATGGATCCAGAGAAGTAATTCTTAAGAATCCTGCCATTGACAGGACCCCCAAACAGTTCTGTTCCATTAAACTCCTGCAAGAAAAATGCATTATTACCAGCAGCTGAATGAATAGAGTAAGGGCCAAGCCATAAGTTGTCAAATTTCCCATGCTTGCCCTTGTCTTCCCTCCTTGAGTCCCACTTTAAAAATTTGTCCCCAATATTGAAATTGCTAGCCTTTGTTCTTCTGTCAAAATTTTTTTTAATGTTGTCTTGTTTCTGCAATGCTTTATTATAGATTTCCTCTCTGGTTTGCTGAAGATGAATGGTCTGATTTATTCTTCTGATCATGTCATTTTCTTCAGTTTGCAACTCTTGAATCAACTTCATCACTGGTACGCCAAGGATGTTTGGAAAAATTGCATTAGTACCATACACAAGCTGGAAAGGTGACATACCAATGGATTTCTTCAAAGTCAATCTGTCAACCCAAAGTGCATGAACCAGCTTGGTGTGCCAATACTTTTTGTTGTCCTCCAACAGTTTCTTGATTATGTTCACTAAAATTTTGTTTGAGGATTCTGCACGTCCATTACCTTGAGGGTAATAGGCCATGGAATGCCCCAATGTTATCTGATATCTGTGACATAACTCAACCATGTTATTTGATCCAAATGCGGCTGAATTATCAGTGATGATCTTGGTAGGACAGCCAAATCTGGAGAGAATATTAGTCTCCATAAATTTTATGATAACAGAATCATTGGCGTGTCTACAAGGTATGGCTTCTATCCACTTAGTGAAATAGTCTGTGGCAGTGAGAATCCATCTATGCTGGGCAGAAGATGGTGGATGGATTTATCTTATAAAGTCAAGTCCCCACTGTTGAAAAGGAGCTTCAACAGTGATTGGATGCAGAGGTAGGGGTAACAGTTTTCTTTTGCCTTCAAAAATTTGACATTTATGACAGGCTATGATCATCTTGTGCACATCATGGAAAAGAGTAGGCCAATAGAAACCAACCCTCAAAATTTTGTTGGTTGTTGTCTTCCAGTACAAATGACCTCCACACTCTCCTTCATGGAACTGGTATTTAACCTTCTCTGCATCAAACTCAGGCAAACATTTAAGCAACAGACCACTTGCATTTTTCCAATAAAGACATCTATATACAATGCAATAGTTTACAACTTTCAATTTGAGGAATCTTGCCTTTGTTTTTATCAAACCAGGAGGTGTATTAAAATTAAGCAAAACATAAACAATATCAGCATACCAAGAGGAATTCATAAAATGGTCTTCAACAATGGGAGTTGAGATTTCCTCTTGATCATCCAAAGCATTAATCATATTAATATCAAGAACTTCAAAACTGGATTCAGCCATTAATCTAGCTAGACCTTGGCCTTTGATGAGCTTAGCGGTTTTTATCTCTAAATCATATTCAAGAATGACAACAATCCACTTACCTCTCTTACCATCTGGGACCTATGTTAGATTGTCTTTAACAACTGAGTTTGGGACAAAGGTAATGATATGTGAGTGAAGAATGTATACTCTGAAGTATTTCAACGCTTTAACCAAAGCAAAAGCTTGCTTCTCCATAATGTTATACTTCAAAGGAGCATCCCTCAAGGCCTTGCTAAATAATGCAATAGGCTGCTCTTGTCCTTGTGGATTTTTTTGTAAAAGGACAACAGCTATGGTATGTTCTGATGCAAACGAGAAAATATAAAAATCTTTTGAAAAATCAGGACTTATAAGAACCGCTGTTTTGGTTAACGCTTGTTTCACCTGCTCAAAGGATTTCTTTGCTTCCAAGGTCCATTTTACCCCTTGCTCCTTCTTTAACATGTTTGTGTTATTCCTAAGGAGCTCAGCCAAGTTGGGGATGAACCTTCTCAAAAAATTTATCTTTCCAATGAAAGATTGCAACTCCTTGATGTTTCGAGGATGAGAAATTTGCAATATGGCCTCAATCCTCTTTGGATGTATCTTAATACCCTGTTCTGAAATAATGTGTCCAAGAAGTTTACCCTCTTGGAGCCCAAATAGTGTCTTCTTAGGGTTTAAATATATCCCAAACTTTTTGCATTTCTCGAAAACTCTTCTTAAATGTTCTAAGTGCTCTTCATCTGTTTTTTAAAACACAGTGACATCATCAAGGTATATAATGATGAAGTAGCCCAATTCTTCCGAGAATGTTATGTCCATTGCTCTTTGAAAAGTTGCTCCAGCATTCATTAGACCAAAGGGCATTTTCACATACATGAAAGTGCCCCATGGTGTAGTAAAGGCTATCTTTAATTGATCAGCAGGGTGAACTAAGATCTGATTGTACCCTGAATATCCATCCAGCAAAGAAATTATTCTAGACCCTACCACCCTTTGCAAAATATGATCCATCTTGGGTAAAGGGTAGTTGTCTTTTAATGAAGCTTTGTTCAAGTCTCTAAAGTCTATACAAAGCCTGATCTCTCCAGTTTTCTTCCTAACCGACACCAGATTAGACACCCACTCAGAATATCTAATAGGGACAATAATACCAGCTTCATACATTTTCATGATCTCCTTCTGAACCAAAGGCAGCTGAACATAGTTTATTCTGCGCAGTTTCTGTTTGAATGGTTTTTGGTTTTCTTTGAGGGTAATTTTGTGCTGTATTATTTCAATGTCATAGGAATTAAGATCTTCGTAAATCCACGCGAAAACATCATAAAATTCTTTAAACAGCTCTATGTATTTGAGTTTAATATGAGCTGGTAAAGTTTTAGACAGTTTGATCATCATTGGTTTAATTTTACTGCCTATATTTCACTCTTCCACTTCAGTCTCTATAGGTTCCAGTTTTGGCTTCTTGGCCACATCGTTAAAATCAAACAACTCTTCTAAAGGCGCCAAACCTCTTGGCAAAATTTCATCTTTAGAGTGCAGAGTTTCTAACTCCTCTGTTTCTAACTCTGCAGTCAGTTCAGTTTTTTTTTTAAGTTTGCCAGTCAGAAGATTAAAATCGACAAGCTCAGGAGATGGTTCTTCTTCACCAAGAAAATTTTCTTCACTGCAGTCTGTATCAAAATCTGAGTCCGAACTGTGTAGTTCGAATTCATTTCTGAATTGCATGAAGTCTTCTATTTGTTTGTTTCCGTCAAACACTTGCCAATACTTTTCATTATCAAGCACGGCTGGTCTAAATTTTATCTGAGTAGTGCATTCTTTGGTTTCATATGGCGTTAAGCATATTCTAGCTGCAAAGGCTAAATTATGGGCTGCAATATTTCTTTTTCTTGGGACAAAAAACAGTTTGGACTCCTCGAATGTTTTTGAAAGGTCCATGAAATCGTTTTGGTAGGCTCTAAGTCTGGGATGATTTGCGTTATACTCCCCATTGACTTGCTTAATGACTAACTCTGAATCCCCATACACATTAATTCTTGTGGCTCCTAACTTTTTCAATAGATGTAAGCCTAAGAGAAGGGATTCATATTCTGCTATGTTATTGGAACACTGAAAGTTTAATTTGCAGGAAATTCTTTCTGTGTGGTTGTTTTTAGTGTTGGTAATCTAGACACCTGCACCGGTGTTGTTCTTAGTGCATGACCCATCAAAATACATAATCCACAAAGGACTATTTTCGGTTTCATCCTGGTTACTGTCCTCTTCAACTAATGTGCTCAAGGGTTGTTGTGGAATCTCAGCACTTAGTTGTATTTGTTTTGATTCCCCAAGATTTTCGTTTATTTGAGGGTTGTTTTCTTGATTGTGAATGTTTAAAAGTAATGTACATCTGACCTGTAGCTCAAAACCTTTGTTTGGTCTACTAATATCTTCAAATGCAGCAAACTATTTTGACACTTCTACGTTGTGTTCCTCTTCCTCCCTAATGGCCATTAATCCTGTTAAAGTGAATTTTTCACTAAGTGTTTCATCATTAAACATAATAAAAGAATAAAGGCTTGTATTTACAAAATACAGAGGAGAGTTTTGTGGTCGGTCTTGACTTGTAACTGTGTATTTCATATGGGACTCCATGTGAAGTATTCTATTGTGATTGAAAACATGGATAGTCGCATAGGTCATGTCCATCTGCATAGTCCCTTGTAACTTAGCCCCCCAAGATCTTGATAATAACATTCCATATTTTGGGGGCACATCAACCACAAAAATATCCATCACTAAGCATTTGGCTGGAATTTGGGCTAAGTTAACACAGAGGTCTTTGATTAATCCTAAACATTTCACCCTGCTGGAGTCAAAGGAGTAAAGGTCTTTGTAAGGTCTGGTGATTTCTAGACCCAGGATCTCCATTACAACTTTTAGCATTAAATTGTGAGAAGCTCCTGAGTCATGCATAGTGTTGTGCAAGATTTTTTCATGAACGTTTAAGCTCACATAAAAGGGAGGGACATGTCCCTCCTGATACATACCTTCAATCTTTGGACCAAAAATAAGCTCTGGTTGGTCATCATTAAGATTGACAGCGTCCTCATTCTCTTCAATGTTTAAAGCCTTCAAAATTTGAGTCTTATATACATTCTGGACACTAACTCAGTGAGAGGAACAAAGATTTTAATATTTGAGATTTCCTGCTCTAGGCTGAAAGGAATTTGACTCTTTACAGTGTTGGTCTCAGCCTTATTAGCTGTCACTCTATCAGCAACGTCTGTTTTCTGATTTTTCCTATGTACATTTGGTAAAATGGTTTTATCAGGAGTACTAGCTGAAGTGTTAGTACTGCTAATGTGTGCACTCTGTTTTTCATGATCTTGAGTGCATTTCTCTTTACCTTTATCAGAATTTACAGGCACTGTTTTTTCCTTCTGTTTGACGACTTTAGGCTTGGTTGCAGTGTTGTTTTGTGAAGATTTGTCAGAGGTTTTACTGTTGGGAGTTTGTTGACTAGTTTTGCTTCTAAGGTCGTATTCTCTTTGAGACTCTATGATGACATTTTCCATGTCTTGGTAATAACTTTCATAATCATATCTTTTCTCATCATAAGGTGTATAATGACCTTGTTTTCTATCATAATGAACTTCAAAGTCATCATCATCTACCCCTAGCATGTTGATATCATCTTCCTCTATTATCTCATTTGTTTCCTCAACCTCACTTACATAGTTTTGATGAAAAGGAGGAGTGATCTGTTGATCATCTTCCCTGGGTCTGTTTGGAGGTTGGTTCCTTCTAAAATTATGATTCTCTCAAGGATGCTCATTTTCTTCATCATCTCCTCCATCATTCTTTCCATCTTTGAATTGGAAGTATAAGGTGTAGACTCCTCTCTAAAAGATACTCTCTTCTCCATCAAGTTGACTTCCACAGAAAGAGCACCTTTTTGCATCTCTTCAAGAGTTGCAGGGTCTCTCTCTCTTAGCTGATAGGCCATCTCAGGGTCAAACCCTTCAAGAAACTTGTTTAAAGTTGAGCCTTGTGGAGGTTTTAGATCTGGGGAAAGCGCATTATATACACTGTTAAATCTAGTACAATAAGCTTGCACACTTTCCCTAGTGTTTCTATGGAGGTTCTTGTAATCAGAAAGGACTTGGAGAGGATTCTTCTTTACTTCCCATTTGTTTAAGAATGTTTGATGGAAGGTTTGGAGATCATTGATACTATGGGGGGTTAAGCCCTTAAACCATTTTCTTACTTCTCCCCCCAGACTTTGAGCAAACAATCTAAGCTTGACAGAATCATCATCAATTTAATTTCTATCGAAGTATTCATTCATCTTATCCACATGTTGTGATGCAGTTGTAGCATTACTAGCATCATATAATGAAATTTTGGATTGATAGTCCTGTGGAAGATTGACTAATGGTACAGGAAGTACTAAGGGAGCATACCATGCTGCCATGATATGTGGTGGGGGTGGATTCACAAGAGGTGGGTTAACAAAAGGGAAAGTGGGTTGAAGTGGAGTGGTTTGAATAGTGGATGTAGGGTGAGCAAAAGTGGATGGACTAGGAGTAGATTATTGAGCTGATCTTGGATGAGAGACACCTAAGTTGTGAAGGAAATGTAAATCAGGAAGTGTTGTTTCTCTTCTACCGAGATGTTCACTTTTTTTAGGATATGAAAGTGAAGACTCCAAATCTAACTGATCTAAATCACCAAGAGACCTAGTTCTAAAGGGATTTACTAAGTCAACTTTTGATTGTTGTAGAGCTGAAAGGTTTTCAGGAACTGAATTAGCTCTCAATGGTGATATGAAAGCAGTTGATAATTTAATCCTAGGAGACTTCCTAAGGATACTTTTTGGGTTATCAACTAACTCAGGTGGATCAGGGTCACGATAGGCTCTATTGTTAATCTTTCTAGGAGCCACTATGTTGTGTTTTTCAGACCCAAATAAACAGGAAAAGATAAACCTGGTATGACAATCTTTGAGAGGTTAAATATTCTGTTTACACAAATTTCAATCCTACAGTCCTCTAACTGAGCTTGAATGATATTACAATGATAAGGGTTCTTCCCAGTGGAGTCTTAAGGTTTGTTCAGGATTGTGGAGTCGCCAAGTGGAAGTTTTTATCTCTTTCCAGAGGTAAAAGGTTTTATGGTCCACCACCAAGTTTATTTGATACCAATCTGAAATATTTTTGGTGTTTTTTGAGTTATTTTTCAGTTGTGTGGTTTCTAAGAATGTCCTAACTTTGTTTCAAAACTTAGCTACGGTTATGAGACAATGACAGTCTACTCTTATAGCTAAGCCAGCTGATTTTTCAAGGTTAGATAAAGTCTTATGAGAATCCTAGAGTTTGCCTAATTTGTCACTGATTCAAACAAGTTTCATGATGATTACCATTCCTTGGTAGTGCTTGAAAAGGCTGCTTTTACTCACAAGGTTTTATGAAGCTTTTGAGGGAAGTGTCCCCAGTGGAGTGGCGAGAAATTTTAGTTCCCTGTAAT
Organism: Pinus albicaulis; assembly: GCA_034641835.2. NCBI lineage: Eukaryota > Viridiplantae > Streptophyta > Pinopsida > Pinales > Pinaceae > Pinus > Pinus albicaulis. The sequence goes on along the minus strand of CM076578.1, from coordinate 155,556,589 downwards.
CAGCAAGATTGGCAAAGTCTGATCGCAGGGAGAAACATCGTTTCAACCACTTTGGGATTCTAGGATCTAGCCCTCTTGAATCCGAAGAGGGATCTCTCCGATAAGTGCAAAGATGGATTTGTCTTTGAAGTTTTGGGTAATTATATTAGGCTAGTTATGAAGGCCAAGGGTTTTTTTGTTTTTTGGATGGTTGAGCATGATTATTGTTTGAGGTGGAAAGTTCTAAATGTAAAAAGTTTCAAAGGTGTGAAGTTGCAAGCGAATAGAACAAGATTTGGCCAGGAAGGTAGATAACTGTAGGTTTTATTCCATTGGGCTATGGAGTCATAATAGGATTTAATTGGAACAGCAAGAGGCAAGAGTGGTCCATGGGGAAATTCATCTATGTCTAAGGATCTCTTTAAATTTTGATTTATGGAATGAAATGATACAACAAGAAAGGGAAATAAACAGATGAAGAACAAAGAGTAGCCCGGGATCTGGTAAGTACTTTTAAACTAGCCAGCCTTTGACACACACTTAAGAAAAACGTGAAAGCAAACTAGGATCCGGTAAGTACTTCTAAACTAGCCAGCCTTTTATACACTTTCAATAGAAAACATATAAAAACAAATGGAAACTTGAAGGCAACCGTTGGAGTAGAAACTAGTGGGTCGGGCTCACCACAAATCCTCTCCTAGCTCTAATTTACTTGGTCACTTTCAAGACAATCACAAGGATAACACATAATGGCCTAAGATCTGGTAAGTACTTTTAAACTAGCCAACTTTTAACACATTCCAAGGGAAACTTTCAGACAATATTTGGGATAAAACTGGAATCAGGGCTCACCATATCTTCCTCAGTTCATCTTTACTTAACATATACTAAAAATGACATTTAAGAATAACATTCAGCTAAGAAAAAAGGATGAGGGAACGCCAACATTCCTATGCTCAAAATGAATTGAATCATTCCTAAATAACACAAATTGGAAGAAAACATTTAGATAAAGATTTTCAGTCAGAGAAGGGTACTGATATACAGTAGGTCCTAACTCTATGCAAGCTGTTCTTTGTAAGAGAAGATGAACACAGTGAAAACAAAAACAAAATAATAAGTTACAATGAGAAAAACATCATCGTCAACATAGATCAAGATCCCATAAATCAGCTTGTATTGATGCTCCAAACCAGTTACAACTTTAAGTCCAATGCTTTAGTTTAGCAATCATCTACTCATACTTATATATCACAAGCAGAGCTCCAAGGGCCAGTGAACATTATTTACAGATAGAAGTCTCCAGCTCAATTACATTACAATGATTAGCAACTACATCAACCAACCCCTCACTCATCTTCTGCAATAGTATTTATAGAAGAATGAGGAGGTGAGATCTGATAAAAGATCTCTAAAGACAATTAATACAGACTTAATGGTTCCTCGGCCCTTGGGGGCTCGATGAAGAAAGTTACATCGGTGTCTTCTGTATTAAATGATTCACATAAATATTTAAGCTCGGTGAGAGCTCTTTTTGACCTTTGAGACTCTATGTGATGTCAAAGTAACTCTGTTGATATTTTGTCATTAAGTTTGCCTGCAGAATTTATCCTTTGGCTGCGTTGTGAGGAAGATATCTGGTCTTGACCAATAACTTTGACCTCTGATTAAACACTTTGAGACACAGGTGGCATTTTGGTAGCTGGGAGGAATTAATTTGCCTCAGATGTGGCGGTGGAGGCTTTCTGGTTGATAAAACACTTAATATTTTCTTCAAACTGTGCTTTAATTGGGGATTAGGCTTTTGATAAACCATCTTAGACGTAATCCCCACAAAATCTGTCTTCAATCTTCTGTTCTGGCATGTTTTTTCTTCGGCACTGATACTCTTTGACTGTGCTTGATTTACTGTGTTTTGCTGGTGTGCAGGGCTGCGCAGGGGTGACAAGGCATCAATGCTTCATGAAACACCGATGAAACACAAATTTTAAACCCTGCGAATGATTTCCTTTGATAAATTGGAAGCGGGAGGATCGTCACCCTCCGCCTTCGAATTTTCTTCGGACCTAGCGAAAAATCAGTTGAACCCTGCAAAATACGAAAAAGATTAGAAAATCCTGCATGTATAGGTTAACTGCTTTAGAAGGCGCGTGGAGAGAGTGTGGCCGTTGGATGGAATCATCCAACGGTCGAGATTGATTAGAGGAGGTCAGAGGGGAGCGAAAAAGGAATTTAGAATCGAAGCCATCGATCGCGCAGAGATCGACAGTCGAGAGCGGAGGTGGAAAGTCAAAGCGGGGGAATCAGGGCGATGAATTGTGGACCATCGATCTGCAGATAAAATCGACAGCGGAGATGCTTTAATGACTGCACCATATCTTGGTTAACTGTCGGACTTCTTTGGTGAGCGATCACCATTCGATGAACGGCCTCAGATCGGACGGTGGACATCAATATCGCACCGGGTCCACATTCAATCTTTAACGCGCGATGAACGGCGGTTTTTTGAATAGTGTTCAGGCCACGCATCAAACGGTGTATGGAATCGCTGCAAAATAAGAAAAACCGCCCCGCTCTCACAAGTAGTGCGATGGATACCGCGTGGTTTTGTAATGGTGAATGGATGGCGGGGACCACCTGGCAATGGATTGCGCGCCGTCGATCTGCAGGTCAGATTGACGGCGGAGAATGACTAAAACTTTGCGCCGACGGTAAACCTTAGGACATAATAAAAATCGAAAAAAATTAAATAAACAAAGGTTTATAGTGTGGGGAGGCGAAATATTAATTTTCGATATGGTTCGGCGCCTGTCTGCGGGGCCTTTGGGCGCATGGGAAATAATATGACCGAGGGAGATAGGATGGAGGGCTAACCGGCATCGGGGTGATGCGATAAGCACGTGGGTGCCCAGCGCCTGGTTCTAGCACCAGGGCGTATGGAAGGGAAGGGTTTAAAGACTTAGCCCTGGGGGGCTTAAGTCTAAAATATATAAAAAATGAGATTTTCATAGATTTTCAATGATCTCCAAAGGTTTTAAGGGTTTCGATAAGGCAAAGAAGGAGTCTTTAAAAATTATCAAAGGGATTATGATGAAGGGGAAAGGGGAAAAACATGGACATGAGGAATTTTATGGGGGAAAGAAGAGGGGAAATAAGATTAGTTTTGGAAGAGGGGAAGGGGAACATGGTCTTTGCAACAGTGTTTTGTCTTGGGAATCAATAGGATTTCTAAATGTAGAATATGCACAGTAGTGAATATTGGGACAGAGGCATGAGGCCTTCAAGAGTCTTCAAGAGCCAACACTTTTTAGCAATAAAATGTGTTCCTTGAAGGCTCCAAACAGTCTTAGCCACCTTTTGGTATAACAAATTTTATAGGTGGCTAAAACTTCCCTCAAGGGCATACTCCAATCGCAATCCATTGAAAGACATCTCAACTTTGACACCAAGAAAACACTGCTGCAAATTCGAATTCCACCAGCACAAAACTCAACCGCCTCAATGCTTTGCAATTGCTCCAATGATCAATATCACTCTGATACCATGTAGAAATTATATAAATAATGTGTTATACATCCAATATTCTCGTGATCACACACTATTTGACTTCATTCATAATACATAATCTCTTATACTATTGATCATTACTTGCAGAAATTAAATCAATTGCATGCACACATTGAAACCATAAAAATTCACACATATGAACACAGTGTTTTAACGGGAAAGCTTGAAGCTAAAAACCCCAACTATCTGTATATAATATATGTCATATATATCATGTAGCAATCCTCATACAAATTTGATCATATCAAGCTCTCAGTACAATACAATCGCTACACACTAATCAGGCCCGATCTAGCAAATCCATGCACCGATCTTTGCCACTTGCTAGCTTTCCTCTACTGTGCAATCCCTGCTGAATATTGGCTCTGAATGAACTCAAATTTCTCTAGCCTTGCTCACGCAATCCTCATTGGCATTTCCAATCACTGTGTGTTGCAAACTCATGCAACATTATAGTCACAACTGATAGTCAACCTGCTCTTTCACCTACCTCTCCACTGGTCTCCACTGAAACTGTCCATGCACTGTAGTTAACTGATGTATTCTTTATTTGATTAATTATTTAATAATTAGTGAATTAATTAATAATTAATTCACACCACTCTCACTAGTGTATCAATCAGTTAGACTAGATACAACTAGCTCAACTACAATCTGTTGGAATTATTTGAACACAGCTCCACCTTCTGCTACAAATAACTCCTCCAAACTACGTCACATGAGTTCTAACCAAGTCTTCATGTGATAGCTCCACTTAACCCTCGGGAATAGCGTAATTCCTTCTGTCGGCTCTATGCCACATCTGTGCACTTAAGCGAAGTGCTCCAAGAGAATAAGATAATGTTTATAGTCTAAATATTATTAAGAGCTAATAATATTCGACATATCTATTTTTAGGCGGCAATCTAAAAACTGGAGTTACGCAGTATGTCTAAAAATAGAAGTCCATCTATTTTTCCAACTTGACCAACCATCCACAAATAGCATCCTGCAACTCATAGAATATGATCGACATGTCTAAAAATAGACTTGCGCCAAAAATAGCCTGCGGGCCCACTTAGTGAAGGCGACTCTTTTCACTAAGCTCATCATTTTGTTGCAATATCAACACTCCCTCTCAGCAAGATAGGGATTATCTACCACCCCGATCCTACCTCTGTGGTATTCGAATTTGCTCCTGGTGAGCACCTTCGTCAAGATATCAGCATCCTGATCCTCTGTAGGAATGTAAGAAAGTAACATGATATTCTGCTGCACACAGTCTCTGATATGATGATACAGGATGTCAATGTGTTTAGATCTATCACGAAATACTAGATTAACCGAGAGTTTGATGCAACTCTGATTATCACAATATATCACAGTAGGATCTAAATGTGAATTGAACAACCTGACCAAGATCTTCCTCATCCATATAGCCTCACATGCAGCCAAACTCGCTGCCATGTACTCGGCCTCCGCTGAACTGAGTGCCACGAATCCCTGCTTCCTATTGTACTAAGAAACTGTTGTCGACCCGATACTGAAAATCCCTCCAGATGTGCTCTTTCTATCCATTGGGCTCCTTACCCAATCTGCATCTGTGAAGCCATGCAACTTCACCTCATCCGACTGTCTGTACCATAATCCATATCCCGATGTGCCTCTGAGATATCTCAATACATGCTTGCTTGCCTTCCAAAAGAGCTTGGTAGGCTTAACCATAGCTTGTGAAAGCTGGTTAACAGCGTAGCATATGTCAGGTCATGTATTGACTAGATACATGAGCGACCCCACCAACTATCGGTAAATAGTGGCATCCACTACCTCTACCGATGTAGCATCCTCTTTCCTCCAACCACCAGGAAGAGGAGTGTCAATAGGCTTGCAGCGATGCATGTTGAACTTCTCCAGTATCTCCCAGGAATACTTGCCTTGAGACACAAACAATCCATCACTTCACTGCCAAATTTCCAATCCCAGGAAATAATGAAGGAGGCCCAAGTCCTTCATCTCAAACTCTTTTTCAAGATCAACCTTGTATGAGAGTATCAACTGTTCATCACCCGTCAAAATCAAATCATCTACATAAAGTACAATGATCAACAACTTACCCTCCACCACAATCTGGTATAGGTTCGAATTCGCCTCACTCTTGGTGAATCCAAGATCAGTGAAATAATTGTCTATCCGTGTGTACCAAGCATGAGGTGCTTATTTCAACCCATACAACGCTCTTTCGATCCTACACACATGCGACTCGCTGCTGAAGATCTCGAAACCTTCGGGCTGCTCTATGTACACCTCCTCCTCAATGAATCCATTGAGGAACATAGTCTTCACATCCATCTAATGAATGTGCCATCCCATCTGCGCTGAGAGAGCTAGGATGCTCTGTATGGAAGAATACCTTGCGATAGGTGCAAAGGTTTCCTCATAGTCGATCCCCTCAATCTGTGAGAAGCCCCAGGAAAAAAATCTTGCCTTGTACTTCTCGACGCTCCCGTCAGCTGCTTGCTTCACTTTGTAGATCCTTCTCAAACCTACCACTGATTTCCCTTCCGGCCTTGGGACAATCTCCCATGGCATCTACCCATGCAGGGTCCTCCACAGCTTCCTCGAAAGAGGATGGCTCTGTCACGATACACTTGCTCATTAGAGCCATGTATCCAGTATATCGATCAGGTGACTGTCTCTGTTTGCGTTGTGATGTAGGTGCTCCTACAATATTCTCTGCATCAAGATTCAGTTGCTCAGCTTCTGTAGTGCGATTCCACCCTCTGATGGTTGGCGCTGCATGAGTGGTTTCTTCCACTCCATGAACCTCCTCTTGTGGTTGATCCACATCCTGAGGCTCATCCTTAGGAACTAATAGCTCCTCATCTACATGCAAGTGTGGCTTCCTCTCAATCGAACACTTCATGGCTTTCTCCTCATGAAATTTGATATCTCGTCGCACAACAGTCTTCCAACTATCTGGAAAATACACACGATAGTTGTGGGGTGTATCAGTGTACCCCACAAATATCCCAACTTCTGTGGTCAGCTCTAGCTTCTTCCTGGCATCCTTCGTCACATGAATGAAAACAATTGTGCCAAAAATATTCAAATGAGAAATATCAGGCTTCTTACCAGAAAACGCCTCTTCGGGTGTACTCATGCCAAGTACTCTGTGAGGACAATGGTTTTGCACATAAACCGCAGTATTACAATGCTCAGCCCACAAGTTTATGGGAAGGCCCTGATCATGCAACATCGCCCGCGCAACACCCACAATCGTTCTATTCTTTCGCTTAGTGATCCCATTCTGCTATAGGTTATGAGGTGCTATGAGCTCTCTTCAAATTCCTTCTACGCTGCAAAAGTCCTTGAATTCGCCAGAGATGAATTCACCACCATTATCACTCCTAAGAGCCTTCACCTGCTTCCCCAATTATTTCTCAACTAGTGCCTTGAACTCACAGAACTTTGAGTATGTCTCGCTCTTCTTCTACATGAAGAAGATCCAGCACTTACGAGAAAAATCATCAAAAAATATCACATAATACCTGTGCTTTGCTGTCGAAGCTACTAAGAAAGGTCCACACACGTCTATGTGAATTCTCTCAAGGATCGTCGTGGTGTGAATATCCTTCTCATGAAAGGTGGCTTTCACAAATTTTCCCAAAGTACATCCCTTGCATTGATCTGACTACGCAAGTGTACCTTTGGGAAGCTCGATAGAAATCTGCTGCAAAATTTTCAAAGCACCATGGTGAAGATGGCCCAATCTCCTGTGCCATAGCTCGCCCTCATCCTGGCTCACCACTCCTTCTGCCTTGCCTACCATTGCTGCACAACCATCTACCTAAAACTGATAAAGGTTCTTAACTCGAACCCCTATCCTCCGGGTTTCACCAATTGCCTTACTTCGCAGGAAAGCCTTTCCCTCGCTAAAGACAACATCATATCCCTTGTCTTCCAACATCGCCACAGAGATAAGATTCTTCTTCAATCTTGGAACATGCATGACATCCTTCAAGATGAAAGGTTTTCCAGACTCCCTCTCAAGGGAAATGGTCCCGATACCAGTCGCACTGTATCTACCATCATCGCCCATCTCAATGTGCACTCCAAGATCCTTCTCATCCAGATCAGTAAACAAATCTTTGTCTCCGGTCATATGGAAAGACGCACCACTGTCAAGAAACCACACTGAACCCATCATAATTGAGACCAAGCATGCGATCAACGAAAAATCCAGCTCAAACTGTGAGGCTAAGGCCTCTCCAGCTGCAGATCCAGCAGCCTGATTATTTTTCTTCTTCGGTGGACAATTAGTGGCGTAATGTCCGTGTTGGTGACAATGAAAGCACTTCACCTTAGACATGTCCTGCTTATTGCCTTTCACACCGGATTGAGAAGCATTCTTCTTTCTCTTCCCCTTCCTTGCTTTGGCATCCAAAGCGCAATTTTCTTCATCTTCATTCTTCGATGAAGATCTGTCCCTGGTACTTCGCCTTATCTCCTCCTACACAAGATCCGACCAAATTCGCTCCCATCTTCGCAGTTTCTCCCGACCATTGACAGAGTCCTCATAGGAATGCCAACTCTTTGGAAGCCCAAGGAGAGCCAAGCTCACCAATTCCTATTCATCTACAGTAACCCCCACACTTCGCAGCTCATCCCTACATTGGACAAACTTCGTGAGGTACTTGGGTATATTGTTGCCTTTCTCCATTTTTATCTTCCTGAGTTTATCCTTGAGCGCCAACTTCCTCTGGTCGCTCTTGCTTTGGAAAAAGTCTGTCAAAGCTTTCCACATCAAGAATGGAGAAGCTTTAACATGAAGGCTGGAAACTATGTGATCCTTCACACCTTCCAACAGAATCCTTCGACATTTTTCTGTCTTCTTTTGCCATGCGTCAAGTGCGGCAGCGTCGCTAGAAGCAGGTTTTGGAATTTCTGCATCTATGAACTCCTTCAACCCATTATCCTTCAGCACTGCCTCTATCCTATCCTTCCATGCAATATAATTCGAGCTGCCCTCAAAGGCATACTCCAATCGCAATCCTTTGAAAGACATCTCAACTTTGACACCAAGAAAACACTACTGCAAATTCGAATTCCACCAGCACAAAACTCAACCACTTCAATGCTTTGCAATTGCTCCAATGGTCAATATCGCTTCGATACCATGTAGAAATTATATAACTAATGCGATATACATCCAAGATTCTCCTAATCACACACTATTTTACTTCATGCATAATACATAATATCTTCTACTATTGATCATTACTTGCGGAAATTAAATCAATTGCATGCACACTTTGAAACCATAAAAATTCACACATATGAACATAGTGTTTTAACGGGAAAGCCTGAAGCTAAAAACCCCAACTATCTGTATATAATATATGTCATAGATATCATGTAAAAATCCTCATACAAATCTGATCATATCAAGCTCTCAGTACAATACAATCGCTACACACTAATCAGGCCCGATCTAGCAAATCCATGCACCGATCTTTGCCACCTACTAGCTTGCCTCTACTGCGCAATCCCTGCTGAATATTGGCTCTGAATGAACTCGAATTGGTCCAGCCTTTATCACACAATCCTCATTGGCATCTCCAATCATTGTGTGTTGCAAACTCATGCAACACTATAGTCACAACTGATAGTCAACCTGCTCTTTCACCTACCTCTCCACTGGTCTCCACTGAAATTGTCCATGCACTGTAGTTAACTGATGTATTCTTTAGTTGATTAATGAGTTAATAATTAGTGAATTAATTAATAATTTATTCACACCACTCTCACTAGTGTATCAATCAGTTAGACTAGATACCACTAGTTCAACTGTGTCTAACTGAGTTAAACTAAACACAACTCCACCAACTACCTCAATAACTCCACCAAACTCTGTCACATGAGTTCTAACTGAAGTCTCCATGCAATAGCTCCACTTAACCCTAAGGAATAGCGTAATTCCTTCTGTCAGCTCCTGTGCCACATCTGTGCACTTAAATTTACTCTCATGAAGAATAAAAGATAATGTTTATAGTCCAAATATTATTAAGAGCTAATAATATTCGACATATCTATTTTTAGGTAGCAATCTAAAAATAGATTAACATGATATGCAAAAATAGAAGTCCATCTATTTTTCCAAAAACGACCAACCATCCACAAATAAAAAAAGCATCCACGCAACTCATAGAATATGATCGACATGTCTAAAAATAGACATAGTCTAAAAATAGACATAGTCTAAAAATAGACATAGTCTAAAAATAGACTTGCGCCAAAAATAGCCTGCGGGCCCACTTAGTGAAGGCGACTCTTTTCACTAAGCTCATCATCTTGTTGCAATATCAACAAAGAAATCATTGAAAAGTCTATTGAGGTTCCTACCAAAGATGTTAAATTGATAAAAACATCATTGCCTAAGACAACCCCTCTCCACTATGACATCAACCTCATATTCTTTGAGTTCCTTCTGAACGTTAACAATATCCTGCTCTCTAAATAAGGGTGCAGATGTTAGCACCTTGGCTTGAACCCAAACAACACCTATCTCTCTATGATTGATGTTATTATGACAAAATCTTGCATGTTTTCGAACCATCATTCCTATCCCAGGTGAACAAACTTTAGCGATCCAAACTAAGCTCTGTCCCATGAGCCTGTGAACACTATAATTGTCATAACTTAGAGGAAGTCCAAATGTACACAATGGAGATAGAAATGGCAACATTGTTCACTCATGGACAACAAGAACAATGAAAGCCAATGAAACACAACAACAATAGAAGAAACAACTCTTCATACCACATTCTTGAATGCCTTAATGTGTACGAATTCCAAGCCAATTTGTGTGTAATGAATACCCCCATTCGAACCAACATTGAATTGATGGCTTATACACCAAATCCATAGTTTGCATAATTTGCCATCATGCGAACTTCATAATGCCCTTAGGGCTTGAACTCATGTCCAGTACTATCCACCTAAGTTAATAAAACCTTGACCGCTCCACATTGCAGGATAATATCATGACATATGGCATTTTATCCTTGCTTATTGCATGGGGTGATGACTTCCTTATAGCCTCCCAACTCACCTAATCTGAGTGAGTGTAAATCCATATTAACTTTCAAAAGATCAATTATTTAGAGATATCATTTTTTTATTATTATTCAAGGTAATTGTAATCTCATTCATCTTAGTGGAACTTAGAATTCAAAATTTATATAAATATAGATACATCTAATTATTCTACAATTTAGCTTTTTCCACCAAAATCTACTGCCCATAGAATTCTTAATAATATGGTAATTTTTATTTATTTTTAAATTGTGTTTTTGAAGTAATAAAAATTCCTACTAAATTTCAAACACAGTTGACTTAAACACTACTAGCAAAAAAAAAATTATGGTTAGACAAAATATAAAATATTCTTATAAATATCACATTTATTGTATTTTTTTTATTTAGATCTAAATCTATCATCTCTCTTATTTATTTATATAACAATTATTGAATTAGGTGTTTATATCACGCATCTTTCTCTCTATATAATAAAAAACACACCTCTGTGTGATATATACACACATCACACTTCTATTTATATATATACAACCTATTTATTTTTAAAAAATTACAATTTAACAAATACAAATATATTATTTTCCACCGGTTGCCCAAGTCAATATACCGAGATCGGCCGAGGTAGACCGGTCACGCGGCTCCGGAGTCTGGACCCACACAAATTCTTGGCCGACAGGTCAAATCACAAGACATTTCAAAAATTCACTTGTACTTCAGTTAATGCATCTCGTCCGCATCCAACGAAGCGGCCATCACTGTCGTACGTCAGCTGTCAATCTGTCAGAAGCGAGGTGTGTCGCGTTCTGATTGGCTGGAACTCGTTGGCCAAATCATCCGTCGAAGAGTTCCTAGCCGTCGATTTCGGTTCTGAAATTCTCGAATCTCTGGGAATCACGTGTGACGTGTCCCACCAATAAACGTCTTGGGATAATTATTATTTCAAAATTCATAATTAAGTTAATTGAATAATATCTAAGACACGATGTAAAGCTGGAATTCGGTATTAGGATAATGAAATTAATTGGTGTTTTTTTTACTAGGGAATTAATCCCCATGTTCCCACCATGTGAAGACATGCTAAGGCTCAATACACTATGCAATATTTTATTGATGTGCTTGGAGTTGTAGTTGCCCCCACACAATCTTCGTTTCTCTTTCCCTAGTCCTAGGGCTCTACACATGTTTGATTCCTTCATAATTTGCCTGATCGAGGAGGGGGTTTAGGTGGTTTCATAAATGTGTAATGTTGATCTTGAGAATCTTCCTCATGTAATTCATTGCTTGTTTCTTTGGGTGTGTCCATAATGTTTTTTAAGGAAAAAGATATGCATTGACCTTGTAGCTAACCATGTGCTAGACCTAAAGTGCAATTAATAAATTCTAGTTACATTAAATAGGGTAGACCCACATTAGCCCTGCCATCCCAAGTTGTTAGCACTTTTGAAGACAAAACAATAGACATTGAGTGAAGTTAGTGGAGAAAGAATTGAATACAACTGGTGATCCAACCAATAAATAGACCTTTAAGGACCATAAAGTGTAATTCCTCCTGCCATGCATGTGAGAATATCTTGGAAGCCCAACTCATAATTGTAGAAAGGCATGCTTTTCCATGTAACTTCCCTAGCTTCAAAAGAGTTAGAATAATATTCAAAATTGATCAAATAATGATGGCCCAAAATTTATCCTAAATCCAAGATACTTGTCCTTTTGCAAAGCATAAATATATAATTGGCATAAGTAAATACTATAATTCAGCTAGATTAGTCTAATATTATTTTGGCACGTTGTAATAATAAGATAAAAGTGATTATAGTTAATTGATAATGTAGTTATAATGTTGACATTATGTCAATTAATTTAAATTTATAATGCTTTAGATTTTTGGGTATATTTTTTAAAATTATTTTTATTAAAAAAAAATATTGTAATTAAAATAATTAACTATTAAAATTGTATAAATTGAATGCAATAAAAGTTGTGAATGTATTAAATTTATTTATATAATAAAAAAATATAATTTAACAATGAAAAATTGTAATAAGATAAAAAAATTATATAACTGAATTTTAAAAATTATTGTTGGAAAATGTTCAAACTTAACGATATTTAAGTTTCTCTTTTCAACAAATAGTTTATTAAATGTGTTAGTTAATATTGGTATAGTATTGTTCAACTTTAAGTACTTGAAATGTGAAATAAAATCATATTTTTAATTCTAAAAGTCTTTTGTAATAGCCAAAATTATTCAAAACATTGATAGAAAACTAACAACATACTTAAGGTCAGGCACAAATTTCATTTAGATAAAAAGGTACATGCTTAATAAAATGCAAGCAATAGTTACAGATGACATTGAACATCATGAACTCTCATAATTGTCTAGCATAAGCATTTAAAGTTGAGATAAGCCTTACCCACATTAAAACATATATTTATAACTCTTCAAAAGTAATGATTGCTATAACATACATATATAAAGAGAAAGGGAGACAAACTAGTCTTTTTTAATTTGTTATTTTTTTTTTCTTTCTAACAAGGCATTTTTTTTTCAAAATTCTCATGATTTGAGTCATCTTAAGATGTGCCAAAACCCTTAAGGTCAAAATTTTATAGTCAAAATTCTCATCAATCAAATGAAATTATAACTTTTACAAATTTCTTATAAAAATTGGAAAAAAAAGAAAGAAAGTGAATTTACTGACTATTTAATTTTATTACTAATATATAATTAAAATGAATATAGTATAAATTTAAGATGACTGGGATATTTTAACATTTTTTTGTAGACCAATTTTATCTTAAAATTTATTAAATTTCAAAAACAAATTATAGTCACAAATATGAATCATTAAAATTACATATTCTAAATATCTTATAAAATTTCAAAAATATTGAATTTATTTGTATATTAAATAATAAAAATTTATATAATTAAATTCTAATAATATTATAAAAAATTCAATCTATATAATATTTAAATTTCTCATTAAAATATATAACAATAGTATATATATTAATTACCCATGACACTTTAATGACACTTTAATTAAAAATGTATGACATTTTCCTAACAAAAATGTGATATCATCATTACTTAACCTCTTAAAAAATAGCCTAGAGCCTAGAATCCTGGATGATAGGCTGGTTTTTTAATTTTCAGTGGCATCATTAAAGGATTGAATATGGTATGTGACAGGGCAGCCTGCTACAAAGAGGGAAGTACAAAGTGCATACTTCAAATCATGAATCTGGATCACAAAGGACTTTTATAAATCAATGCATAATTTATGTTTAGGTTCTTCCAAAGCTTGAAGTTTTTCCTAACACAAACACCTTTCAGAAGTTGGTTAAATTTTTTAATGAAAGTCAACGTACAACCTACAAACAAGATAATAATAAGCCAAGAGGATTTGGATAAGAACATAAGTTAATGGGGGCCATTAATTATGACATGCCCATGCTGTGGAGGAGATGACAAAATCACTCACATTACCATGTAAGTCGGTGAAAAATATCCCAGAAAACACAAGAAAAGTAAGATACTCCAATCACAAAAAGAGAGGGTAGTTGTTAGGTTGTTTTAAATATTTTTATACATATCAATTAGTAGATATAGATATGGATGAATGGGTATGTTTTTGTTGCTATATGTCTATTTTTTCAATTAAATAAGTTAAGTATCATTTAGTAAAGTCAGTGACAATGAGTGTGATCTTTTGAACGAGGTTTAGAACTAATCATGAATCTATGGACAAGATTGGAATTTTGACACACACAACTAAAATCTCTTTCAAACAACAGTAAACCACTTTATATTAATATATCTATTAAATTAGATATCATTTATATACAAAAGTTTAAAGATAGGTGATAGGCCCTTTCATGAATATAATATTTTACATATTGGTGAAATGCCCTTTCAGAAATGGTTTAATTAATTTTCGTTTGAGTGACAGTGCAAATTTAGACTCCAAATTGTCTCAAAAAAAAATTATGGTCGGTTATTTTTAATTATATCACAAAGTGCTAACTCAATTCTCTAGTGTGATTTTTTTTTTTTTAATATGGAAAAGGGATTTTAAGAAAAGTTTATATATATATATATTAATTGAGTTGTTAATTGATAATAAAGATTATTATGCGAATTAATTGATATTATTATTTAAATAAATCACAAAATTAATTTAGATCTATTTTAATTTTTTATCTATCAAATTTTAATAATGATCAATTTTTTTTTCATTTTAAAAGAAGTTTGTATCTCAAGAAATTTGATTTTTCTGGACGCTTGATAGATTTAGAGATAAGATAGATATAGGCAGGCTATATATATTTCTTCTTACATAAGAATACTATTGGCAAAACCATGGGTTGTCAAAACCTATAGTCCAAAAACAACCAAATGTAAATTGATTATTTTACTTCATATTAATTTAATTATTTTATTTTTTATTTTTATGTAATTTTATTGAGTCAAAATGTTTACATAACATAATAGGGTAGCTTCTCATTTTTACCAAATGTTGCCTTCATCTAAGAGTGTTAACTTGTTTCATTACATTTGAAAAAATAAACTATTACCAATTTAAAGTAATTTTAAGTCTTAGGGGCCCAAAAAGTAATTGCCCGTCCTCCTCTGTGCCCCCTTTGGACGATCGCTCTAGGGTACCTTTTGTGCAGGGGGTCGAGACTAATTTGGAACCCCCAGTAACAAACAATCACACTCGGGGCTCCAAGAAAAATAGGTGTGTCAAATCTGGTTCAAGGAAGATTGAACTGGTTCTGGGAGACGGTCTTCACATGGGGGAGGTCATGGAGACTGCAGAGTGCGTGTTGGTTGGCCATGTTCGTGGCTGCAAATACAATCTGGCTCGTCTTCGACTTTGGGTTATTGAGATTTGGGGACAGTTTTTGGAGGAACTACCCTTGGTGGTCATTCTCCCCCGTGGTTGGTTTGCACTCAGCTTTTAGTGCCCTGATCACGTATAGTGGGTTCTCTCTAGGCTTTGGCATATTGAGCAAGCCCCTGTTCTTCTTAAGAGATGGAGTCCTCTTTTTGATCCGGAACGTGAGCATCTTGGAGCTGGTCCGATGTGGGTTCGTCTCCCTAAAATACCACTACACTTCTGGTCCGATGACATCTTCAAGTAGATTGGGAATTCCCTTGGCACATACCTAGACCACGATAAGTCCTTCACGACCACTAGCGATATGTACTTAGCCTGCATTTTGGTTCACTTGGACACTAGAGAGGTGTTGGACGAGTCAAATACCATCAAATGGAGGCAATTTGTTCAGCTACAGATCCTTGACTACGAAGGGGTTCTATTTCGCTGCAGGATATGCCATGTCATGGGTCATCTTTATAAAGAGTGCCCTATTCATCCCTCTAATAAGGATTTGGTTGTCCCTATTGCTACTTCGGAGGTTAATATTCCCGTGGAACCGCCCTCTTCTCGTCCTCCCTCTTCCAGTGGACACAGGAACAAGACTTCAACTACAGGTGCAGGGGTCGCACCTCCTCCTCCCAGGCCTCCATCCCCTCGGATGACTCAGACATGTGCTGCGGCGACTAAGAAATATTTCAGTATTCCTTTGTCTCATCCTTTTGATTTATATTTGCATTCTTGTGCTTCTAGATTGGATCCGATCATGTCTCATATTTCATCTTCCACTCATGCATTTCCCCATATTTCCTGCCCACCCTCCCTTCCTCTTCCCACCTATTCGGACACCCCTCCTACCATCTTTGATCGCTCCTCTCCGGGACTGTCATCTAAGACTTCTGCTGACTGCAGGAGTAGTCACTCCTATTTTCTCCGTTCCCTATCTAGATTATCCTCGGGTTCTCCTGGTGGGCTAGGGATCATTCCCCCTCCCCGCATTCCCAAGTCTTTTCACGAATGACATTCCTTTATCTCAAAAGCCATCATCCATGCTGGGATGGATGTTGCTGATGACAGACAAGAAACACTCGATCGGGTCCTTAGAGCACAAACGACCCCCCTCGAGGTTTCCTCATGAAGATAATGTCTTTCAACTACCACAGATTGGTCAGCTCTGCAAAAAATCTTGCCCTTAAGAGACTCTTTGACTGTATTCCGGTTGACATTATCTTTCTACAAGAAAATCTTGGTCCTGCTGACTCCATTATTTTCTCTTTGCAAGCCCTTCGATTTTTCATGCATTAGATGCCCGGGGATGATCTGGGGGGATTTCACTTGGGATCAAAATTTGTTCGATTAAGATAATCAATCTTTGGGGGTGAGAGGGCTTCCTCGGTGCATACATATTCTCATATGAACTCGACCGAGAATTTCACATGATGAATGTCTATGGTCCTTGTTCTACCCGATTACCCTTTTAGGAGCATCTCTTCAATCGATCCTTCATTTCAGTTGATAACCTCATCTTGGGAGGTGATCTCAATTTCTTGCTCGGACATGTTGAATCTTGGGGACACTCAGCCCAAACCGACCTCCTATTTGATTAGTTAACGAATCTTCTGGAGGATCACCACCTGGTGGATATTCCCTCGCCACATATTCTCCCTACTTGGCGTAATCATAGGGTTGCATATGCCTCTTTATCTAAAAGACTGGATCACTTCCTTATTCATGAAGCCCTTGTGGATAGTACCCCTATGTTCCGACAATGGGTTTGATCTGGGGGAAAATCAGATCATTATCCTATCTATCTAGAGCTCACTGAGGGGGCCCGTAAGCCCAAGAGCCCCTTCAAATTCAATGAAACCTGGTTATCACATGCAGATTATATCAACATGGTCTCATAATACTGGACCTCCCACCCACCCTCCCCTGAATTTCCCCCCTCGGCATCTTTTTCCCATAAGATGTATGAAGTCAAGCAATTGATGATGAAATGGGCCAAGGAGAAAAAGGACAAAAATGATCAAGCCATCCGGGCTATTGAATTGGAGCTTGCATCCTTGGGGACCTCAAAGGAGGGGGGTTTCTCTCCGGAGAGTACCAAAGCTCATCTTATACAATTGGAGGTGGAAAGATCCAGGATTCTGAAAGATCGTGAGGAAACTTGGTGTCTCAGAAGTAGAGCCACTTGGTTAAAAGCTGGCGATGATAAAACCAAATTCCTTCACTAATTTGCAAATGGTAGGCAGGTTTTTAATACCCTCTGGAAACTGGCAGATGATAAGGGGAATCAAGCTTGAAATTTCCATCAATCAGCTAATATGGAAGTTGAACATTTCCGTAATATTTTCAAGGCTCTGCCCACTGCATCATTGGCCGAGATCATCAAGGTTGTGAATTTATTCCTTTGGTTCATGGATCAAGATGAGGATGAGATTCTTCCTAGGCTTGTCACAATGCAGGAGCTTCAGTCCACCATGAAATGTTTCCAAAAGGACAAGAGCCCTGGGCCTGATGGATGGCCCATTTAATTCTATTTGGCCTTCTTTGATATCCTCGATTAGGACATTCTTCAAGTGGTTGAAGACTACAGATTATCCAAACGCATGTATGATGCCTTTAATTCTACATTGATAGCCCTCATTCCTAAATCAGACTCTCCCCTTATTTTCTCCAATTATAGGCCCATTTCCCTCTGCAACTGCATATACAAGATCATTTCCAAGATAATTGCCAACAGGCTCAAGCCCATCTTATCCAATCACATCCCTGCTGAGAAATTTTATTTTCTTCAACACCGTCAGATCCATGAGGCTATTGGTACTTCTCAAGAAGCTCTACACTCCATCAAACTCAAGAAGCTCAAAGGCATAATTATTAAAATTGATCTTGCTAAGGAATTCGACCACTCAAATTGGCTCTACATCCACATGCTCCTGACTCACCTGGGCTTTCCCATCTTGTTCATTAACTGGATTATGTACTGCATCTACAATGTATCCTTCAACATTATCATCGATGGATCTACCTCTCCCTTCTTCTATTTTGAGCGAGGACTCCGACAGGGTTGTCCGTTATCACCCTTGCAATTCCTCCTCATCATGCAAACTCTCAGTCGTCTGATCTCTGACGATAAATGACAAGGTCGAATTATTGGCATCAAGATCTCTAAAGGATGCACTCTTACTCACCTCATATTTGTTGATGACGTACTCATACTTCTTAATGGATCCATTGGGGACTCCATATCATTCTCATCGATGCTATTTTCTTTCTGCCTTGCTACCAGTATGGCTTTCTACAACCATAAATCCACCATGACCGCTAATGGTTGTAATCCACAGGAATTGGATTTTGCTGTGATCATATTTCCATATTTACTTCTTGAATTACAAGATGGTTTAAGATATCTTGGCTTCCGACTAAAAACATCGGATTATCGCATTGCAGATGGGTCTTGGCTCATTGCTAAATTGGAGAAACACATATTCATTTGGCATCATATATGGTTATCCAGAGCAGGTAGGCTCATACTAATCGAATCCGTTCTTGAATCCACCCCTGTTTACTACATGTCTTTGGCATGGATTCCTAAAGGCATCTTATCCAAGATACAACGTCTCTGCTGTAGGTTTTTACAGAAAGAAAACAAATATAAATGCAGTAATAGAGAAGGAAGAGACAATTGAAACATAAAAAAATATTTTTATCAGAGATGATGCACCTACAACACATACAAAAGAAAAAACTTTTCCATCAACTTCCAATGCAAAAATATACAAAAGCAAAATAGTGCAGAGATTTCAACATTCAACAAGACAGTTGAGAAATATAAAGAGATTACAATAAAAAATGAAGCATTGAAAGCTGTTACATATGCACAATACTGGAAGAAAATTCCCAGTGATCAAAATAGGTTTCTTTCAGCTTTTGACCTCAAGACAAGGAAAATGCATATGACATTCCTACAGTCGAAGGTACAGCCCCCCAAAACTTCAGAAGACTATAAAAAGACAAGCTTTGAAGTTATTGCCAAGGATGTGCATCCAATTGACCAAATTGAATTTCACAAACAGGCAGGAGAGATGATATATTCAACCATGAAACACAAAGCTCTAAGTGTCTAGAAGTTGCATAATTATCTACCAAATATACAGTCACAGTTAAAACTAAAGAAAGCCTCATCACAAGAAAAAGACAACTTGGTAATTGAACTTGGCTATAATCCTACTGATATCAAGGCAGCAGAAGAACTTATAAAGAATAAAAATGCAGACATAGCTGCACTGAAGAAATAGTTAAAACTACCAATTACTGAGCATCCACAAACCAAGGAGGTTTTGGAGACAGATAATCAAAAGGATGAGATGATGAATCTAATCATCTAGTTGACATCTAAACTAAAGGAAATGGAGACAGAGATGGATAAAATTGTACAGGAAAAACAAGCCAACATGGAAGCAGTTCCCATTACTGCTATTCCCATAGCAGCTACAACTGCACTTGCATCTACATCAGCACCAGCATCAGAAATACCAACATCCCATCTCATTGATGAGGCCAGTAAATTAATAAAAACAATGGAAGACATGTCCATTCAGACCATAGATATTAATAAGCTCAAGGAACAAGTAAAGAGCTTATAAGATGGAAAGAAATTGGCAAAATTAATGCATCAAGCTGATGTACAGAAAGCCAATAGACTGACTGACAGAATCCACAAGCTAGAGAAGGATTTGTCACTAAAAGAGCCATTAGCCCAAGAAAAATAGCAATTGTGGGCCAATAAAATTAACCCAATTAATGATATTTGGCCTTATATATAGATTATATTTGAGCAAAATGACTTGGTGAAGGAAGATGGTGCTGCAATTTAGAAAATCAAATCCAATCTTGGAAAGAAACTAGAGGAAGCCTATGAAATAGTCAAATTCCTGAATTCTAAAAATAAATATGAATTATAAGAGCTCTGGATAGCTGATAGAACATAGACTATATTAGAGGTAAAGAAAGTAATTTCCAAAATAAATCTAATGATACAACTTGAGGAGAAATGTCAAACCATGGAACTCGCAGTGAACATGTTTTTGAACAAGTTTGATGTATTGAGACAGAAGGGTCTGCGTAATCCTCCAGTAATAAATGATAAATTCATGAGACATGAATATTATGACAAGAAGTTAAGGGAAGTGGCCAAAGAAACTTCCAACATTTCCTCAATGACGGGAATTCCCACAGGAAAAGTGCTCCTTCAATCTTTAGAAAAATTACTTTACCTCCAGCATGAGGTAAATCACCTTTTTGTAAATAAGGCTACGTTTTCCAAATATTCATAGGCAGATGAGATTTACCGTAAGATGATGAAAATAAAAATCTTAGATGAAAATACATGGGAGAAATGGTGTGATTTACTATAAAGGGTGAAAGAGTAGACAGATGAAAGAAACAAACAGGTAACAACAAGCAAAGAATCAGGGCTAGATATCAATTAGTTAGAAGGTGTCACTATCTTTTTGCATAAAGATATTTTATTTTCCTAGAAGAAATCCTTGTTAGTTGACAGGATATTTTTGTAAAATTTTGTATAAATACTTCATCATTTGAAGTATCAAGGGTGGATTTATGAACATTTCTGTAGCTAACTGATCTATTGCCTGAGGGTTATTGTACCAAATTCCAGTTGATAGAAATAACAAGTTATAAATAAATTTCATTATAGGATTCATGTGTTGAGCTAAGTGAAGTATAAATTTCAATTGTTCATGTTCTCTTTCTGAGTATTCCATAAACTTATATATGTTATAAATTTAAATGTTATAACATGAGTTTTACTGCAGAATTGTCTTAAACATTACACTCTGCTTTTAATTGTTATACATTTCTATGTTTTATTCTGACATTCGGTTTAGAGAATTCTTAATTTCCCTCTGATCCTAATTGAATTTCTTCACCCTTCTTCATTATCTGGTTTAAGGAATTCTTAATTGCTCATTGATCTCGATTGAAAAATCACTTCACCATTCAGCCTTGAGTTATGATATTGCTCACCTATCTTGCCCTGTAACACTTTCTTTGTGATTTGATTTTGTTCCATTTTCAAAGTATATTGACTCCATAGCTCAATGGAAAATGGAAAAGAACCTATTGACCTAAATCATTAATTCCACCAACCAATCAAAACCAATCCAACTAAGCATACATAACTAGCCTAAAATCTATTAAATAAGCAATGTTAAATCATGTAGACAGAGCCCCCTCTGAGTTTAGGAAGGCTAGATCCTAAGTTCCAAAAGTAGGTTTGTAGTTACCTCTGATATTTATTTTTAATGCTTAGAACAACCTTTGGAAATTTCAGAGTGATAACAGCTCACTCGTACATAATATAATGATGAATGTTTTTACCACGGAGGAAAACCTAGATCATTAAGGCAAATTGATTTGGAAGACGAGGGGAATAGTTCTCGTGATTGAAGACAACAAGGTTGGAATACGAAGGTTCCACACATATAATAGCTGAAAGAAAAGCCTTTTTATGGGTAAGGCATTTTTCCAAAACCTTGAGGGCTGACATAGCCGATAGGAAATGAGCCAAGTCCTCAACTACACTATAATTTTGATCAACCCTAGCATGAGGGTTGAAAGAAGACTTATGATCAATGCCATTTGGAGGCTTAATATTTAACTCCATAGGAATTAAAGGAGGAGGAGGATCAGATGGAGGTGATTCTAAACTGGTTGGTTGATCAATATCCCAACCATTTGGGATATTAATATTTCCATAGTACTTGTTATGAGTAGGCACCATAATATCAGATTTATGCTTTACGGAAGTGTTAGCCACCTATAATATTTTGTCAAATAAAACAAGTGGCTAAATGTGTTTTTGAGGCTTCAAGAGATATATTTCCTTTTGAAAATCCATCATCTTTGAAGTCTTATGATGATACTTCATCCCTTTGAATTTTCACTATTGTTTTCATCTTAAAACCATGCTGATTCACCAAAGAAAGTTGTTCCAAAGGCCACTGAAACTGCCTATTTTTACTTATTTCCCTCCATTTTCATAAAGCCTTCTTTTCATCTTTTAACCCTCCATTTAGCCTCTAAAAGCCTTAAATCCCCTTTAAACCCTCAAATATTCATTTACAGGTTTAAATACCCTCTCTTTCCTCTCTACCGAAATCCAAAAAACCCTAAAAAACCCTTCAAAAATCCTAAAAAACCAATTTTTTAACATTAAGGCCTTAAGCCCCTTTCAGCCTTAGCCCTAGCCCCTTTTCTGCATGTGACCCAGAGCCATAACTAGGCACTAGCCCTTATCACTCATTGCAATTGGAGTTTCCTTTCCCTGACTTTTCCTTTATTCTTCCAATCTTCCGATGCGATGAGCCCCTTCTCCTCCGATCCTCCGATCTAATCTCGACCATTGAATCCACAAGAACCAACGACCGAGATTGCGTCGTGCTCTGCCCATAGCCCTCCATCATCACACCCACCGATTCAATCTTGACCGTTGATCCCTCACACTGATCCGACGGCCATCGCTTAATCACATATCGCAAACACAGTCTTCCCTTCTATTTTTCCTCCGATGGCTCGATTCCCCGATTTGATCCTGACCGTCGAATACAAAAGAAATGACGGCCAAGGTTTCATCGCACTTCGCATGTTCCTTCCTCCTTTTCACTTTTCCGCTAGTCGCCGATTAAATATCCACTGTTGGTCCACAGAGATCAACGGTCATCAGACCACCATTTCTCCACTCATTCACTTACCCTACTTTCCTCTTGTTCAAAAACTTTGCTTCCCTTTTTAATCTACACCATTCATTTGTGCAGATCCAATGGCCAGGATCTATCCCGCCTGTCCATATAACATCCCTTCCCTCCTTTCAAACAACCCACACCATCTTTTAATCCTAACCGTCCATTCAAAAGATCTGATGGTTGGGACTTAACCCGATGGCCCGATACCTTTCCACTGCGCGAAAAACGTCTTACGTCACCATGGGCCCTACCTACCTTTTCGCCCCCGCAGCTTTCCTCCATCGCACTCTCCTCACAACCTTCCGATCTGACATCTAGCACACGGTATCACATGATTTTGCGCCTGGGAGATAACGTCTTAAAATTACGTGATATGAGCGATTTTTAAAAGACACGCGTCACCTATTCTATGGAATCATGTTCTTTTTGGGAAAACCACTTACCCCCTCAGAGCCATCGTGTGATCTCCATCATAAATCATCCTGATCTAACAGTCCCAGTTTATCCTCGTGCCCGAACCTCCAAAACACCTGGTTAGCCGCTCTGCCAGGGTTTTTCATCCATTTTTTAGTTGCATCGACTCTTCTCCTCACTGCACCACCATCCCCACGAGCCTCCTAATTAGCCATCCTCACTCCTTCAGGTTTTTGTAAAGTGTTTATCGTGTTTTTCAGGGTTTACAGGTGGTGAATTCATTCTGTCTCCACAGTCATGGTCAGGGTGATATAGAGCACAAAAAGCCAGCCCCAGAGCCAAAGATAGCAGAGGAAGACATCCCTGAGAGGGTTTAAAACATGTATTATTGAAGATCGGGGTATTAAACCCTGACATAAACCCTCCAGCACCTTTGTAGCCTGTATTTTCACAAACATAGGTCAGAAGAAGCAACAAAGAGTATCAGAAGAAGAATTAAAGGATTAATGCCTAATGTTGAAGACTTAATGCTTATAATCCAATGTTTAAAAGGATAAAGGACACAAATAAAGACCCGAAGATGATCAAGGAGGCTTAATGAAGCCTAAAGCACCTAAAAAAGTTATATCAGTGAGTTTATATCAGCAAAATGTTCTTTTTCCTAAGAAGGACAAATTCCAACATCATTCTTTATGCCTCATCGAGCCCATAACAGTTATTATTCTGACAGAAGGCTCCTAGAACTATGAGTGCATTGGTTATGAAGTATGGAAGACTTGAAAGACAAAATCTTCACCTTACTTGTCACAGAAGATAAATAGAGTACTACAGCCAGAAAAGTACTTCAAGGAACATACCCTTGGAGTTATTATCAATCTGTCGAAGACCCCTAATTCAGCTAAAGGGTACCGAAAGTTAATGCAGAGATATTAAATAGAATGGGCTTCATAGACACCTCTCCCTCTATTTTAATGAATCATTTAAGTTCTATCTACCACTACTATCACTCTTTCACCTATAAGAACCCATGAGAAATACGTTGTAAATGTTGGTTGGTTGGTTGATTATTGAAAATCACTGATTGTAAGCTGTTTCACTGAGTTAGAGTTCTGTGAGTAGTAGTTGTAAATAGGCTGGGAGATGATTTCTGGATGATATCAAGCTATTGTACAAGAATGTATGTGACTGGTTTTGCTCTACTAATATGAAAAGCATGTTCATCGGATCCTGATCTAAATCAGTGGTGATGTGTCCCTTCTTTGTTATTATTTTCCCTCAGTTTTACATCACGTTTCATTTTCTCTGATAAGAAACAGTAAATTTATCTTAGGATATACTGCTGCAAGTACCCTAATGCTTACTGCATTTTCTTATTTTTATTTTTTTTGCTATTTGTGTATCTTAGAACAAATTCAACATAATTTAACCAGTATAGAAGTTGGTTTGTCTATGCTTAGTGATGTATGAATTTAGAGTTTGTTTCTTGGATGTTCTTGTTTGGTTTTAGCTGAAAGAACTAGGAAACAAAGAGATTTAGAGTTAGTCCTGTCCCCTAGGTTCCTTTTCCAACAGTTAGCCTTTCGAAGATCCCTTTGATTTGAGTGCCAAAAGCAGATAAGGTTGAAAGTCTTTCTATGATCTTAGGTTTCACTCTGTGTTAAACTTAAATGTTTTCTACTATCTGAAAGTAGTCACGAGGACTGCTGGATTGTTGTCTTCATAGTTAGCCTCATTAGGAGTTTGGATCATAGAGGTATAAGGCATGCCCTGTCCCTAGACTTACTCTGAAGTGGTCACTTGGAAGGTTTTCCTTGTCATTCCCATTCATTTCCTTATTTTTTCATCCCACACTATCATCTTAAGAGATCCTCTGTTTTAGATGACTAGCCCTGTGAAAGCCTTGGATATTTGAATTGCAAGTAAACCCTTTTATGACCCCATTGCCCAATGGACTTGTGTTCTCTTTGAATTATCTCCCCATTGCCAAAAAATCCTTCTCTACTCATTCCTTTACATTCATTTAAGCCTTCTTTCATGTTTCCCAACCAAACAAAAAAAACAAAACAAAAACCCTTGTACTCCATAACTAGCTTAACACCTTAAATTGACCTTTAAAGATACATTATTTCTTTACCTTATAGAGAGATCCCTCTCTGGATCTAGGAGGGCTAGATCTTGAGATCACAAAGTGGTTTGATGTTGTCTTGTCATTTGGTATTTCCAAATCTGCCACAGGAACCACAACATAATGGCGACTTCACTGGGGACCTTTGAGTAAAACACTCCCTAAAACATTTCTAAGAACTCAAAGAAGACCAATTAGCCTTGATTTGGTATAGATTGCTGATGGTGGACAACAGCCTGCTTCAAAACATTTTAAACCCTCCACCTGGCGACTCCACCATTCCTAAATGACCAAAAGACTCCACTGGTGATTAGTAGGCCTGCTGATTATCTCTATTTTCACAAAAATCCACTAGGAGACCAGTTTCATCACAACATCATCCATACTAAAGGAAACTCTGAGGATTAAGTTTCTTTGTTTTAGGATAGTTTGCCTCTTAAATATTTTCATATCTGGCTAGATTTCTCCTTTTTGGATCTGAAACTTGACATACTAGCTTCAAGAAGAATCCATACCAGAGCTTATCCTGATCCAAATCCTCCTGAAATAGTTGACAATCCAGAAATTGGAAATCTCTCACATATATGGATCCAACTATTGTCAGACCTATCCATAGAGCTTACTTAGCACCTAAAGACCTTGCAGCTCTATCAGATACCCAAATTGATTTAGATTTACCAAGTAATTTACCAAGAACTAAGTCATTCAGTGGTATAGATCAGATAGACTTTGAGCCTCCAAGCTCACCACCACATAGTGGTCAACATATTAGTGACAAAGAAACCCCTCCATCAACACCTCCTGATATCCACTTCATTCATAACTTGGGTCTCTCTCACCCTAAATCTTTTCAACAATTTTTTGCTGGTCCAAGCAATTCTGCCATCCATATACCTACTGCTCAAGCTAATCCTTTACCTCCACGAAACACTATCATGGCTGCATGGTATGCTCCCCTAGTGTTGCCACAACCTCTGGCTCCTTTTCCCAATGAATATCAGTCCAAAATTCCCCATTTCACTGGAAGTGAATCCACTACTTCTCAACAGCATGTGGACAGAATGAATGATGCCTTTGATTATATGGAGATAGAAGATAAGATCGTTAAGATGAGAATATTTTCCCAAAGCTTAGGAGGAGAGGCCAAGAAATGGTTTAAGAGTTTAACTCTTCACAGTATAAAGGATCTCCCTGCCTTACATCAAACATTCACAAACAAATGGGAAATCAAAAGCAACCCTCTACAAATGGTGTTTGAGTATAAAGGTCTTAAAAGAAATCAGGGAGAGAGTGTTCATGATTACTCCACCAGGTTTAACAGTGTCTACAATGCTCTCCCACCCTGCATGAAACCTCCGCAAGGAATGGCCTTAGTGAAATATCCTAAAGGTTTTGATGTTGGTATGGCCTATCAACTAAGGGAGAGAGACTATTCAACTCTAGAAGACATGCAAAAGGGAGCTGTGAGTGTAGAAGCAAACTTAATTGAAAAAAGAGCCAAGATGAGGGCTGAAAAGAAGGTAACCTATAGGGAAGACACCACAGCTTCTACATCTGATTCCAAATTTGATGATCTAGCCAAAAACGTGAATAGGATAGAAAGAATGATGGAGAAAATGGTTTTCCAAGTCAATAATCAGAATATAAATCAGTCTCAAAACCCGAACCAAAACTTTAGGAGAAACACTCCTCCTAATAGACAAAGGGACTCTAACCAACAAGTCCTATCTCCATTTCAAGAAAATTTCCTTTATGAGGATGAGGGAATAATAGAAGAGTCAGAGGGAACTACCATAAACATGGTGGAAGTGGATAACCAAGATCACACCATTTCCCCAGAAGACAACCAGACCTCATACACACATTGGGATGAGGAAGGGTTAGAATCTAAAGACTATAGGTTAGGATTGAAGAATGCCATCATGCAGGTCTGAGAACAATATGATCTCAGAAGTAAAAAGAACCCAGAAGCTCCCAAACCAAAAACCTCTGAGGTCACTATCAAGAAAAGGCCTGAAAAAACTCCTAAAGAAATTGTTGAAAATACCAAAACAGTAGCTAAAAGTTCTGGTAAAACCAAGGTTAAGAGTACCCAACCCACTGACAAGCCAAGTCAAGAAACCAATAGCACTAGCATTGCAGCTAATTCTCGTGATAAAAAAGTTTAAAATAATGTACGTAGTGAGAATCAACAAGCTGATTTTGCTAATAAAATAGTGGCCAACAAAACAGACCTGAACCTTTCAAAGAACCAATCTCCTTTCAATCTGGAAAGTGAAATTGCCAAAATCAAATTTTCGGTCCCTCTCACTGAGTTGGCCAACCAGGATGTATATAAATGTCAAATATTGAAAGCTTTAAAATTAGGAGAAAACAGTGACTCCGTCAACTTAAATGATGATCAACTAGCTCTTTTGTTTGGCCCAAATATTGAAGGGAAATTTCAGGAAGGAGTAGTTCCTCCTTTATATTTCAGTCTAAATATCCATGAAAAAATCCTACATAATGCTATGCATGACTCAGGGGCTTCACATAACCTCATGCCAAAAGTAATCATGGAAAAATTAGGCCTAGAGATAACCAGACCATACAAGGATTTATATTCTTTTGAATCTAGCAGAGTGAAGTGTTTGGGCTTGATCAAAGATCTCTGTGTAAATTTGACCCAAATCCCAGCCAAGTGCATGGTAATGGATGTTGTATTAGCTGATGTACCTCTCAAGTATGGCATGTTGCTGTCAAGATCATGGGGTGCTAAGCTACAGGGCATAATGCAAATGGACATGACATATGCCACTATCCCTATTTTCAGCCAGATTAGAAGACTATATAGGGAAACACCCATCAAATTTATGGTAAGTAGCCCAGAGAAACCATAAAATTCCCCTCTTTACTCTGTCCATACAGCCCTGGACTCTTTTATCCTTTACAATGATGAGTTTACAGATGAGCAAGAGCTAGAGAACAAAAATTTAAATAGTAGAGTAGAGGACACAAATCTAAACATAATGGTAGCTCTGGATACAGAGGAAAACAAAGGAGAAACATCTAAACAATCTGCAACATTAGAAAATCTGAACCAAGACTATAAAGAGCAGATTACCCATAAGCCTGCTAACCTCAAGAAACAATATGATCGTAAGAAGGAAACTGATAACAAATATGCTAACAATCCCTTATGGAGCATGAGCTTTGATGGGTCTTGCGCTAAAAGGAATGCAGGAGCTGGGGTATGGTTGCACAATGTTGAAAACAATTATGCTGAGAGTCATGCCTTCAAGCTAAATTTCAAATGCACAAACAACATAGCTGAATATGAAGCTCTCCTCTTAGGGCTGCATCTGTTGAAAAAACTAGGAGCCAAAAGGATAGTTGTTCATGGAGACTCGGAACTGGTCATAAAACAAATAAATGGAGAATACATTTCCAAACATCTTAGATTAAGGGAATATAGGAATGATGCCATGGATATTTTGAAAAAAATTGTAGAATATGAGCTGGTGTTTGTCCCTAGAAGCCAAAACATACTTGCAAATGGTTTAGCTTGTGCTGCTAGTTCAAGTCAAAGACCACTCAGTGACAAACAGAGCATTGTTCAAACAAAATACATATCAGCAGTACCAGATAATGAAAAATATTGGCAGGTTTTTGAGGGTGATAAACAGATAGAGGATTTCTTGCTTTCCAGGAATGAGTTTGAATTGACAGATTCAAACTCCATGTCTGGAGAAAACTGTTTGCATAAAGAACCCCCTGATGAAGATAAACCATTCCCTATTGCAGAAGTAAACATGCTGACCAGAGAATTTGAAAATAAAACAAAAGAATACAAGAACACAGATAAAGAAGACATAGAGGTACTGCAGTCCAAAGATAAAAGCATACCCAGAGGACTAGCACCCCTTGAGGACCTTTTTGATTTTAATGATGTGGCAAAGAAACCCACAATAGAACCCACTGAATCTGATATTGAAGAATGCAATATAGGCAGCAAGGACAAGCCCAAGATGATTAAATTATCTAAAACATTACCAGCTCACATCAAAAGGAAATACATCGATTTATTTAAAGAGTTTGTTGATGTTTTTTCTTGGAGCTATGAAGATTTGAAAGCCTATGACACAGAGATCATCCAGCATAAGATTCCATTGAAAGAAAACCATAAACCTTTTAGAAAAAATCTGCATAGAATTAGCCCTGTACATCTACCTCTGGTAGAAAAGGAAATTAAGAAAATGTATGAGGCTGGAATCATAGTCCCTGTGAGGTTTTCAGATTGGGTATCTAACCTTGTGGCCGTAAGAAAAAAGACAAGAGAAATTAGGTTGTGCATTGATTTTAGAAACTTAAACAGAGCCTCATTAAAAGACAATTACCCTTTACCCAAAATGGAACACATCCTACAAAGGGTAGTTGGTTCTAAGAGGATTTCTCTGTTAGATGGCTTTTCAGGGTACAACCAGGTCTTAGTACTCCCAGAAGATCAACTTAAAACAACCTTCACCACCCCTCGGGGAAATTTCATGTATGTGAAAATGCCTTTTGGATTAATGAATGCTAGTGCCACCTTTCAAAGAGCCATGGACATTGCATTCTCAGAAGAAATAGGTCACTTCATTGTAATTTACCTTGATGACATTACAGTTTACTCCAAAACTGATGAATAACACCTCAAACATTTGAGAAAAGTCTTTGAGAAATGTTGAAGGTTTGGGCTATCCTTAAATCCTAAAAAGACAATGTTTGGTCTCCAAGAAGGTAAACTTCTTGGTCATATTATATCTGAGAAGGGGATTAAAATAGACCCAAAAAGAGTTGAGGTTATATTGCAGATTAGCCACCCAAGAAACATCAAGGAATTGCAGTCCTTTATTGGAAAGATTAATTTCTTGAGGAGGTTTTTACCCAACCTAGCAGAACTTCTTAGGAACATGAAAAACATGCTGAAGAAAGAGGCGGGAGTTAAGTGGACTCTAGAGGCCAAAAATTATTTTGAACTGGTAAAACGTGCACTCACACAAGCACTAGTTCTTATCAGTCCTGATTTTACTAAGGATTTCCTCATCTTCTCATTTGCATCAGAGCACACTGTGGCTGCTGTCTTGTTACAGAAAAAACTAGAAGGACAAGAACAACCAATTGCATTTTTCAACAAGGCATTACGAGATGCACCTCTGAAATATAATATCATGGAAAAACAGGCCTATGCCTTGGTAAAGGCTTTGAAAGATTTTAGAGTTTATATTTTACATTCTCATATTATTGCCTTTGTGCCTAACATAGTGGTAAAAGACATTTTATAACAAGATCCAGATGGTAAAAGAGGCAAGTGGATTACTGTGATACTAGAATATGATTTGGAAATCAAACCCACTAAACTCATCAAGGGTCAGGGCTTAGCACAATTAATGGCTGAATCTAACTTACAAGCCCTTGACATTAATATGGTAGATGCATTAGATGAACAGGAAGGGTTACCAGCTCCAATTATTGAAGATCATTTCCAAAACTCACCCTGGTATGCTGATATTTTGTATGTGCTTACCAGTCTCAATGCCCCTCCTGATTTATCTAAGACAAAGGAAAGGTTTTTAAAATTGAATGCTAGGAATTATTGCATTTTAAATGAATGTTTATATTGGAAAAATTCTAATGGTTTATTGCTTAAATGTTTGCCTGAATTTGATGCTGACAGGATCAAGCATGAGTTTCAGGAAGGTGAATGTGGAGGCCATATCTACTGGAAAACCACTGCCAATAAAATCCTTAGAGATGGCTATTACTGGCCCACCCTCTTCCAAGATGTCCACAAAATGATAGTTGCCTGCCACAAATGCCAAATCTTTGAGGGAAAAAGAAAACTCCTTCCTTTACCTTTACAACCAATCACTGTTGAAGCTCCTTTTCAACAGTGGGGCCCGGACTTCATTGGGGAAATCCATCTTGTTTCATCTGCCCAACATAGATGGATACTCACAGCCACTGACTATTTCACCAAATGGATAGAAGCCATCCCTTCTAGGAATGCCACAGAATTAGTTATCATAAAATTCCTTGAAGACCATATCCTATCTAGATTTGGCTGCCCCAGGAAGATTATCATCGACAATGCTGCTGCATTTGGTTCCAAAAAGATGATTGATTTTTGCCACAGGTATCGGATTGCACTTGGTCATTCTACTGCTTATTACCCTCAAGGTAATGGGCTAGAAGAATCATCAAATAAGAGTTTGGTGACCATCATCAAGAAGCTGCTGGAAGAAAATAAAAAATCATGGCATAACAAGTTGATGCATGCTTTATGGGCAGACAGATTGACAACAAAGAAATCCATTGGAATGTCTCCCTATCAGCTAGTTTATGGAGCAGATGCAATATTCCTTACCAGTTACGGGTGCCAGTGGTAAAATTGGTCCAAGAAATACAGTCAGAGGAAGATAGCATGGTAAGGAGCATACATCTCCAGCAAACAAGGGAGGAAGTCTACAACAGAGCTCAAAAAGTGCAAGAGAACATCAAAAAGTTTGATAAAAGGACTAAGGCCTATGATTTGAAAATTGGGGACAAGGTACTCAAGTGGGACTCTAGGAGAGAGGATAAGGGTAAGCATGGCAAGTTTGATAATTTATGGCAAGGCCCTTACACCATTCAATCTGCCATTGGTCCCAATGCATTTTCTCTGCAAGAATTGGATGGTACAGAACTATTTGGGGGTCCTGTCAATGGGAGGATGCTCAAGCATTATTTCTGCTAAAATTTTAGTTTAAAGTTTTCACTCCCATTGTAAATATCATTGCTTTGTTTTGTTTAAATATATATATATATATATATATATATATATATATATATATATATATATATATATATATATATATACAAAAAAATATAAGAAGAAAGGTTCAAACAAGCTCAAATCTTGAACCTATGAAGTTCCAAAAGAATGGCTCAAATCAGATCAAAACCTGAGCCAGGGAAAGTGAAAGGTTGGTTCTAACATGCTCAAAACTTGGACCAGCAAAGAAAAGAAAAATAAACCGCTTTAACAAGATCAAAACCGGAGTTGGGATGAAGAAAGAAAGGTGACTCTAACAAGCTCAAAATCTGAGTCACAAGAAGAAGGAAGGATGCTCTTAAGTTTCAGAATTTCAAGCCTTCACAATTTTATTTCAATTTTATGCAAAGTTTTTGTTCATGTGCAGCTTGTCTTTATGCCATGGACCCATAGAAAATCATAAAGTCTAATCCTGGTTTGTCTGTATTTAAATTTATATTTTAGAATGTAGAGAATGAAAAGATGTCAGACAGTTTAATCCTGAAAGATATTAGTTTAGGTAGAGAAGCTATGAGTCCAACTGTTTAATCTGGTCTCATGGAGAAATAAGGGTAGAATTAGATTAGTTTTTTCTTTCAATAAAATAAAAATAATAATGATGAAGAAGGTCTACAAGTCTAAGTGCACCTTGAAGAAAAAATGTTAGGACAGTAGGATGGGTAGGTAGTTGTTTGGGGAAGTATCGTTGTTGATATAATACTTTTCACTTATGTAACATCTGATCAAAGAAGAAAAGGATGGCCAAGTACTATGCATCTGGCCTACTTCCAAAGATTATGTCTGAGATTCTTGACATCTTCAAGAAGATGCCATCCCCATGTGGAGCCACTGTTAGCCACCTATAATATTTTGTCAAAGCAAACAGGTGGCTAAATATGTTTCTGAGCCTTCAAGAGATATATTTCCTTTTGATAATCCATCATCTTTGAAATCTTATGATTATTCTTCATCCCTTTGAATTTTCCTGCTGTTTCCATCTTAAAACCATGTTGATTCACGAAAAGAAAATTTGTTCAAGGCCATACAAAATTTACTTTATTTTCTTATTTCCCTCCCATTTTTTTCATAAAGCCTTCTTTTCATCCTTTAACCCTCCATTTGGCCTCTAAAGCCTTAAATCCCCTCCCTTTAAACCCTCGAAGATTCATTTACAGAAAGATTCATTTACGGGTTTAAAGACCCTTTTCTTTCACTCTCTACGAAATCAAAAACCACTAAAAACCCTTCAAAAATCCTAAAAAACCCATTTTTTAACATTAAGGCCTTAAGCCCCTTTCAGCCTTAGCCCTAGCCCCTTTTCCACATGTTACTCGGAGCCATAACCAGGCGCTAGCCCTTATCTCTCATCGCAATCGGAGTTTCCTTTCCCTGAATTTTCCTTTATTCTTCCAATCTTCCGATGTGATGAGCCCCTTCTCCTCCAATCCTCCAATCTAATATCGACCGTTGAATCCACAAGAACCAACGGCTGAGATTGTGTTGCACTCTGTCCATAGCCCTCTGTCATCACACCTGCCAATTCAATCCTAACCATTGATCCCTCATACTGATCCGACGGTCAGCGCTTAATCGCATATCGCAAACACAGTCTTCCCTTTCTCTTTTTCCTCTAATGGCTCGATTCCCCGATTTGATCCTGACCATCGAATACACAAGAACCAACGGCCAAGATTTCATCGCACTTCGCATGTTCCTTCCTCCTTTTCACTTTTCCGCTGGTCGCCGATTAAATCTCCATCGTCAATCTGCAGAGATCAACGGTCATCGGACCACCATTTCTCCGCTCATTCACTTACCTCGCTTTCCTCTTGTTTAAAAAAATTTGCTTCCCTTTTTAATATCCACCGTTCATTTGTGCAGATCCAATGGCCAGGATCTATCCTGCTCGTCCATATAACATCCCTTCCCTCCTTTCAAACAACCCACCCCATCTTTTAATCCTAACCTTCCATTCAAAAGATCTAACGGTTTGGACTTAACTCGATGGCCCGATACCTTTCCACTGTGCGACAAACGTCTTACATCACCATGGGCCCTACCTACCTTTTCATCCCCACAACTTTCCTCCATCATGCTCTCTTCACAACCGTCCGATTTGACATCCCAGATCTGATGGCTAGCGCGCGGTATCGCGTGATTTTGCGCCCAAGAGATAACGTCTTAAAATTACGTGATATGATCGGTTTTTAAAAGACACGCGTCACCTATTCTATGGAATCATGTTATTTTTGGGAAAACCACTTACCCCCTTAGAGCCCACGCGAAAACCATTAATGGTTTTCCGCCATACTGCCTACCCCCCCCGCAACGTCAATTTTACTTTTAATCACAGCTGTAGATCATCCTGATCTAACGGCCCACGTTATATCGTGTTATCATTTCATTGTTCATCAGATGTTCTCCCAAACGCTCCATCGTATGATCTCCACTATATATCATCTTGATCTAATGGTTCCAGTTTATCCTCACACCCGAATCTCCAAAACACCTAGTTAGCCGCTCTGCTAGGGTTTTCCATCCATTTTTTAGCTGCATCCACTCTTCTCCTCACTGCGCCACCATCCCCACGAGCCTCTGAAGCAGCCATCCTCACTCCATCAGGTTTTTATAACGTGTTTATTGTGTTTTGCAGGGTTTATAGGTGGTGAATTCATTCTGTCTCCACAGTCACGGTCAGGGTGATATAGAGCACAGAAGGCCAGCCCTAGAGCCAAAGATAGCAAAGGAAGACATCCCTGAGAGGGTTTAAAACATGTTTTTATTTAATATCAGGGTATTAAACCCTGACATAAACCCTCCAGCACCTCTATAGCCCGTATGTTCACAAACACAGGTTAGAAGAAGCAGCAAAGAGTATCAGAAGAAGAATTAAAGGATTAATGCCTAATGTTGAAGACTTAATGCTTATAATCCAATGTTTAAAAGGATAAAGGACACAGATAAAGACCCAAAGATGATCAAGGAGGCTTAATTAAGCCTAAAGCACCTAAAAAAGTTATATCAGTGAGTTGATATCAGCAGAATGTTCTTTTCCTAAGAAGGAAAAATTCCCACAACATTCTCTATGCCTCATCGAGCCCATAACAGTTATTATTCTGACAAAAAGCTCCTAGAACTGTCAGTGCATTGGTTATGAAGTATGGAAGACCTGAAAGACAAAATATTCACCTTACTTTTTGTCTGCTCAACTTAGTGTTCCTAAATTGATGTCATAAATTGTCAACTAGGGCTAGTAAACTATTGAAGTGAAGTGCACTATATGTGCCTAGGTATCTGTTTCTCACTACGTTGTGTTTAGTGTTTTTCCAATGTTTTTGATTTTGTGTTTTTATTCTAATAGGAAAATAACTAAGTGTTGGTAAAGAGAAGTTGTTGGTCACACTAAAACATAGCAAAACCTATTCTAAACTATGTATGGCACTTGAGAACAGAAAATGCAATACTTTAACAAGAAAAATATCTCATAGCATGAACTCAGTCCAATTCATTCATTAGAAATATGTTGGAATAATTTGAGAAAATGATAAGTTTAATGTAATGAGGTTCTTCTAAGTAAACAAAAATCTACAATATCACAGAGAAAATCTCGTCTATGACTAGAAATTTGTTGGAACACATTTGGAAAAAAGATAGTCTGCAACCTAGTGAATAATTCTACTCTAAATTAACCTATGACACTGAAATTAATCCATTCCACAACTCAAAATATCACTGTTAAACCTCATTCAAGAATTATAAATCTTTTGGAATAGCTTTGGAAAAGAGGCAGTTTGTGAAATTATGAGAAGTTGCAGAACAGTCAAGACTTCAAAATGACATTACCAATTCTTGTTCCTATGATGATGATGTATTAGTAGAAATTAAGAATAGGAGTGGTTTGTAAATAATGAAGGCCATTAAGTTTAACTTAACAACTAGAATACAACTGACTAATAAAACTAAAAATACAATGGATAGAACTGAACTAGAATGCAATCATTCAAACTTGAAATACAGTGAACAGAATTGAACTAGAGTGCCATTAACCTCCGGAGTTTTACAACTAAACTAAAATGCAACTAATCACTGAAATACTACAGCTCTGTCTCATTCGGTGTTAGTGGTATTTTGGAACAATTTATAGAACAAGACTGGCTGTAACATGTGATGTAAATGAGCATAAAAACATAAAGTTCAAAAAAACACAACTAAGCTCTAAAAAACCACAGTTAAGTCTCATTTAGTGTTAGTGATATTTTGGAATAATTCGTAAGAACAAGACTAGCTGTAACAATTGATGTGATTGAGCACAAAAACGTAAAGTTCAGAAAAATGCAACTAATTCCTAAAATACTACAGTTATATCTCATTCAATGTTAGTGATATTTTGGAACAATTCGTAAGAATAAGACTGGCTGTAGCATCCAATGCAAGTGAGTATAAAACACAAAGTTCAGAAAATTGCTTAAGCTAGGAATGTAACAAGGCTAAAGTTACTTATCTAAACAATGTGCACAGAGCTTCTCAGGCAGTAGGGGCCCTCTACCACCAGATTAGCATACAAATCTCCTCAATATTTCCTCAGATCTTGCAATAAAGCGATACTTATTTCTTTAAAGGAAAGGTATTTCAAAAACAGAGTATTTCGGTCTTTTGAGATCTAGCAACAAAACATCAATCTAGCTAGCTGTCTCTCGGTCTTCCAAGTCATTATTATAAAATAAATACATAACTACCCTTGAGAAGAAACAGGAACAAGTGTCTTTTTCAATCAAAATCAAATTAGAACTCTTATGGAAGCCTTGTACTTTGTTGGAGACATCTGTAGAGTCCCTGTCCTGGTAGGAATCTGCTTCTTGGCTTTGATCTCTTCCACGTGCATAACCACCTACAGCTTCTTTCTCAGACTTCATAGAGAGAAATAAATGATGTGGGAGTGTTGTGAAATTCAACCATATGCATTTTTCCTTGAAGTGACACCTGTAACCTGCGAGAACACGAAGATAGCTGCGGAATAGGCGACTGGCTGCAGAATGGCTGCATTCTGTAGCTGAGTCTAGTCAAAAATTACTACAACAACAAAACCATGAAAATATAGCAAGTCAGTCGTTGTATACATTCCTAAAGTGAATTTAATCAATCCTATTGACCATTTAAGCCTGTAATTGATAAGGGACAAAGGAAATGAAGTGAAATTTGGTGAAGGGAAATGACATCTTTGGGGCTCAACATACCCCCACTGCAAAGTTTTTGCATGTCCTCATGCAATCAAATCATATATTCTGAGAATTCTTCTAGGACATATAGGCTCCTTCTTCTGCTTTGCCTGATAGTCAATGGCCTCCTAGGCTTCTTTATGACCAACTTGAATCTCAAATTTATAAGTGCCCTGCTAAATTTTTTATTTTTCTTCTTCAATTTCTCACTAGCCTTGTACAATTTTTCCATTTGTAGAGAGAGAGTTGTATTCATATCACTTTTCAGCTTAACCTGCTCCCTCAAAATGTCATTCTCATTCTTGATATGCCTATTGAGTACTTCTAACTCATATTTATCTCTTCTTAGCATATCAATTGCAGATTCTGGTGGGCTAGGAGTTCTATCTCTACTTTCTGAGGCTCTCTTCTCTAATGTCTCAACACAATTATAAATTTGTTGTTGTACTGGGTCTATCTTCGGAGCTCCTTCATCAAGATCCTCCTCGTACCGGTACTCAGGTGATCTAGTAGTTGGTGTCTCTTCATCCTCAATGTTTATAATTCCCATTTGTCTAACCCCTGTTTTCTTCAATATACCTCTAAGCCTGTGGCTTCGTCTTGGTTGAGATGGTCCTTCACCTCTCTCCTTGGCATACATTTTTATCATATTCTCCTTTTTAAGTTGTTTCTTAATTTCAGTCAATTTCTCAGAAATTATCTCCTCACTGTCCTTTTGTATGGACTTACCAGTTTTAGTTTCAACAGCTTTGGAAATTTTCCTTCTCCTTCTTCTTCTTGTAAGTTTGCCTTCAGATGGAGATTCCTTGGGTTCTTCAAAGTGATTCCTCACTAGAAACTCATCCCAATTGTCTCCCACCTTTCTCAAATGATGTTCAATCAGGATTTTAACTAGGCCGTGGTGGTACAAATTGGTTTCCAGGAATTGAACCCTCTTTTGAACATTAGAGGCCATTCTCTTTAGACTATGAAGTAGGAAAAATGGTAAATTGATTTCTTCATCTAAGAAATGCATCATTAGCTGAATATGATAAATATATAAGGTACCAAACCTTCCCTCACAAGTTATAAACTTTTTCAAAATGAGAAACATATTCCGCCATTTATTCTTTAGTGCTGAGCTAGGAATGCCCTTCTTAAAAATGGAAACATCCATACCTGGTGTTTTAAGCATTTGCCTCCATGCCTCATTATGAAATTCCCTATTTTTGAACCATAGTTCTCCTTGCCTAGGTAATTTCGCTGCTTCTGCAATGAAAGCTTCTGTAATAGTGAATTTAACATCTCCTATTTCTACTTTTGCTCCATTGAAGGACCGTGCAAATGTTTTAGTTACCTCTTTATGAAAACCATTGAATTTTTCCAAAAATTGTAACCACCCAGCTTTCTGTAGCATTTCTCTAATTTGTGGGTAACCCTCCAAATATTTGGTTCCGATTAGTTCGGACCTCACTATGAGACCCATGGCTTCTCTTCTCAACCTTCAATTTACTGCTCTTCTATCCACGGTGAAAATGGCTATTAAAGAGTTGTTTTTACCCCAAAGGTGCTTTCTCTGTTTATGTAGTAGGAATTAGCTACGGAAGGATGATATGAAGAGGTTATAGAATGAGTGAAATGTAGTGAGGGTGATGAGTTTGAGAGCCATCATGGGAGAAAATACTGCGGAAATATTTCGTGAGAAATTCAAAATCATCATTGAATACTTCGGCCTAGTGACGTGACTGATTAGGTCACTTCAGTACTTAACCGTTAAGTTTTAAATGATGATTTGATATGGCGGAGTGGAGGGGATTTTTTCCAAAGTTTTTATGATAGGTTTTAATAGGCATGATCAACAAGAATAATTAAAACAAATTTTTGAATCATACATGACTTAACTATACTATAACTTTCATGTTCTGTCATCATAATAATTTTACAACTTTACCTTTGCCTTTCCTTTAATTTTTGTGGTTTTGATATGCTTTGTCCTCCTTTGAAAATCATTGATTATTAAGTCTTCATAATTCCTTTGATTTTTCTTGTTGACATAGGTGTGCAGGGTCAATTTGCTGCTGAACAAGTGTTGCTGGATAATTGCCTTCAGGATATCTGGCTGCAGAATGTCTGACTGGCTGTAGAATGTACCTGTAGGAACTTTGAAACATGGAATGGAATGTTGTATGAAATGGATCATGAAATATGGTGGAATGGCTCAGGAGTGAAGTGAAATGTAATGGAATGAAATTAATCAAAATTTTGAAGTGGAATGAACCATAAAAAGTGGTCTGCAACTCGTGATTTGTAATACTCAATCTGCAGAAAGAGATCAAATTTAGAAATCTGAGATGGAAATGAAATGGACCATGAAATGGAGTGAATGAAGTATGGATGAATGGAGTGAATGAAATATGGATGAATTGAGGGAATGAAATATGAATTAATGGATACATGATGGAGTGATACTTATGATTTTGTGATAGCTAATTGCAGAAAAAGAACAAATTTGAAAAGCTAAAGTGTCAGAAGGATTCTGATTTTCACTTTATCTTTTCTGTATAAACATGCTAATCAGTGATTAGTTTTCATGTTTATACTTTATTTATTTATTTTCATTTGAATTCAGCAAATTCAACTAATTTGATGAAGAAGAAAAATTCTTCTTCATTAACTTCACATTACTGTTTTCCTGGAATCTCTTGACAAATTCTTTGCTTGAGAGTGGCTTATGATACAGCTTCAATCTATGACCATTTACAAGAAAAGTGACCTTCTCTTCATCTATTGTTCTGATTTTTATTGCTCCATTGTCAAAAATTCTCATAATTTCATATGGCCCAAGCTAATGCGTTTGGAATTTACCTTGAAAATCTTTGAACTTTGAATCAAACAAGAGAGCCCAGTCACCTTATTTGAACTTCTTTTCCTTGATGTACTTATCATGCCATCTAGTCCTTTTTTGTTGGACTATACTTGTTTTCTGGACTGCATCCTGTCTGATCTCATCCAATTCATTAATATGCTCCAATCTGTGCTTTTGTGCCTCTGTTAGATCAAGTCCTAGCTGAACTGCCATTTTAAAAGTTTGAATATGAAACTCTATGGGAAAAAAAACTTGTTTTCCATAAACAAGTTCATAGGGAGTATGACCTGTTGTGCTTCTCCATGTAGTTCTATAGGCCCACAAGGCTTTAGGAAGCCTGTCTGCCCAATCTTTTCTATGTAAATGAACAGTCTTTGTTAGGATTCCTTCAATGACTTTATTGGTAGATTCCACTTGACCATTTGCTTGTGGATGATAGGGAGTAGATTTTCTGTTTCTGATTTTGTACCTCTCCATCATTTGTTCCACTAGCCTTGATGTGAATTGAGCTCCTTGATCTGTAACAATTTCCCTTGGGACACCAAAACGAGTAAAAATATCCTCAAAAATAAAATTAACTACAGATGCTTCAGTAGCAGAAAGTAATGGCTTAGCTTCTACCCATTTGGTAACATAATCAGTGCAAACTAATATATATTTCTTTTGTCTTGATGGAGGACTAATAGGTCCTAAAAAATCTAAAGCCCATTTTTCAAAAGGTTCAATATGTACCTGAGGCTGCAATGGCATCTCACCTGAAGGAGAAGGTTTCCCTACCCTTTGGCAACTGTCACACCTTTTGACATACTCTTTAGCATATTTAAAAAGGAATGGCCAATAGTATCCTAAATGAAGGACCTTATAAGTTGTCCTCTTATCAGCAAAGTGTCCGCCACAAGGTTCATCATGACATGCTTTGAGAATCTCAGGCATCTCATCTTCCCGAACACATCTCCTAATGATAAAATATGGACCTGTCTTGTACAACTCATTAGCAACCCATGAATATTTTGCACTGTCATAAATTATTTTTCTTTTGTCTCTTGCATTCATTATTGAAGGAAATTTCCCTGAAACTAAATAATTAGCAATGTCAGCAAACCAAGGAGTCTGAGTAGAAATTGAAAAAAGATATTCATCAGGGAATTGATCTTCAACTGGAGTGTTATCTTTGATGTTTTGGAGTCTAGATAGGAAATCAACTACTATGTTTTGTTTTCCAGGCCTATCTAGAATGGTAATGTTGAATTCTTGTAAAAGAAATAGCCATCTTATGACTCTGCCATTAGTAATTGATTTGTTCATTAGATATCTAATTGCAGAGTGATCTGTGTGAACAAAAGTTTCATAGCCTGTTATATAGTGTCTGAATTTGTTTATGGCATGAACAACAACTAAAAACTCTTTTTTCAGTTACAGTATAATTTAACTCTGAAGGAGTTAAATTTTTGCTTGTATAGTAGATGGCATAAGGAATCGGGTCTTTTTGTCCCAATACTGCTCCTAAATTTGTATCTGAGGCATATGTTGAAATATGAAAAGGTAAATTCCAGTTAGGTCCCCTTAAAATAGGTGCTTCAAAGATTTTTGTTTTCAGGGTTTCAAAGGCTAACTGGCAATCAAGATTCCACTTGAATTCACAGTCCTTGGTAAGTAATTTGAAAAGTGGAGATGCTATCTTGGTGAAGTTTTCTATAAACCTTCGATAGTATCCTGTAAATCCGAGAAAACTCCTAACATCTTTTTGACAACTTGGAATAGATAAGTTAGATATGACTTCAAAT
This sequence comes from Pinus albicaulis, assembly GCA_034641835.2. Classification (NCBI taxonomy): domain Eukaryota; kingdom Viridiplantae; phylum Streptophyta; class Pinopsida; order Pinales; family Pinaceae; genus Pinus; species Pinus albicaulis. Next base: position 155,514,113 of record CM076578.1, on the reverse strand, counting down.
TTTGACTCATCAACTCTAATCCCATCCCCTGAAATGTGATGTCCCAAAACAATTCCTTCAGTAAACATCATAAAACACTTCTCATGACTTAGTGAAAGATTTGCTTCTTTACATCTCTTTAAAACTTTTTCCAAGTTTACTAAAGCTTCTTCAAATGTGTTTCCATAAAATGTGAAATCATCCATATATACCTCTACACAATCATGTATTAGATCTGAAAAAATTCCTAGTACCGCCCTTTGAAATGTTGCAGGTGCATTGCATAATCCAAATGGCAATACTCGGTAAGCATAGGTACCCCAAGGACAGGTAAATGTGGTTTTGTCTTGATCTTCAAGTGCTACTTGAATTTGGTTATAACCATTGAACCCATCTAAAAATGAGAAGTACTTTTTGCCAGCTAATATATCTAACACCTGATCTATGAAAGGTAGGGGAAAATGATCTTTAAGAGTAGCTTTGTTTAATTCTCGGTAGTTAATACATACCCTCCATTTACCATTTTTATTTGGCACAATTACCAAAGGAGAAACCCACTGACTATCTGAAATGGGATAGATAAATTTGACATTTAATAATTTTTGTAATTCTTCTTTAACAATTTCCCTAAGATTTGGATTCATCCATCTTTGAGGTTGTCTAATTGGTTTACAATTTTCCTCTATGTAGATGTGATGAGTGCAAGTCTTGGGGCTTATCCCTTTCATATCAGTGTACTCCCATGCATATGCAGAAGAATGTCTCTGTAATATCTTGACTAGCTCTTTTTGTTGAGATTTCTCTAGGTTTTTGTTTATGTTTAAAGTTTTGCCTGGAAATATCTCAATTGTAGAGCTGCCAAATTTATCCATGGAATAGAGAGACATTTGTCTTGATGATAAAAACTCAATTTTGGATTCTTCTTGAAATTGTTCATGTTTGTATTCTGAAGAGGATTCAAATTTTTCTAAGGTATTCAAAATTTGGCTATCTTCACTAATTTCTGAAATTGTGAAGAGAGGTTGTAAGTTTTCTTCATCCTCTATCCATTGAGTATCATCTAATTCTGTAATTGTTTTTGCTGGAGGATACAAGGTAAATTTCTTGGTTGAACTACCATCAGAGATGTACATATCACCGGATCTACAACTAATGAAAGCATCAGCTGTAGCTAACCAAGGTCTTCCTAATATAATAGGATGCCCTCCTAGGTTATTCTTAGGGGTTAGGATCATAAAATCCACAGGATACTCCCAAGAATCTAGGGACACTGGAATGTCTTCTATTACCCCATCAGGTTTGATCACAGATCTGTCTACTAATTGTAATAATGTGGGTGTAAAAAGAAGATTAGGAAGTTTCAGTTTATCCATGATTTGTCTACTCATAATATTGATTGCTGCTCCTAAATCAATAAGTGTGTTTTGAATCTCAGTTCCATTGATGTGAATTTTAACAACTGGATTTCCTGGGTCTAGATACTTTGGAATAGCAATCTTACCCATCATGATATCTGCTATTTTTCCTGCCAATTGAATTTTCTTTGTCTCTCTTATTCTTTTTCCTGTTTTCTTCATGCTCAACTCCTTTATTGTCTTTGCTAAGATTGGAATTTCCTTGATAGCTTGCAATAATAGGATCTTAATACAAACATTTCTCAGCTCATCTAGGAAATCATAATTAAGCACCATAATTTGTTTTTCTACACCTCTATCAATTTGTAATCTTTCTGGAAAGGGAGGTGTAGAAGTGGATGTTGATGGCTGTTCTAATATAGGAGTTGAAATTATTGGTTCTTTTTGTTTTGATTTTTCAATGTTTAGGTCTTGGAAAGGTGTGTTCTCTTCAAGACTTTTATTCACCAGTAGAGAATCTTCCTCAGATTTTTTTTGTTCTTGTATGATTACAGAAGGTTTCTTCTTTTCAAGTATTCTTCCAGACCTAAGTTGAACATCACTAAGGTCTAAAGGAGTAATCAAATAAGTTGGAAACTGTTGGCCTTCTATCATGTATGTATTCTGAGGATTTTTATTGTTGGGGTTTGATATGGGTTGGGCAGTCAACTGATTTTTTTTCTGAGGAAATGGTAATGGAAGTGGTGGATTTTGAGGATTTTGTTGAAAATTATGTTGAGGAGGGAAATGTGGATATGGTGGATATTGATAGTACTGAGAGTATCTTCCATAGGGATTTTGTGCTCCTTGCGCCCAAGTTTGAGATTGATTTTGGAATTGGGGCCAAGGTTGCTGCCAAGAATTCCAATTTGGTGGAGGTTGATTATACATCTGATCATGGAATCCTTGTGTTTAAGGTCCTTGCCACGGCCTTCTAGAGACAAAATTGAGAGATTCTGTGGAATTTGTAGAGGTTTCTTCTTGAAAGACAACTTTAAGACCATGAAGTGAAGGAAAACTCTTGGTCTCATGTTTTTCTGAACAAATTACATAGGTCTCTACTACTTTTTCATCCAAAGTGCACTCTCTCAAGGCATGCTTCTTTCTACATTTGGGACAAAATATTGCTAAGGCATCAGATTCAATTTTCTGCTTGTTTTGTAACTTAAGGGTGTCTCTTTGTTCACTAAGACTCCCCAAAATATTAGATTTGAATTCATCAAGCATATGTCCTATTTCTGCCCTACTTACTGTCCCAGAAGCAGATTTGCTTGCCCTTGCAAGAGCAGGGTCTCTTGGTCCTTTTACAGTTTTAGATTTCCCTCTTGAAAGGTTGATACATAATTTAGCTATTTCAGGTAATGTGAGCTGAGATATATCCCCTTTTCCCATCATGTTAAGGATATCTAACCATTCATCCCTAATTGTCTTCAATAAGAGAGCTTTCAAAGTGTCTTGACCTAAGTTTTCCATTTTTTCCCTCTTGATGTTATAGTTAAACCTCTCCAACAAATCTTCCAAATTTTCATCCTCTTTTTGTAACATTTTAAACACTTCCTCCTTATGGTTGACTGACATACAGTAATCCAAATACCTCTCTAGAAATTATTGTTTCATGTCTTCCCATGTCCTAATAAAACTGTTGATCAAACTCATAAGCCATTTTAATGTTGATCCTTTCAATGTTGAAGGGAATAGTTTAAGTTTTTGAGCATCTTGTAAGTAGTCATAGGTTCTACATAGGACTTAAAATTCAAATAGGAAGGTTTTAGGGTCTTCAGTTTTGAGTCCATAAAATTTTGGAAGGATAGAGGGTGAAATGTTTTTCATAGTTGCATTGGTTTCTTCATCTACTATAGGAAACCCAAAAGAGCTTTCCATTTCTCTTCTACCTCTTCCTCTGCCTCCTTCTACTTTTTCACCTCTACCTCCTTCTCCTCTACCTCTACCTCTACCCCCTCCAAATAGTGTGTGTTCTCCATTAAAAACTCCTCCTCCCCCTTCTTCTACCATAGTTGATTCTTCTGTGGAAGTTGAAAAGTTTATGTCCCCAGCAGGGGTCTCAGGATCTTCTTCTAAGACAGGTTCAGTGGATAAAGTGGAAGGTCTTTCCAATGGAATATCTGATCTTAAGTTATCTGGAAGTCTAGGATCAGTAAAGGATGGAATGTGGGTTTGAGTTGGAGGTGTGCTGGCTCTTGGTCTTGGTGAAACAAGTGGTGTTCTAGGAATAAAGCTTCTGCTTCTTATGAATCTACCCCTTGAGTCTCTTTCTCTACGCATGTCATTGTTTTTGTGAGGTAAGCAACAAGGCTACCTAGTTACACTTCCCCGGAAACGGCGCAAAAATGTCTGCTCAACTTAGTGTTCCTAAATTGATGTCATAAATTGTCAACCAGGGCTAGTAAACTGTTGAAGTGAAGTGCACTATATGTGCCTAGGTATCTGTTTCTCACTACGTTGTGTTTAGTGTTTTTCCAATGTTTTTGATTTTGTGATTTTATTCTAAGAGGAAAAGAACTAAGTGTTGGTAAAGAGAAGTTGTTGGTCACACTAAAACAGAGAAAAACCTATTCTAAACTATGTATGGCACTTGAGAATAGAAAATGCAATACTTTAACAAGAAAAATATCTCATAGCATGAACTCAATAACTCATAACATGAACTCAGTCCAATTCATTCATTAGAAATATGTTGGAATAATTTGAGAAAAGGATAAGTTTAATGTAATGAGGTTCTTCTAAGTAAAAAACAATCTACAATATCACAGAGAAAATCTCGTCTATGGCTAGAAATTTGTTGGAACACATTTGGAAAAAAGATAGTCAAGAATTCTACTCTAAATTAACCTATGACATCGAAATTAATCCATTCCACAACTCAAAATATCACTGTTAAACCTCATTCAAGAATTAGAAATCTTTTGGAATAAATTTGGAAAAGAGGCAGTTTGTGAAATTATGAGAGGTTGCAGAACAGTCAAGACTTCAAAATGACATTACCAGTTCTTGTTCCTATGATGATGAGGTATTAGTAGAAATTAAGAACAGGAGTGGTTTGTAAATAATGAAGGCCATCAAGTCTAACTTAACAACTAGAATACAACTGACTAATAAAACTAAAAATACAATGGATAAAACTGAACTAGAATGCCATCATTCAAACTTTGAAATACAATGAACATAATTGAACTAGAGTGGCATTAACCTACGAAGTTTTACAACTAAAATAAAATGCAACTATTCACTGAAATACTAAAGCTCTGTCTCATTCGGTGTTAATGGTATTTTGGAACAATTTATAGAACATGACTGGCTGTAACATGTGATGTAAATGAGCATAAAAACATAAAGTTCAAAAAAACACAACTAAGCTCTAAAACACCACAGCTAAGTCTCATTCAGTGTTAGTGATATTTTGGAATAATTTGTAAGAACAAGACTAGCTGTAACAATTGATGTAATTGAGCACAAAAACATAAAGTTCAGAAAAGTGAAACTAATTCCTAAAATACTATAGTTATATCTCATTCAATGTTAGTGATATTTTGGAACAATTCGTAAGAATAAGACTGGCTGTAGCATCCAATGCAAGTGAGTATAAAACACAAAGTTCAGAAAATTGCTTAAGCTAGGAATGCAACAAGGCTAAAGTTACTTATCTAAACAATGTGCACAGAGCTTCTTGGGTAGTAGGGGCCCTCTACCACCAGATTAGCATACAAATATCCTCAAGATTTCCTCAGATCTTGTAATAAAGTGGTACTTCTTTCATTAAAGGAAAAGTATTTCAAAAACAGAGTATTTCGGTCTTTTGAGATTTAGCAACAAAACATCAATCTAGCTAGCTGTCTCTCGGTCTTCCAAGTCATTATTATAAAAGAAATACATAACTGCCCTTGAGAAGAAATAGGAACAAGTGTATTTTTCAATCAAAATCAAATTAGAACTCTTATGGAAGCCTCGTACTTTGTTGGAGACATCTGTAGAGTCCCTGTCCTGGTAGGAATCTGCTTCTTGGCTTTGATCTCTTCCACATGCATAACCACCTGTAGCTTCTTTCTTAGACTTCATGAGAGAAATAAATGATGTGGGAGTGTTGTGGAATTCAACCATATGTGTTTTTACTTGAAGTGACACCTGTAACCTGTGAGAACATGAAGATAGCTGCGGAATAAGCGACTGGCTACAGAATGGCTGCATTCTGTAGCTGAGTCTAGTAAAAAATTACTACAACAACAAAACCATGAAAATATAGCAAGTCAGTCATTGTATACATTCCTAAAGTGACTTTAATCAATCCTATTGACCATTTAAGCCTGTAATTGATAAGGGACAAAGGAAATGAAGTGAAATTTGGTGAAGGGAAAGGACATCTTTGGGGCTCAACACTTGTCACAGAAGATAAACATAGTACTACAGCTAGAAAAGTACTTCAAGGAACATACCCTTGGAGTTATTACAATCTGTCGAAGACCCCTAATTCAGATAAAGGGTACCGAAAGTTAATGCAGAGATATTAAATAGAATGGGCTTCATAGACACCTCTCCCTCTATTTTAATGAATCATTTATGTTCTATCTACCACTAATATCACTCTTTCACCTATAATAACCAATGAGAAATATGTTTTAAATGTTGGTTGTTTGGTTTATTATTGAAAATCACTGATTGTAAGCTGTTTCACTGAGTTAGAGTTCTGTGAGTAGTAGTTGTAAATAGGCTGGGAGATGATTTCTGGATGATATCAAGCTATTGGACAAGAATGTATGTGACTGGTTTTGCTCTACTAATATGAAAAGCATGTTCATCGGATCCTGATCTAAATTAGTGGTGATGTGTCCCTTTTTTTTATTGTTTTCCCTCTGTTTTACATCATGTTTCATTTTCTCTGATAAGAAACAGTAAATTTAGCTTAGGATATACTGTTGCAAGTACCCTAATGCTTACTGCATTTTCTTATTTTTATGTTTTCTGCTATTTTTGTATCTTAGAACAAATTCAACATAATTTAACCAGTATAGAAGTTGGTTTTTCCATGCTTACTGATGTATGAATTTAGAGTTTGTTTCTTGGATGTTCTTGTTTGGTTTCAGCTGAAAGAATTAGGAAACAGGGAGATTTAGAGTTAGTCCCGTCCCCTAGGTTCCTTTTCCAACAGTTAGCCTTTCGAAGATCCCTTTGAGTTGAGTGCCAAAATCAGAGAAGGTTGAAAGTCTTTCTCTGATCTTAGGTTCCACTCTGTGTTAAACTTAAATGTTTCTAGTGTCTGAAAGTAGTCAGGAGGACTGTTGGATTTTTGTCTTCAGATTTAGCCTCATTAGGAGTTTGGATCATAGAGGTATAAGGAATACCCTGTCCCTAAACTTACTCTGAAGTGGTCACCTTGGAAGGTTTTCCTTGTCATTCCCATTCATTTCCTTATTGTTTCATCCCACACTATTATCTTAAGAGATCCTCTATTTTAGATGACTAGCCCTTTGAAAGCCTTGGATATTTGAATTGCAAGTAAACCCTTTTATGACCCCATTGCCCAATGGACTTGTGTCCTCTTTGAATTATCTCCCCATTGCCAAAAAATCATTCTCTACTCATTCCTTTACATTCATTTAAGCCTTCTTTCATGTTTCCCAACCAAACAAACAAAACAAAACAAAAACCCTTGTACTCCATAACTAGCCTAACACCTTAAATTGACCTTTAAAGATACATTATTTCTTTACCTTATAGAGAGATCTCTCTGTGGATCCAGGAGGGCTAGATCTTGAGATCCAAAAGTGGTTTGTTGTTGTCTTGTCATTTGGTATTGCAAAATCTGCCAAATCACAGGAACCACAATAGGAAGAAAGCATTAAACCAAGTTAGAGGAAGATGGGTCTCGAGTAACAAAATGGGTCTCATGATTGGGAAATAGGTCGTTCAGGACAACAAGAGAAGTGGAGGATTTCAAAATTCTATGTGGTGATGATTTTCACGAGTAAAGTACTCCTCATTTCAAATCAAGCATGTGTAATGAGGATTTTTTTCTCATTAGAGGACTAATTTTTTTGTTTATCCTGCAATGAATAATATTTCTTATTTTTTCCTTTTTCTTTCTTCTTACTTCCTGGTTATTGTTGATATTTTCATGTATAAAATGAAATGACATTTATCTTGGAAGAATAAGTCATAGGAGGATTAAATGAAGAGTTTTGGGAAGAAATAGTGAGAGCAACTCTAGATGGTTTTCTCACTGTCTGTGAACTGGCAAAACCAATGATTTCATCAACATCATGAGATTATTTGCTAGTAGTGGTAGGAACAATTTTCAAAGGTCTCAGAGTGTTTGGTATATTTTCATAGAACATGCCATATTGGGTATAGATGAGGTCCAAATAGTAAGCACGAGAAATTACTTGCTCTTCAGTCATGACTCCACCTTTTGTTAGATCCTCTGTGATAGATGGAAACATGGACTTAATGAACCATTCCGCCAATAATTGATCCAGAACAAAGGTCTTAACCAATTGAAGACGATGCCACCACTCATGAATGTGATCTAAAATGTTAGAAGCTTTAGATTGTTGAAATTTTGTAAGTAGTTCCATTCCAGTTTCGTACTAGATAGGAAACTGGAAATGCATGAGGAAGGTGCTAGCTAAGGAACTAAAATCGTGAAACGAATATCTAGGTAGCTCAATGTACCACTTAACTGTGGTACCTATAAGAGTACGCTAGAAAATATGTAATCATGGAATCATCGTTAAGGGATTTCGATGAAAACCACATATGATATGTCATGACATGGGTCAACCGGTCTTCTCCAGGATTCCCATTTAATTTTGGGATATCAGAGGGAAATTTGGTGGGAATTATCAGCCACAAAGGCAAATGAACGATGGGATCGTTTGTAAGAAAATTTAAGTCTAGCAATTCAAGAGTTGCCAAAAAAAGGTAATTTATAGTTGAAATCTGATGAAGGATAGCTTGGATAAGAAGGACTCTCCTGAGCAACAAGTACTTGAGTTCATAGATAAGGAGGGTTTTGATAAGGAGGAACTTGGGTACCAAAATAAGGAGGACTCTGGTAACCATCATACACGTAACCTTTTTTACTAGCTCCAGGATAACCCTACAAAGGATGGAATGGTTGGGTTTGGATGTATTAGCCTTGAAAATGAACTTAAGGGAAACTATGATAGGGTCTATACTGTTTCCCCGCGGGAATTTTCATCATCCTGGAATAAGGTATTTTTGATTGGGAATATGCCATACTATACACGTTTTTTCCTGTAGAAACTTGATGAGTACCCTATCCAAGTGGTTGACACTGTAAGGTACCTTGTAAAGGCTGTGTAAGTAGGACTAGGAGGTACCAGATACCACCATAATAGGTTGTGATGCAAAACCAACCTATAAAGGTTGGATCACATGCATTTCAACTTGTTGAGGTAAAGATGGATGTATATAGATATGAAACGAAGATGGTGTAGGTTGAGGATTCAAAAATCAGTCCAAAAATGAACTAGGTTGAATGGAAAGGTAAGCCGCCAAACATTGGCAACCATTCTTGGATAAGGAGTACTATAATAAGTTTGATTACCAATTTCAGGTATACCAAAAACAAGTTCCCCCCTACCAAAGGAGGAGGGGATGATAGAGGCAACTACGATACATATGGGGGGTACCTAACATAAGGAGAGTTCGATTGTTGAAGGTAACCTTGCCCACTAATATAAGGGCCATCCTGTTGCTTAATTGTAGATTTAGGTGGAGGAGGAGGAACAAACTATGTGGCATTCATAAGAGAAGTACCAGATGGAATTCCTGAATTGGATGACATGGGAGAGGTCCAAGGACTAGAAGCTGCACTAGAAAAGGTACCAGATAAATGCTAATAACCAGGTGGGATAGACAGGCCACCATATAGATGTGTTTTTGGTGATATTGCAAACATATACGAGGAAGAAACATTTGATGTCTCAACCATGGTAGTGGACACGATTTGAGAGGTTGGGTCAGATCAAGTCATGGCTAACAATCCAAATGAATATTTCTGTGAGAGATCCATGGGTAATTCAAGGAATCGAACAAAGGAGTTTGGGTTGGGGTCTGAAGAAGAGGAAGAGGATCAATTTGATAAAAATAGAGTGCCTCCCAAAGAACATGAGTATAGGGATGGGGCTCTTCTTGCAAGATATATTCAATAGTCACAAGTTCGTATGGAAGAGGTTCATCGTCGGGTCTAAGATATATAGGTTCTATATGACTCACCAATTTTTTATACAGAAGTGTAAAAAATATTACACATACCCAACATCGACAAGCCTACATGATGGAATACATCTCTTTATCATAAGTGGGGTATTTTAAAATTGTATTGGAGAGTGTCTCACTGTGATAGGTCACCAAATGCCCTTGTTGGTTAAGGACTGCTCCAATATCATAGTCAGAGGCATCTGTCTCAATTTCAAATGGTTGTTGAAAATCTAGAAATGTGCATATTGGTGTGAAGTAAAGGCGATGATTAATCTCAACGAACGACTTCTGTTGGAACTAAGAACAATTTTTTTTGCATTCACTCCACCCTTGGTAACTTGACCGAAAGGAAAAGTGATATGAGATAATCCCAACACGAACCTTATATATAAATTGGCAAGGCCCAAAAAGCTGTGAATCTCTATTAGAGTGGTAGGGGCTAGCCAATCCTAAATGAATTGGATCTTAGCCAAAGGTTCATTTCTCTACGTTGGAACATAACTTGTGTTGCCGCAGGGTTTGAAGGACTCATTGAATATGTCACAAGTGTTAAATCCCAACTCTTGTTGAATATGATGATTTCATCCATATATACAAGCACAAAAAGTTGGTGAAGGGTCACAAGATGTCATCCACAACCCTCATAAATTTTTCAGGGGAATTTTTCAAACCAAAGGGCATAACCACCCATTCAAAAATGCCCTCCTTGGATTTGAAGGCGGTCTCCATATGTATGTGGGCTCTATTGGAACCTGGTGATAACCAAAATTCAAATCAATATTGCTAAAGTACTTGGTCCCCTTAAGCTATTCAAGAAGGTCATCAATCCATGGGATTGGATACCTGTTCCTGACAGTGATTTCATTCAATTCCCGATAATCAATGAAAAGTCTCCAGGTTCCATCCTTCTTTTGTACAAGTACAATTGGGCTCCCACAAGGTGAGGAACTTAGTTGAATGTGTCCTTTTTGTAGAAACTCCTAGATCCACCACTTGATCTCTTCATTTTCCAGAAGGGAGTGATGGTATATCAAACCATTAGGTAGATGTGTCCCAAAAGTCAGATCGATCGAATGCTTGGATTGACAGTGCAAAGTTACCCTTGTGGGTGAGGAGAATATGTCCTTGTATTCTTCTAGAACATTATCCAATTTCTTCTGCTATGTGGAGGAACCCTTCCGAGGGGCCATGGATGTGTCCATGATCTTCCCTTTACTTTGAGAGTGAATCAGAAAGAAAACGAAATTCCCAGTCTAGGAGATGATCTTCTTGAATTTCTTCGCAGAGATCAAAGAAATGGTGATATGCGTAACTACCTTTAGTATCTTGGATAGCTTACTACCTAAATTAATAATAACAATGCGAGGTCCTGAACTCATACACATCATGACGCTTCCATAAGTATGGTTGGTATAATAACACATCAAAAAATTCAAGGGGATAAACATCACACGATACCTCATTTATGGAGGCTTGATGTTGTAGGGCGAGCGAAATTGCTGGCTGATGTGGAGATCTTGCCATTCGGTGAAAAAATCAATGTTGTATGGCTATGGGTGTGGTGTCATCGATATGCCCAACCACTTCATGACCTTAGCTGAGATGAGGTTATTTTGGCTACCACTATTAACAAGGAACTGTAGCGGGGAAACCTACATCCACATATGTGAGTGGAAGAGACGCTCCCCCTCCTATGGATCTTTTGGATCAATATTTTGGACCTTCGTGGTGGCAATGGCAGCGTTGGGATTTCCATCAATAATATGCTTCCCATTTTTATTCCCCTTGTCGGGTTCTTGTTAAATTATAGAAAGAAAATGCTTCATTTGACTTGTATCTTAGTCAAATGGAGAAATTAAAATTTCCACATTAGTTGGATGACTTGAGTTGTAGTTAGAGGAGTGACATGCAAAGTCACTTAGTTAAGTCAATCAATTAAATTTTTTGGGAAACAAGTAGAGTTAGGCATGAGTTGATTTCTAATATATATAAATTTAATGGATTTATATTCAATGAAACTCATTTATTTGATATCTATTCATGAATAGAGTTAGTATGAGGTTAGTTGAGTAGTTGTAAATACTATTAACTCACTAGTCTCTTAGTTAACTAGTCAATTTACTAAAAATAGCCCTAGTCATACATGCAATTCGAATTACCTAGTTGAGTGGAGGGAAAAGACATCGATGTAATCATTACTAGATACTAGTGAGTGTACAAAGTTTGTGTAATGTAGGTGATCTAATTTCCTCAGGAATTGTGAAAGGAATTAGGAGCTTCATATTTTTTTAGGATTCGGAATTGAGAACGGAAATAGGAGGAAGTTGGAGGCCTATTTTGGCTAATTTTTGGTGAGAGAAGGAGATCAATATTGCAGCACAAGTTGAACTCCAAGGATTGAAGATGTCATTGTAATTGATCACTATCTCATTTGTTATAATACAAATAAAGGAGGGGTTTTTCCTAGTTGGTTTCCCCAATAAAAATATTGTTTTCATTGTGATTGAATGATTGCATGTGTTTCCATTATATGTTTTCCTTTCCGCAAATTGAGTAGAAGAAACTTGTGTCTAGTGATATCAGTTTAATTTCATTAGCAAATGAAAATTTTGAGTTATTTCTAAATGTTATTAGAGCTATTGAAACCTACATAGAAACTATGTTGCTGATCTACTCTAAGAAAAAAATTGAATAACAATTTTTTGTGGTGTAGATTTTCTTTAGTGTAGGAACAATATATTTCAATGGATTGAGGATTGAGTATGCATTGGAGGGAAATTTTAAATTCCATGCTTGGAAATACATGATGGAACTTGTGCTAGATGACAATGGAGTACTGGAGTACACACAAAATGATATTCTAAAAACAACAACATCAGATGCAAAATAAATGGCTCAGTGGAAGAAAGACACAACAAAAGCTATGCGGATTATCTTGGAGGGATTCAAAGATCACGTGGTTTCAAATTTTCATGGAAATTAGACTCCATTTTTAATGTGGAAAACCCTCACATATCTATTCCAAAGAAGTACCAATTCTAGGATTTTGGCATTGAGAGATAAGCTTAAGAACATTCGAATGGGAGAAAATGAAATTATTGTTCAATATCTATCCACATTCACTCAAGTCAGAAATGAATTTAGAGGAGTTGGAGAGAATGTGACATCATATAAAGTTGTGAGATTAGTGCTCCTTGTTCTTCCAAAATCCTGGAAGAGCTATAAGGATTCAATTAATGGAAGAGACAAGCTCCTAGATTGGGAGAGACTTTGCCCTAACTTGGCATAGTAGGAGATTAGAAGAAAAACTAGAGATGATGTCACATCTAGAACATATGAGGAAGAAAAATTTTCTTTATCAAGAAAATGAAAGAAATCCAAATCCAAGAATTTCCAAGGCAAGGATAAATACGGATAGAACCATGGCAAGAGTAAAATTAAATTATTTCACTTCCATGAGTATGGACACTATGAAACTGTTGGCTTTAGGGGTCTTGACCTAGGTTCAGTTTTAAGGTTTTCCAACAAACCCCGATACTACTGGCCCTTTTGGAAATGGTCTACTTACGTAGGTCAAGGTATCACTCGAAGTAGTATGGGAGGGTGTCGGAACCAGGTTTCCCCATCGTGAGAGAGAGAAAGCTAATTAAAGGTGGTCCCTTCAGATCTAACAAACCTATGTTGGAGAAGCCCCAACCCAGGAGCCTTAATAGTATATTGGAGAAATAACCAAAGTGAAGCCCAGTAATCAGGCGTAAAAACTCAGCAACCGGATGAAACAAGACAAATTACAGCCAGATCTATGCATTCATTCCCTTCTCTAGCATCACATCCATGTGCGCATCAATAAACCATCAAGACTCAGAAAACATACATTATCTCATAAATAAAATATAACGCATCCCATAATCATAACACTAAATAATCAGATATCACAAAACCATTTTCTCATTCATTCATATCCAAATTTGACTTATAGACTCTATTACTAGGATGCGCACACAGCCAGCTAGGTCTGCACATAGCAGAAATTTAGGGGCTCCACACACATAGCCAACAGGAGTCCTTACCCAGAGGATCAGCAAAAAAGATCACAAGTTCGTATCCAAGATTAACTTATCTCATTCTTCTCTTCTCTACCTCTAGACTCGATTTACCTATCTATTTATAGCATCTTAGCCTACGATACTTCTATGGTCTGAAAACCATGGTTTTCAGACTCCTGGTCTACCATTTGACCCATTACAACACATTAGGGCTTCGTCCCACCCCAAAGCCCCTGCGCTAGACCAAATATTACTAAAATATTACAAAATTGGACCAAAAATGTGGTTAGGGAACCTCGTTCCAACGGTCCCCCAAAAAAATCTTAGCACTGATGGGGTCTTCATCCTTTCCTTGAGCTGCTCGACAATGATGATTAATGGGGGCAGAACATGGATGCTCTGCGCTTCTGTAGTCTGCGCAATGTCAACCAGCTTCTGTGAAGTGGGGCCTTTGGTCCCAGCAGTGACACTGTCCAAGGTCTAGTTCAAATGTCACACAAACCCTTCTAACTCCTGCAAAATATTGAGAGCTTCATCAACCCAGGGCGTCATATGGTTGCTGAGTACCTGTTTCTTGCGCCAAAGCCCCATAATTTCACTTCTGAGCACGTGGCTGGTTCAAAGTTGCGCTAATCATTGGGCTAGAACAAGGGTGGTCATAGTGGCTTCCATCTGCTCACAATATTGTTCCTTTTGGTGTAGCTCCTGGTCAATTTTGCAGAGGAGATGGTCTTGCTACACCCGAGACCATAACTCCATAGCAGTCTCAAACAGAGTGATTCCCTGACTGATCTATGCAGTGTAGTGGTGGTCGTTTCTGTGACCAGCGCAGCTTGCTCGACGCATACTTCTGGGGGGGTCTCAGCCTATAGCTTGGCCTGCAACGATGCTATCTAAAGTTCAAAACACCTTTAAACCAACAAAAAAGCCCTCAAACTTGGGATATGGTGCAATAGAGGCAGGAATTGGCATGTCTTTAAAGAGCCGATCTATCAATTGTTCTAACGCAGCCTGCTGCGCTATGGCGGAAATGTGTGCCACCTGGGCCTGGGCAGCTTCAATAGCTTGAGTTACAATAGTATACTCGGCCTCAATAAGGTGCTGTTGCACTCAGAGGTCTCTGTGCTGAAGTTAATTGGTGACGAAGGTAAATAAATTGTGTATATGCGCACCCACCAAGCGCCCAACATCGAGATCGATTAAAGAGCATGCCCGAACTTGGCAGCATAATTCTGCAGGTTCCATTGTAAAAGTGGCACCTAGGAGGGGGCAGATCCGGTTGTCCGTGATAGTGGTCAGGGCTATAACTGTAGATGGATGGCTCGCTTGAGTCTGCCTTGCTTGATCCACACTTGCTTGACTTTGCCTCGCTTGTTCCACACTCGCTTGAAGGGTGTCTGCTTTTATCTGGAGAGCCTATAGCTCTGATTGCAAAGCTTCTACCGTGGACTTGTGCTAGGCTTCGAAAGTAGCCCATTGATCCTCGAACGCAATGGTGATGACGTCGAAATTTGCTCAAGGTTGTGCTAAGACAACACCTAATGTGATCCTTGATACATCCACGTTTATGTGAAAGATATTTGCCCAGTCCGGAAATAAAATAATAGGTGTAGTCACCATCTTTTCTTTTAATAGTTCGAATATTTTCTGACATTCATCGTCCCAAAAGAATGAGACATCCTTCTTCAGCAATTTCTCCATCGGAGCGGTGATCAAAGCATACCCCTAAATAAACTTCATGTAGTAACCCGTGTGGCCGAGGATGGAGCGTAGCTATTTTTCAGTGGTTAGAACTGCCAAATTGATGATAATCACAATCGTAGCTAGGTCAACCATCAATCCCTACTGACATACTATGTGTCCCAATAGAATCTCAAATGGGACGAAGAATATGCATTTCTTGATGTTTAGCGAAATTTGGTGCTTCTTGTAGGCATTCAACATCATGCGCAGATTCGACACATGGTTCTTTACTAACCCAAAACCAGTCCAATCGTCAAAGTATACTTCCAGGAACTTGTAAAGGAATTCCTTGAAAATGGTTACAACAACGCGTGAAAATATGGCAGGGGAATTATTTAGTCCAAATGGAATGACAGTGTATTGGAATTAGCCCCATTCATTTAAGAATGTTGTCTTGCTACGATCTTCAGGTGCTATGCAGATCTGATGGTACCCCGAGAAGCCATCAATAAATGAGTAAGCTTCCTAACCTCCTACATTATCTAGTATTTTTTTGGAACAAGGTCTCCTACGAGCTGCGAAACTGGTCCATTTTGAATTCTTTTGATTAGATTTAGTCTGGTGCAGGGTTTTGGGGTGGGTCAAAGCCCCGAAAGCATTGTAATGGGTAAAAGGGTAAACCAAGGGTCCGAAAACCACGGTTTGCAGACCATAGGAAAGTCTAGGCTAGATTATTATAAATAGAGGAACATTTTGTATTGTAAAGTAGAGAAAGGAAGAGAAATTGATGCGAATTGTGGTTTAAGTTATCTGTTTGGGTTTTTGGGGAAAGGACTCCTGCTGGCTGTGTGCGCGGAGATCCAAGTCCAGCTGTGTGCGGACCCTGCTGCTATGTGAGCAGGCTGGGAAGGGAATTGTAAGAAGGAATTGATGAATTGATGAATAAGAAAGGTTGATAGAGAATTGAATTTGTGAGTACTGTTTGTGTGAATCATTGGTAAAATTGCATTGTGTGTTTTCTATAGTTAAGCTGTGAAGATCTGTGTAAGTGTGTTTTCTGTATCTGGATCTGTTCTATTTTGTTTATGCAATGTTGTGCTACTATCATAAAATCATATAATTATAGATCTAGCGCACGTGGATGCGAATAGATACCTAATTGACCCTGCACAGAACAAGGTAATCTGGGTATCACAGGGCCTAGCGCAGCTCTGCTTGCCTTACCTATCCTTTCTCAAATGCGGAAACTTGGTTCCAACACCCAACCATACTACTTTGGGTGAGAGTTTGACCTACCAAGTAGGTCATTGCCAAAAGGGCTAGTAGTATAGGGGTTTGTTGGAAAACCTTGCACTCCGAACCTGGGTCAGGACCCCTCGAGCCAAAAAATGGTTCCGTTACCGGGACCTGGAGCATGTAGAGGAAGTGATTAGGTACGGACAATCGAATACTGGAGATCTAACATGGAAGTGAATGAGCGCTACTCTGGATGAAAGCACAACACGGAGCGGTAAGTACTATCGAACCAATAAATAAGAGGATCACTCTGCCCGTAGCCCACTAAGAAGAGCAACTACGCAAGGTCCAACTTCAGACTCATGGGAGAATAAGCCCTCAATCGAAAATTCGCTAGAAGGAGACATGGCAGTACTCTTGAAATTACCTGCCTTTAAAGGTGCGGCCGATGAGGACATGGATCATTTTTGGTTCGTGGCCTAATCGGTATGGACTGGGCAGGGGGTGGTAAGTGATACTGTGAAGAGAGCATAGTTGTCCCTGGCCTTCGAAGAAAGGGCTCTGGACTGGTATATGTGGTACATATCTCAAAACGGGAGTGCATCTCTTAAAGATATTAAGGACGCCCTAAAACAACAGTTTCAGAAGCCAAAATCTTACTCTCATTTGGTAGCAGAAGTAAAAGACTTCAAGCAAGGTGCATCTGAGTCGGTGTGGGAGGCCGATCAGCGATTGAAGAAAGAAATCAGGGAAGGAGGGTTCAAGTACGATGACAGAAAACACACAGAATGGTTCATTGCTTTTCTGCTACCTCACTTACGTATACCAATGGGCCACCAGAAATTCGAGTCGCAGGAAAAAGCCTTGGAAGCTACCATGAAACTCAAAGCCGCACCTAAGGATGACACGTCGGGGGGAGTAAAACAAATCCAAGAGTAGCTCAGAGACATGCACATGGAAATTCAGAGCTTATGGATGGAATGGGGAAAAGGATCTAGCGTAGACCTTTGGTGCATACGATGTCAGGTATTTGGCCATACCAAGGATTAGTGTCCTCTATTGACGGATTACTTGTAGGTAGGGGGACCTAGTCCGCTACGCCTTGGCTCTAGTGGATCTCCACTATGGTGCAATGACTGCTGGGTAGTGGGACTATATGATGCGGCCCAGTGCCCTCGGCTAAGTGTGGGAAAACTGAAGCAACAATGGTGCAGGTTCTGCTGGTCGATAGGGCATGATGAGAAGAATTATCGCACGTATGACTTGATGGTAGATCAAGGAAACCTCTATAGGGTACAATCAGATCCTGCGTTGCCACGATCCCCTACAAACTTTGGTGGCTCCCCCGCCAGGGGTAGAGGAGGTCGGGGAGGAAGCGTAGGATAGGGGCGGGGGAAGATGATCTGCTATAAATGTGGAGAGGTAGGGCACTTCACTAGGGATAGCCCAAATCCCACCAGGCAATCCTGCAAATATTTTCGACAGCTGGACCATGAGATTGAAGACTGCCCGATCCTAATAGCAAAAATGCAGAAAAAACAACCCACCCCTACGCAGAATGTGCAAAGAGTTAAAATCGAGCTAAGGAATGTAGAACCGAGTGTAAAAATCATGATGCGCAGTGGAATGGACACCCAAGGAGCCAAGGCAGTGCTTGCCAAGGATCCTACGATCTCTTTGGAAGGATTGAACATTAGAGGGCAAGGAACACTAGAAGCTCCTGCGCAGCCACCAATGCACCTCAAGATAGAGGAAGGGATTGAGCCCTTTCTGCAGGCATGTCTGAAACTGCTACGAAACCCGCAGGCTGTAGAAAACCTTCAAGTATTACTGCATAGCTGCGCTGCCCGACCCAACACAATTCCTGAGACTAGGGATGTACACAAGCTATACAGCTATAAGAAACGCACCGGAAGAGAAATGCGGTTGACTGCGCAGATTGGCGACTATGAGATGGATCAAGTCATTCTCGATATTGGGTCAGATGCGAACATATTACCAAAGAAAACATGGCAACGAATGGGAGAGCCTAAATTGGAATGGTCCACCATCCAGTTGCACACGGCGAATCAACAGAAGATCATTCCTTTGGGAAGGTTTCCAAAAGTCATGGTAGATAATGCAGGAGTAAAAGTCCTGGCTGAATTTTAAGTCATTGAAATTGTGGAGGATGCGGATCCTTACCTTGCACTCCTAGGACTGGACTGGGCTGTAGATATGGGGGGTGTCATCAATCTCAAAAAGCACAGCATGGTGTTTTAAAATAATGGTACATGCGTAATATTCCCACTAGATCCCACCGAAGGTGTGCGGTATATAGAACCAACATACGAGGAGGAGGAAATCGATCACATTTACAATTTGACTGTGTAGGACGAAGACCAGATTAACCCCACAATAGACGGAATAATATGTTGGGAGAAGGATAGTGAATGATTTTCTGACCTTGATGGGGAACTAGATATTTGGAAAAATCGGTTACACAATGTTTTGGCGGTGCGATGCCCTCGGGTTGCGAGGAACCTCTACTGCATTTCTTCGGAGGTCAGAGATATTCCCCACTTTGATGGGGCTGGTAGTGTCCAAGAATTCCTAAGAACACTGGAAGTGAGGGTTCCAAGCCAATGATGGCTCTGGGCCCTAAATCTAGCTTTGTGTGGGACACTTGCACAATGGTGGGATACCCACAAGAAAGCATTCCCAGACTGGGAAACATGTTGGGATAGGATGATTCTACGGTTTTCCCCTCTAGCTGATGTACGCACCAAGATATTCCTTGGACTCGGGGATCCCCGTGCACATCTGCGAGCTTGGATGACCAAATGTTCCAACCGGACTATAGAAGAATGGGTTCATCTATTTTTTCATGCCTTGGGCCCTATCCCTACTACTTGGTACTTAGATGCATAGTTACACTAGCGTACCCGCCACTGGGAAATGCTAAAAGAGGACTTTATAGGAACGTTCGGACTAATTGGGGGGACGAAGATGCTTGACGAGGCTCTGCAGGACATCGATGCGTTTATATTTAATGAGTCTCACCACCACGCCGCACCAGCGGTCCTAACATGGGAAGCACAGATGCAAGACATAGTCAACTGCCGGAGCTTGACGATTGACGAAGAAGAAGATAATCCGCGAAACATCTCTGTTATGGAATTTGAAGAGGAACACACCGTTATTGGACCCTTGCTATAGAATATTGATGTAATGAAAACTCTCAAGCTGCGTGAAGTTAATATTGGGATGGAAGAGCACCCTAAGCTAGTTAAAATCAGGGACTATTGGGATGAAGGAACCGTAGGCAAAATTGCAGAGTTACTTACGGAGTATCAGGACTTATTTCTGACAAAGTTTTTCGAGCTCAAAGGAATCACCGGGGACCTGGGCATTATGCACATCACTCTGAAACCTAAGGCGTGTCCCGTCAAGCAGCGGCCTTACTAACTGAATCCTAAATATAAGAAAAAGGTCAGAGAAGAACTGGACAAAATTCTTGCTACAGGTTTCATTGAACCAGTTGAAAAATCAGATTGGGTAAGCCCGATGGTCATCCAGGAGAAGAATACAAAGGGGGAAATATGTATCTACGTAGATTTACACAAGTTAAATGACGCCTGTGTCCATGACCCCTTCCCTATGCCATTTTCCGAAGAAATCCTTGATAGTGTGGGAAGACAGGAGGCCTATTCCTTCACTGATGGGTTCTCAGGGTACCACCAGATCCGAATTGCACCTGAAGATCACAGTAAGACTAAATTTGCAACAGAATGGGGGTCCTTTCAGTATACGGTCATGCCCTTTGGTCTCAAGAATGCACTTTCTATTTTCTCAAGGGTCGTATTTGTTGTGTTCAAGGAGTTTATTCATAAGTTCCTGGAGGTTTATTTCGATGACTAGATGATTTTTGGCCTGGTAAAGGAGCATGTCTCTAACCTACGATTAATGTTGGATGCATGCCGAAAGCACCATATTTCCTTGAATATCAAGAAGTGCATCTTCTGTGTACCATTCAGAATCTTGCTCAGACACATAGTCTGTCGGCAAGGATTGATGGTTGACCCTGTGAAGGTAGCCGTAATTATAAACCTTGCAGTCCCAACAATGGAAAAATAGCTGTGTTCTATTCTCGGACACACGGGCTATTACAGGAAATTCATTAAGGGGTATGCTTTGATCACAACACCCATGGAAAAACTACTAAAAAATATGTCTCCTTTTTTTGGAATGATGAATGTCAGAAGAGCTTCGAACTGCTCAAGGAGAAGATGATCTCTGCACCCATACTAATATTTCCTAACTGGTCGAAGGAATTTCATGTACATGTGGATGCGTCAGGCATCGCCTTGGGTGAAGTCCTCACTCAACTTGGAGAAGGCGATATTGATCACTCGATTGCCTTTGCAAGTCGGAAACTCTTGGGTGCAGAACATAACTACTCTACCACTAAGCGCGAAGGATTGGCTATGGTATACACATTATAGAAATATTGGCACTATCTGCTGGGTGGGTACTTTAAAATGTTCACTGATCATTCGGCTTTAAAATACCTGGTCAACATGCCTGTGTTGGGGGGAACAATTTGCTGCTGGCTGTTTCTATTCTAGGAATATGATTTTGAGATCATTGTCAAGCTCGGAAGGTTGAATGCAGGCCCGGATCATTTGTCTCACATCGAAACATGAGAAGGACCTACTAACTTGGAGGAGGGCTTACCAGATGCGCAGCTATTCACCATTAGGGTGGTTGATGCAGAATTTGCTGATATCATTGATTTCCTCACTACAGGCGTGGCCCATGCAGAATATTCGGTGCAGCAGAAGAAGGAGTTGGTTACTTGGACAATGGACTTTACTATCATCGCTGGTCAGTTATACAAGCTAGGCGAGGATGAAATACTACGCAGATATGTCCTAGAACATGAACGACCTGCCATTTTAGCAGAAGCACACTAAGGTGTCACAGGAGGCCACTATGCAGGACGCGCTATGACACAAAATATTTCGAGGGATGGGTTATGGTGGCCTAACTTGCATCAGGATTCTTACACCTATTATAGATTGTGTGATACATGCCAGCGAACAGGATGACCCTCGTGCCGAGATGAGATGCCATTATAGCCTCAAGTGGCTCTACAGTCTTTTGAAAAATGGGCCATTGACTTTATAGGACCCATCAATCTGCCAGGCAAGAAAGCATGTGCGTGCTACATTATTACCGCCATTGACTATGTCACGCGATGGGCCGAGGCACAAGCGGTGAAGGATTGTATAGTGGATTCTGCTATGAATTTCATCTTTGAGCAGATTCTGGCCAGGTTGGGCTGCCCAAAGATCCTAATGAGTGACAGAGGTACACACTTTGTTAACCAAACGATTCAAGCCCTGAATGAGGAATTATGCATCCACCATGGAAAAAGTACACAATACCATCCCCAGGAAAATGGGGCAGTTGAAGCTTTTAACAAAATTTTGGAACATGCATTAACTAAGGTTTGCAATGCCGATTTTAGTGACTGGGATGTTTGCATTCCCTCAGTTCTGTGGGCCTAACGAATGACCTGCAAGAAGCTGACAGGTAGGACCCCCTTCTAAATGGTCTATTGCAAGGAGTCCATTATGCACATAGAGTACATTGTCCTAGCCTACGCATCGCCGCATTTACAAATATGGGAGACCTAGATATCATAGAGGAGCGTATTGCGCAGCTTGTGGCTTTGAAGGAAGATCGGTTTATTGCTAATTTTCATCAACAGGTTTAGAAGGCTTGTGTAAATTCTCGCATGATCGACATATTCTCCAAAAGCATTCGTCGTAGGCGATCTCATCCTCTTATATGATAGCCAATTTGCGAAACACCCAGGAAAATTCTGGCAGCACTGGCTTGGTCCCTACACAGTTAAGGAGATCACGGATGGCAGTGTAGTCCAGCTAGCTACCCTGCGCGGTGAAATATTACCTGGCTTTGTCAATGGTAGTAAACTCAAGCCATACCAAGCTAAATGACTATATGACAGCCACAATGACTCGAGACGAGTCACAAGATTGTGATGGGGGACTATTGGAACAGGGTCTCCTACGAGCTGCGAAACTGGTCCATTTTGAATACTTTTGATTAGATTTAGTCTGGCGTAGGGGTTTTGTGGTGGGTCAAAGCCCCGAAAGCATTGTAATGGGTAAAAGGGTAAACCAGGGGTCCGAAAACCATGGTTTGCAGACCATAGGAAAATCTAGGCTAGATTATTATAAATAGAGGAACATTTTGTATTGTAAAGTAGAGAAAGAAAGAGCAATTGATGCGAATTGTGGTTTAAGTTATCTATTTGGGTTTTTAGGGAAAGGACTCCTGCTAGATTTGTGCGCGGAGATCCAAGTCCAGCTATGTGTGGACCTTGCCACTGTGTGCGCAGGTTGGGAAGGGAATTGTAAGAAGGAATTGATGAATTGATGAATAAGAAAGGTTGATAGAGAATTGAATTTGTGAGTACTCTTTTTGTGAATCATTGGTAATTATTGCATTGTGTGTTTTCTATAGTTAAGTTGCGAAGATCTGGGTAAGTGTGTTTTCTGTATCTGGATCTGTTCTGTTCTGTTTATGCAATGTTGTGCTACTGTCATAAAAGCATATAATTATAGATCTAGCGCACATGGATGCGAATAGAGACCTAATTGACCCTGTGTAGAAAAAGGTAATCTGGGTATCACAGGGCCTAGCGCAACTCTGCTTGCCTTACTTATCCTTTCTCAGGATGCAAAAACCTGGTTCCAACACCCACCCATACTAATTCGGGTGAGACTTTAACCTGCGCAAGTAGGTCATTGCCGAAAAGGCCAGTAGTATAGGGGTTTGTTGGCAAACCTTGTGCTTTTAACTTGGGTTAGGACCCCTCGAGCCAACATATTTCATCGGAGAATGACGTAGGGAAAGGATCATGTACGCAGGCATAATTTAACTTGCACAGCTCTACGTATATCCTATCTCTCCTTTAGTCTTCTTTTCCTGAACCACCATAGGACTTACCCAATCTAACTGCTCCACGGGTTCAATAATACCTATGCTCACCATCTTCTCAATTTCCTCCTTGACCTTCTATTTGTACTTCAGGTTTAGGCGATAGGGTTGTTGTTTGACCGGCCGCACATCTGGCTTCAATGTAATCCTCATGACTCCCATATCTCCTACGATCCCTTTGAGTTCAAAAATATTGGTAGGGAGTAGATCTTGGTATTTGGTTAGTAATTTTGCGATATTTCCCACAATGCCGTCATCCCAGTAATCCCCATCTTAGCTATCTTGGGTTGTGCTTCCGTGCTAATGTTGACTTCCTACAGTTTCAATGGTTTGGTAATGTCAACGGCTTGTAGCACAGGTCTTGTAATGACACGTTCACCTTCTAATTTTGGGACGGTTATATTCTGAGGATCGTCATCATAGTCTTCTATTGATAAATTTATGTAGTTTACAATGTCCTATATCTGCGTATCTTCGGCTGGCACAATACACTCCTGCTTAGGGAGGGACTCATTGAACACCATAGCATCTATATCTTATAGGGCTTCATCTAGTTTCCCAGTTCCTCTTGTCAATCCAAACATCATTATAAAATCATCAACCATTGTGCCCCAGTGGTGGGTACATTGGTGCATCTTTGCGTCCAAGTACCAAGTGGTAGGGATTGGTCCCAGCATGTGAATAAACATGTCGAACCACTCATTCTATGTGTCTTCATTACATAATTCCATCGAGAGAGCCAAGTGCTTGCGCGGATGCCCTCATCCTGAGAAGAGTTCCATTGGTGGTTTGACTGGTGGTTCAAATCGTAAGATCATCATGTTTCGACATTCCCTCCAGTCCCAAAAATCTCCCTTATGAGTTTCCCACCAGCGCGTGGGAGTTGTACACATGGCCAAGTTAAGGGCCCAAAATATCTATTCTTTAGGGACAATTTCTTCGATTGCTTTGAGGAAATATTTCACATTACTAGAGCCATCAAAGTAAGGTTGTTCTCTTACCTCTGAGGAGATGTAGCAGAAGCTTTTTGTGACCTTAAGACACATTAGTGCATATAATTCATGCAGCCATTTCTACCAATTTTCTATCTCTCCATATGAGTCAGAGAAGTATTCGTTGTTTTTTTCCCAGCATAACATGTCATTTTCTGTGGGGTTGATCTAGTCGTCATCCCAGGTAGTTAGCTTGTATATGTGATAAATATTCTTTTCCTCTCGTACTGATTTAGTGTATCATTCTCCTTTTGCTGGATCCAATGAAATTATCACCCTAATGGCTTCACTTTCAAAGATCATGCTCCTTCTTTTTAAATTAATGATACCTCCCATGTCAATATCCCAATCCAAGCCTAAGAGTGCAGGGTGTCATCCACTATATGAATTACCTCAAAATCAATGCAAATTTTACACATGCAATATCTACCACAACCTTTGTCAGTCATCCTAGTGGGATAATATTTTGTTGATTATCCATTCGTAGCTGAATAGTTGACCATTACAACTTAGGTTCTCCCATTCTTTTCCAGGTCTGCTTGGGTAGGACATTTGCGTCTAATCCTAAATCAAGGATGACTTGATCCATTTTGTAGTCTCTGATATGCGCAGTCATGTGCATTTCCATGTTGATCAATGGTTGTCATTGATGTCAACCCAAGCATCACTAGGGGCTACCCCAATCTTGCATGGGACTTTTGACCTACCAAATTACTATATTCCGAGTCAAAAATATTTTTTATGGTTTCTTCTTGTCGAGATTTTTCCGTTGATATATGGCACACCATGTAATTCTTGACGGTTTGAGAGATATTCATGTTTGAATTTAGTAACCCTAGTTAGTGGGATAAAAACCCATGGGGTTGTGGCATGGGTCATTAAAATCGTCATAACTCTCTCTGAGTATCGGATTGGAATTCTATAAAAAGTGGTGGATAGTGCATAGACTGTATCTGTATCAATTTCAGAGCCGAATGAAGAAACAACGACACGTGGCATGGCATATAAATTTTCTCTACTGAACCAGTCCATAGTTAGGTCATTGTGAGATATTGGACATAAATTTGTCTTAAAGAATCCAAATTGGTTCAGGCCTATGGAATTGGAAAGAAGACTCACATGAATACTATAGGATCGAAAGTCACATATTAGGGATCTGAAATAACAAAGAAAAAAAAGATTCAATATCGAGCTCCTAGAAGGAAAGAAAAGGCTGGATCATGTGTTGTCAAAGGCTGCAAAGTACCAGAATTCCTAGGGAAGTGTTGTAGCCGCCACAACACCACCCAAAATTTTGGGTATATTTAAAATTTCGGGTTCCCCCTCTGCTCGCTTAGGCGTTAAAGTCTTCCACCCGACCTACAATCAACTACATCCCAGCGACCTATCCCCAACCCATCATGAGTTGTCTCGCCATCATGATCAAATGTCGCTGTTGAAATCACGCCATATGTGGGAAGGATCATCCAGCGTATGCCCGAACACTCTTGTCACAGTCGCGCCATGTGTAATGAGATTGCCATGCATACATTTGAATGGAAACCTTTTGTGTATTGACAAATAAAAGCCTTCCCACTATAGGTCATTAAGTTGTTGTTTGAATACTTCTTGTAGGCTTGTTAGTTTCATATGTTTTATCTGTGGTCACCATTATCAAAGAATAATTATGATGTCGTTATGTTCCACACAGGTCGACCCCACAGGTGACAAACTCCTCAGTCGTGTCAGGACATCAAGGGTAATAAAATTGGGCTCAACGACGAGGCCAAAGTTGCGGAACAGGGGAGGATCAGGAGCAAGTGATCAGTACTGTTAAAAGGAGGATGGTGTGATGCACATCGATTAGAAAAGAACCTTTTACGCCACTGATGCAAAGGCCTCCTTCACTAGTGCGCACCAGATGCTTAAAGTGCTCCGTTTGGAAATGTCTAGATCCTACACCATATCATCTGAATGTCAAGGGGTGCACGCAAAGGAACATATTTCTCCACTTCGATGAATCTAGCCTGAAGTATAGCCTGGTGAACAAAGCGAACTCAAAAGATTTCTCTAGACAATGAAAATCTCATTCGAGGCATTCTCGCACCGGGCAGCAGTGCGAAAACACACAGGGTGGTGTGGCAAGCCAACGACAGAGTTTCAAATATGTGAACGCTCCTTTCAAAAGAAAAATTTATTAATCCTGAGCCACATAGTGTGGATTTATCTGTGATGCAAGGAGTACAATATGGAGGAATGAAAAGGCCTTAAAACCCTAGCCTTCTTTGCTCTTGAAAGTTGTCTAAACGAGACCATAAGAAATGGGGAATTTCAAATTGAACCTACAAGGTCATGTTGAAATGCATACGCCTTTGGTAGCCGGGTAGAAAAGGTCAATATGAAAAGGGCTATCAATGTGGCTTGAGAAGTATATTTCGACTCTCGATCTTTCAAAACAAGAAGCCTTCATATCATGGGGATAAGTAAATGATCAAATTAAAACTAGGCTCGAAGCACATGGTTTTAAAACCATAATTTATCTTGGAGCAAAACTCATGATAACATAATAAAGGGCGCAAGGTGATGTTGTATTTTTAATGTCAAAACGCAAACGTATATGATTTCAAAAGACCATATAAGACCGCCAAGCAAAGAACTAGCACCAAATAATTTTATGCTGAAGTTTGAATTAAGGGCGCAGATATATAGGGTGGTCGAATTAAAATGCATTACAGATGGATGCATGCATGTCAACGTGGAAGTTTTCAACTTATGGTGATACGTTGGAGTGAAGGTATATTTGCAACGGTCAAAACTTACGTTCAACACGTAGTCATGACAAAACTATGATGGCAGCCAACGCATTATGATATCTTCAGAATGGATACACAGTCATCCAAAGCTGGAACAAAACCTACGCTGGCATGTTATAACAACTAGGGTGCAATGTATAACAATCTGCAGTCATGTTTTAGCAGTGCGAGGTCACGTGAGATGGGGCAACAAAACTGCACGGACACGTGACATGGTGCAAAGGTGCGATGGCAGGTTTTTTACCTATGGTAAAAGTTGGAGCAAACATATATATACACCTATCAAATGTTATGGTAATAACACAGGTCAGAACTATATGCAAGTGCAGTATGCAAGTTTAAACATTTGGTGGCTGTCAATTTTACGTTGCAAATATGAAGCGGACAGTTACAAATACACACCAACGTGTCGATGGGCAGTGTTAATCCACGTGGACCAGGCATAGATAGCGGTCAATCTTAGTTTAAAACCCAACGCAAAACTGCATGCACACGTTGCATGAAGATAAACGTTCGATGGCGGGTATTTTATTTGAGCGCAAATATATACATGCAGCAATCAACGTTTTAATTAAAACAAGGTCAGAGCTATATGAAAACAAATGTGAAGTGGGCTTAAATATTTCCATGATCGATAGAGTGATCAAAACTTATGTCTAAAACACGAGGCGGAGTGTATGAAAAACCAATGGTGTGTTACGACTAGGCGCAAAGGTTCTGATGGTGAATTTTCATCACATGCTGGGCGCGAAGGCTTCCATGCATGGCATACAGATTCAGCTGTATCGTTTCCGCCATTGCCATAGGATATAGATCCTCCAAGAGAAGCGAAACGCTCATCTTAACCAGTGCAACAACGACTACGGGACGTATCTCCGATACAACAGATGCGAAATTCTTTGTTGCAAGCGCAAGAGTCCCACCTTGAAAATTATGACGAAGATATTGATTCAAGGAGGCTTAAGGTTCGATGTTAAATCGGTCCAGCAGATTAATGTTATTAGATTTCCTTTGGAAGACTGGACATAGCGTAGCAATGGTGCTGGTCTGCTTATAACCTGACTTGCCACCATGAAGGCAAGCTGTTCGAAGGGCACAGAGAAAACCCACTTGAGCCATTATCCTTGATGACAAAATGGCGCAACATTTGACCACACAGGGGTCCAACTGATTTTAGCTATGATAGATTATTGCATTTATTGTGTTGATTCCCTAACATTCATGGATAATTATATGTATGTACAGGGCTAATATAAATTCATTTATCTGCAAGTTATATGAGAAGAAAAAGGGACTATGTTGATTGATTTTGTTTTCTTGCAGGTAACATATCATTTGATGCAAATTCCCTTAATGCAGAAATAACACCGCCGACAGATAGAGGCTACTGTCTCACATGGCGAGGGCTAAGCCAGGCCTTCAGAGAACAAGGTTATGATATCTCTGAAAGAGAAATGCAGAAGGATAAAACCCCAGGTCGCACATTGCCCCAGGTCGCAAATCCCAGCAGGTCGCAAGGTCGCATATCTTCGATTTTTTGCCTTTTGCGACCCCGCAACCTAGTCGCAAGGTCGCAAGGTTGCACCTCTTCGGTTTTTCTGCCTTTTGCGACCCTGCGACCCAGCGACCTAGTCGCAAGGTCGCAAGGTCGCATATCTTCGTTTTTCCACCTTTTGCGACCCTGCGACCCAGCGACCTAGTCGCAAGGTCGCGAGGTCGCATACCTTCGGTTTTCGACCTTTTGCGACCCTGCGACCCAGCGACCTAGTTGCAAGGTCGCAAGGTCGCATATCTTCGTTTTTCCACCTTTTGCGACCCCGCGACCCAGCGACCTAGTCGCAAGGTCGCAAGGTCGCATACCTTCGGTTTTTTCACCTTTGCGACCTCGCAACCCAGCGACCTAGTCGCAAGGTCACAAGGTCGCATACCTTTGGTTTTTTCACCTTTGCGACCTCGTGACCCAGCGACCTAGTTGCAAGGTTGCAAGGTCGCATTCTCTCATTTTATTACAACTTGCGACCCCGCGACCAGTCAGGTCGCAGGTCGCAACAACAGCCATGTCGCAGGTCGCAACAGCGGCTCAGGTCGCAGGTCGCAAAAGGACTGGGTCACAAGGCAGCCCAATGATCAAGAAGATGAAAGGTCCAGGAAGCCCAAAGGGCAGGTTTTGTTTTATAAATACTCCTTCGGGAGCTTGTAAAGGGGCTTTTGGTTTGGGACTCGAATTGAATATATTGTATTACCAGAGGATTACACATTGAAACATGAATACAATCATTTTAAAAAACTCCCTATGGACCTGATGTGTTTTGCTGTGCGAACACTATGTGTATCTCATTGTACAGTTTCAAACATCCTATGATTAATGAAACTACACTCTTCATGTCATCATTTATGCGTCATGGCTATCTGTGTTGTGTCAATGATGTTCAGTTTATCATCGGCTCTCTTAATGAATGTTAATGAACTATTTTATTAGCATTTCGTTTTATCTTTCAGAAAGTAAAGGGGCATCTCGCCATAAAGAACTATTTCTTTTGTGGTCAGATACCTTACAAGCATAACCCCAAAGATGTGTTGCTAACGACACCTCCTTCGGCGTGTATGCTTTATTAATTGTCCCGCTACGCATAGTGTTATATACGTGTTTAATGCATCAATCATATGTCTTGTATCAGTTGATTAGGAGTGTATCCACTATTTTATAGAGTTTAAGCGAGGCCTAAAGCAAAGGAGAAATCAGTGGTAGCCGGACCCACACCCCGGACGGGATCCCTGTTCCAAACGGTTGAAGGTCTAATTGGGACCTTTTACCAGGGAGATCCCCTGCTGTTGGCCGGACAGATTTTCCCGTCAACAGAATTGGCGCTAGAAGGAGGGCCCGAACCTCCGACCTTATGGTTAACAAGAAGGAGGGCCAGATGACAAGCTGAGCCCTTAGAGCCTGCAGTTAATCTCATATCTGTAATGGCTCGTTCCCAAATCATTCTCCCGAGATGTTTGTCGGAGTTTTATGAGCTTGGATACTTCATCTCCGATGAACTTATGTATCACTTGTCCCAGTTAAAATTTGATGGTGAAAATGGGGTGGCCATAACCCAACACTGTTCAGATTTTTGTGACTTTGGTGAGTGCTATGAAATTGACGATGAGGGTTTGATGTGTTTTCTTTTCTTCCTCACTCTCGAAGGTCGCGCTAAGCAATGGTGTCGCACATTGCTGAAAGCTTCCATCCATTCGTTTGAACAACTCGCCCATAAATTACAACAAGCTTTTCAAAGGTATGATCCTCATGACGTTGTAATAAAGTTACATCTCACCAGAATGGAACCTCAGGAATCTTTAGGTGAGTTCTTTATCAGATTTTTTCATTATTGTTTTGAGTTCCTTGAGAGGGATGTTGATTGGAAATATTTAGGTGAACAGTTCAAGTATGTGATTTCCCTTGAGCAATTTCAGTTAGATCCTAGTGTTCCTTATGATGACCTGCAAGTTACCGGCTGTTTGGACTTTTTCCCTAATGCTTCCTTGTCCATATCCCCGAGTCCAGGTCACATTCAGGCCTCCAAGGAGAATGTTGCTATTTGTGATATTCTCGCCCCTCTTCCTGAGTTGTCTGGGAGTGGAGTTGTGACCTTGGAAGTCCTGAGTAAGGATAGACACTGGAAAGAGGATAAATCCTATTGCACTACCTTTGAATCTTTCACACACCATGACGAATCCGAGCTTGAAAGCCCCAGTGGCTCATTATCCCTCTCAGTTCACGAAACCTACCTCGCGCCCACTTGATGTCTCCCTGGACTTAGTCCTAAATCTGGTTCACATTCGGATTATGAATCTGGTTCACATTTGGATGATGAATTTGGTTCACATTCAGATTATGAATCTGGTTCACAGTCGGATTAGTAATCTGGTTCACATTCGGATGATGAATCTGGTTCACATTCGGATTATGAATCTGGTTCACATTCGGATTACGAATCTGGTTCACGTACTGATTATGAATCGAATCCTATCCCAGATGAAGTTGATTCTCTTACAAGGCCTGCCAGATCATTGTGTCCTTTGAATGACACGGATGCACGTGTTGAAAAGCCTTGTAGGGTTAACACCCCTGCAACTCAATCTGTTCGTTCATTATTCCCCGGTTGGTTTCTCGATCCCGCCACACCAGTAATTTCTTCGAGACATTCAAAATTTCCTTATACTGGTATTGGCGACAATCATAAGCACACAGATGGTGTTTCACAATCACAGTTCAAAATCGATGAATCTTTCAGATCTGATCTTTCTCACTCGGAATCTTTAGACAACCATAGGAGCGATTATCTGTCTCGGCAACCTCAAGATGTCCTCTTTATTGATCCATCCCAGTCGGTAGCTTTCGGGGAGCCTGACATGCCAGGTACCCAGCTTGATCAAATCGATGGTTGTAGCGATCACTCCTTATCTGAAAACATATTCAATCATATCACTAAGGATTATCACTCACATCTCTTTTCCGACCATACAGAGACACTAGCTTTCGATGATTCGCTTTGGGAAGTTTTAAGTACCCATCAGAAAGTTGAAGCGCTTCATCTTCTGCCAACTATTTCTGAGATGAAAATCCCCAAATACCACGCTCCTCCCAGCATAACCGTGGTAAATCCACCCTATCCTAGCAAACCTAGATAATCTAATACTTTGGATTATCAATCTGTCAGTGCGCAAACATTTGACCAAATTGATACAAAGCCCACTGACATTTTGCAACCCACCACAATCCATGATCACGCCCGTCCACCTGGCACATGCTTGTCGCTTCCATGCCATGAGATCAATTATCCCCACCACCACAATGAAGTTGCTGATTTGGTCGACCAACCCTATTCGGTGGATGTGCCTACAAATAGGAAATGGCTCACCGAGCACCCATCAGATCTAGGATTGTGCATGAATGAATGTGTGTCATTTATAAATGTTGATTTTCAAGAACATATTGCTGCATATCAAGATGAGAGTGGGATTCAACTTGCACAATCTATGCTGGCTTGTCCTTTGGGAAGTATCTATGATCGTCTTGCCATTGCACCTGCTCCTCAGGTAAGTGTTGTTGCTGCTGCACTTTTTTGGATACTAGCTCTGATCCTGATCATTGTTGCTCTTGCAGGTCAGGAACTAATGTGGTGGCTGCACTGGAAAACTGATTTTACATAACCCGACTGCATCATTGGTTAAACTAGGGTTTAGGTGTAGGCTAGCTAGGACCTGCAATAAAAATTTTTAGTTTCAAGTTAATTAGGTTTACTTGCCAATTTTTTTACTTCATAGTTTAAAAGTGTGTTTGTTGTTTTTGTTTACGATTAATATCTTAGGCAACATCATGTTACAAGTATTTTCTTTCATTTCCTTTTCAATTGCTTGTTGTTGCATAAATAATCATTGCTTGTATTGCGCCTCTATGCCACCTACAACTGGTTGATCGTTCTCGCACATGGCATTGCATCGCATCCTGAGCCTCGCCTTTTACATTGCGTCGTACTCTCTCTTCCTCACATCAGTTCTGTCATGTCGCCTGCCACTGCACGAGCCCTCATTACAACCCTATCACCTTGCAGTCTTGTTTTGCCCCGATTGCTGAAGCAGTAACTCCATTGTTTTGGCGTGAGGTGGTGGTGGCTATCTCAAGAGGCAGCTTTCTCTTAGGACGAGTCATTGAAGTCACATTCTCAACAGGATGCCTATGAGTCTAAAATCATTTAGCTAGGGAGATACGAGCTGGTTTCTTATGGGAGACCTAATGAGTTCGAATGACCCCTACCCATAGCCTAAGCCTTGTGCCCAGCATAGTCTTGGACATCTTAATGATCTATTTTGCATGCTTCATCTATTGTGGTAGATGGGATGTGAAGGTTCGGCACAAGGGCAAACCCAAATCAGGATATCTTTCAGTTTCTGTAACACGAGAAACAACCTCTCTTGCTCGTAAAATAAGTCGGGATCCCTCATCCACCCATGAAAAATAAGTGCCATGAGAACATGAAAATAAGTGCCACGAGCACATGAAAATAAGTGCTATAAGCACATGAAACAAATAAGGGTAAAGGATCGAGAAAGGCTTCCTACGCAGAGAGGTAATGCAACGACTCCGCCGGGGTACTGACCAGGCTCGCTGGCAGTGGAGCAACATTTGTGATTTCTTGAAGTGACTCTGCCGGGGTACTGTCCAGGCCTGCTGACAGCGGAGCAACACCAGAAGCTTACTTTAAAAATCCTGAGAATAATAAACCCAGTGCCTTGCTCTTCACATCATCAACAAGCTACTGGCATCTGTGAGCTTTCTCTTTGATGTGTTTCTGATTAGCGGGACTTAGTTGAGGCACAAGGATTAGGAATACCTGTAAAGGGCCAAAGTAATACAAAGGGTACCCACGGAACTGGTTCAATATTCCCTTGCATCATTATCTAGACTCAGACTATTGTGGTGATATTGACAGAGATGCTAGATTCTACCAGTGGTTCGCCATTTGTTGTAGCCGCTACAACAACACCCAAAATTTTGGGTATATTTAAAATTTCGGGTTCCCCCTCTGCTTGCTTAGGCATTAAAGTCTTCCACCCGACCTGCAATCAACTACATCCCAGCGACCTATCCCCAAACCCTCATGAGTTGTCTCTCCATCATGATCAAATGTCGCTGTTGCAATCACGCCATATGTGGGAAGGATCATCCAGCGTACGCCCGAACACTCTTGTCACAGTCGCGCCATGTGTAATGAGATTTCCCTGCATACGTTTGAATGGAAACCTTTTGTGTATTGATGAATAAAATCCTTCCCACTGTAGGTCATTAAGCTGTTGTTTGAATACTTCTCTTAGGCTTGTTAGTTTCATATGTTTTATCTGTGGTCACCATTATCAAAGAATAATTATGATGTCGTTATGTTCCACACAGGTCGACCCCACAGGTGACAAATTCCTCTGTCTTGTCAAAACATCAAGGGTAATAAAATTGGGGTAAACAACGAGGCCAAAGTTGCGGAACAAGGGAGGATCAGGAGCAAGTGATCAGTACTGTTAAAAGGAGGATGGTGTGATGCACATCGATCAGAAAAGAACCTTTTATGTCACTGATGCAAAGGCCTCCTTCACTAGTGCGCACCAGATGCTTAAAGCACTCTGTTTGGAAATGTCTAGGATCCCACACCACATCATCCCTCGAATGTCAAGGGTGCACGCAAAGGAAAATATTTCTCCACCGATGAATCTAGCCTCGAAGTAGCCCTGAACAAAGCAAACTCGTAATATTTCAGACAATGACAACTTACCCGAGGCATTCTCACACGGCGTTGTTGCGAAAACACACAGGTGGTGTATGTTCTTTACGAGTAGTTTTAAATATGTGAACGCTCCTTTCAAAAGAAAACATTTATTAATCCCGAGCCACATAGTGGATTTATCTATGATGCAAGGAGTACAATATGGAGGAATGAAAAGGCCTTAAACCTCACTTTTGCTCTTTTGTGTTGTCTAAATGAGACCATAGTAGTTGCACTTCAAATTAACCTACAAGGTCATGTTGAAATGCATATGCCTTTGGTAGTGTTGTGCCTGAAATCTCCGCCCAAACATTGGGGATAACCACTGTCGGGACCTTAATGCCTCCCTTCCGTTTACATGGTGGTCTTAATCGATTTAAAGGACCAGTTTCCCAATTAATTGTAGAAGAAGGTTATGTGTAAATAACGATTCGAAATTGATGTATGATCGGGTTAATCTTCATTGAATAAGTGATTTATTGACTAATTTCTACAATCATAGAACCTATCCCCAACCCCTCACGAGTTGTCTCATCACCATGACTTGATGCTGTCGATGCAATCATGCCATATGTGGAACGGATCATCTAGCATACGCTCGAACATTCTTACCGCAGTCGCGCCATGTGTAATGAGATTTCCATGCATACGTTTGAATGGAAACCTTTTGTGTATTGACGAGTAAAAGCCCTCCTGCTGTAGGTCATTAAGCATGTTGTTTGAATACTTCTGTTAAGCTTGTTAGTCTCATATGTTTTATCTGTGGCCATCATTATCGAATATTAATTATGATGTTGTAATATTCCACGCAGGTCAACCCCACGAGTGATAAAATCCTCAATCTTGTCATGACATCGAGGGAAATAAAATTGTGCTTGGAAACAAAGCCAAGTTGCGGAATAGGGGAGGAGGAGCAAGCGACCAGTACTATTAAAAGGAGGATGGTGTGATACATGTTGATTAGAGAGAACCTTCTATGTCATTGATGCAAGAACTTTCTTCACTAGTGCGCACCAGATGCTTAAAAGCGCTCTGTTTGGAAATGTCCAGATCCTGTACCATACCATCTAAATCTCGATGGGTGCACGCAAAGGAACATATTTCGCCACTTCGATGAATCTAGCCTGAAGTATAGCCCGGTGAACAAAGCTAACTTATAAGATTTCCCTGGAAAACGACGATCTCATTCAAGGCTTCTCCATGCCGAGATAGAGTGCAAAAGTGCACATGCTGATGGTGACAAGACAATCGCATAGCTAAAGGGTTTCTTCCATTTGCTGCAGTTGAATGAAATGGTTCGCAGGTTCAAAATACGTCAAGGATAAATATTTTGAAAGGTCATCACTGTCAATTTGGTGATTAAGTCTGGATTTACTTCTTTCAGTGCCTCATCTTCCATCAAAGTACAGGTGTAGGTTTGTTGGTGAGATTTAGGCTTGATTGTTCAGGCATTGGTGCATTACAGTTTTGGCACAATATCTAAACGCACCTTTTGAGAAGAAATCTTTGTTGAAGCTAAGCTACATAGTGGACGCACATGCGATGGACAAGGGTTGTGGTTTTGACATTATATAATTAAAACAAGGAAAATAAAAATCATATGGTGTCAAAATCATAGGAGACCATGGAACAACTATGTGAAACCATTGCAAATAGGCGCACATTTGATGGGCCAAGGTTACAGTGCAAGTTAAAACTAAGGCGCAAAAGGGATAAAGGACCTTATGGTTTCAAAACCATATTAGATGGTGGATCGAGACTATATGAAAACATTACAAGTTTTCAAGCGGTCAAACTTTATGATTAAGACACGTGGCAAGTGGGCGCCGAGCAGACATATATTGTCACTGCGTTTTATAGTAAAGGTGGGGCAGATATATATTTTATGGTCCAACGTTTGAAGTCTACGTTGCATGGAGCCCAACGTCCAATAAGCCAAATGAAAATGTTTAGACATATACGTGGCGGTTAACTTTTCAAACTAAAACCTTTCAACGTTTATACATGTGAGCCTTACGGAGAACCATAAGGAGTCTGCTACAATGTTTACAAATATAGTTGGAGCGCAAGTGATCTCTCAGTTACAAAATTCAAATAATTATTTTGGTTTAAGTTCCTTTGTTACCGATAACAGAACAGATAGTAGACTGTTGTCAAATGGTAGCGACTCGGAAGAAGTAATGCAACCACAGAGCAGTATTGAGGACCCAAAGTTGAACATACATGAACTGATGGGAAGTTATGAAGGTTGTGTTTCTACTTGAAGGTCATCTCAAAGACGGCGGTGCATTTCTTCATGGAAGGGAATTGCGCCAGCTAATTTTTCAACAGAGGAATGGTCTCGTGTGCCAGAAAGTGTCATAAAGGAAACAAAAAAGTTGAACAGTCTTGATGTTGAGATATATGATCATGCCCATACATAAAACAACGTTGAGAAGATATATAATGGTCTAAACTTATGTTTAAAATATGGCAGCGAATATTATAAATACTATGGCGCAATGTATGACAATCTACAGTCATGTTTTAGCGATGCAAGGCCACGTGAGATGGTGCAAAAAAATTGCATGGACACGTGACATGGTGCAAAGGTGCGAAGGTAGGTTTTCTACCTATGGTAAAATCTGGAGCAATATACATATATAGTGGTCAAATGCATGGAACACATCAGAAACATGGCACAGAAATGCATGGAGTCCAGCGTTGCATGGCGCACGAAACTACATGGCCACGTGGCATGGAGCCCAACGTTCGTTGGCAGGTTTTTCGACCATAATGGAACGTTGGAGCAAGACATATAATAAATAGTCAAAGTTGCGTTTAAATGGGGATCTGGACCTTATAACAGATTTACGATGGAAATGTTGTAATAACTATTATGCGGGTATAATCAAAAGGAATGCCGAACTGTATGAAGACATCAGCGCAGTTTTAAACCTATGGATAAACGCATGGAGAAGGTATATACGTAGTGGTCAAAGGCTATGTTTAAATAGGGAGCAAGATATTTTAATAAACCTGTGGCAGCAACATAGTAACCATGGTGCGTTGATAATCAAACTGCATGGATGAAATTTTCGGCGTGTCTATCTCCAAGTCTACATGGCAACTGTCATAGAAGACCGTGCATTTATGATAAGTGTATAAGGATTATCGTGCTGGAATAGAATTTGAATGATTTATGCGTTAAAACTGTAGTCGTGAGCCGAAAAGCCAACGCCATAAGAGGCATGCTTCAGCTGACACTAAAATAGCTATTTTCGAAGGAACAGAGAAACGCTGACTTCTGTAGCCTGACGACAATATTCCGGGAGAGAATCACTCTTCAAATCTACTGCGCTAGTCCTATTTAGAAAGGCGTTACCATTACATATTCATTGGAAGCTGAATTTTTGATAGTGCCACTACTGATCGTGTTTAGCTGTCATCGTAGAGCTAAATTTTCTGTCCAAGGGTACTGAAAAACCGGATCACAAAGCCCGTAGTGCGTTTTCCGTTGCAGGCTCATGCATGAATCTCTGTGAAACAACCTCCGAGATAGTGAGGTCATGCACAACATCGGCATGCATGCAAAGATCCCGTGGCATAGAGCCCTAAACAATTTCGCTGCAGGCATACGTGCATATGTAGAGGCTTTTCGACCCAGAGGACCAGAAACCCTGTATATTAGCCTTGCACAACGAAAAATCTGTTTTTTTTGAGATGGGATCAGAATGCACGACCAAAAAATGGTACTCAAGGCTACATGCTCTTGTTGTAAGGCATATTGAATTGTGCGTGGATGCAGCTGTGTTAGCTCTGTCACCGCCTTAGGATGCACTAGGAAAGAGCGAAACGCTCAATAGAACCAACACATAACAGCTATGGAGCGTTATTTCCAGAATGATAGGTCCCTCGATATGAAATATTCTGTTGCAAGATAAAAGTTCCGCTTTCAAAATTATATCAAATATGCTGACTCGAGGAAGCTTGGCGTTCGGTGTCAAATCATTATATGGAAAAGGCTACAAGTTAAAACGAATTTCATTAACATGACCAAAACTTGTTTCATATCTGTGCTCCAAAGAGGGCATGAAATGACTAACTCAAATCTCAATGCGTAACTAGCAGATTGGCGTTATTAGATGTTCTTTGGAAGACTGTTTTAGTTAACATTGTGTGAATATAACATGGCAATGGCATTTGTCTACTTACGACCTGACTGGCCACCACGGAGACAGATGCATTTCGCTAGCCAGGTCGCAGAATGATATGTCCACCAGAAAGTTACGACCCATGAAAGCTCCGACCATGCGACCCCGCGTCAGAATGGCCTCTTTTCTCAAAGCATATATGGCCTATAGAGCAGGACTATTCAGGGGTCCAAGCTGATCTTTAAAATCTCCTGGTTTTATGTGTCAATATACCTTTTATGCATCTACGATTATTATTTATTACTTCCTCAACATGCATAAAATGTTTGTATGCGTGAGGCTGATTTAACAGGTTACACATGGCTGATTTAATTCACTTATCTGCAAGTTATATGAGAAGATGTTGATTTACTCTTTTGTCTTGCAGGTAATACAAGGAAACAGTAATGTCCATCCAAATGAAGAGAACTGCTAGCTCTCTCCGGAGGATGCGAAGCTGGGTTTCAAATCAACCTCGAAACCTCGTGTTATGTGGATGCTCAACATCACCGGCAGATAAAAGCTGTTGTCTCACATGGCGAGGGCTAAGGCTGGCCTCTAGAGAACAAGGTTATGAGATCACTGAAAGAGAAATGCAGAAGTTATGACCAAAGGTCTAAGGTCACGAACTTTTTCAGGTCGCCGAGTCGCATAGTTGCACTCCGTGTTAAAATTCCAACGGCACGACCCAGCGACCCAGCGACCTAGTCGCAAGGTCGCAATGTCGCATATCTTTGGTTTGTCCGCCTTTTGCGACCCAGTGACCTAGTCGCAAGGTCGCATATCTTCGATTTTTCCTCCTTTTGCGACCCCATGACCCAGCGACCTAGTCGCAAGGTCGCATATCTTCGGTTTTTCCACCTTTTGCGACCCCGCAACCCAACGACCTAGTTGCAAGGTCGCATATCTTCATTTTTTATTTTCTTTTCACCTTTTGCGACCCGCGACCCGGCGGCCTAGTCGCAAGGTCCGTCGCATTTCTTGATTTCACTCCTTTTGCGGCCACGCAGCCCAACGGCCAGTCGCGAGGTGCGAGTCGCATCTTCGGTTTATGCATTTTGCGACCTAGTGACTCGGTCCCTTGAGGTCACAAACTCTCATTTTCTTACAACTTGTGACCGCGACCCAATCGGGTCGCCGTCATGAGAAAAGACTAGGTCACAAGGCAGCCCAATGGTCAAGAAGATGAAAAGTCAAGGAAGCCCAAAGGGCAGGTTGTGTATTATAAATACTCCTTCAGGAGCTTGTAAAAATATCTTTGTTTTGGGACTCGAGCTGAGTATATTGTATTACCAGAGGATTATACACTTAAGCATTAATACAAGCATTTTGAAAAATCCCTTTATGGATCTGCTGTTGTTTTATGTATGAGCACTATCGAGTATTATATTTTTAGTTTCTGAACATCCTAAGATTAAGGGAACTGTATTTTCAATTCACATCACAGTTTCATAACAGTTTTCTTAGTATGTTAATGGTGGTTGAGTTTATTTCACTTTCTTAGCGAATGTTGATGACTATTTATCTGCGTTCGTGTTATCATTTAAAATTTTAGGAAGTGAAGGGTGTTCTTGCCATGAGGAACTGTTTCCTTTGCTGTCAGAACAGTTTACAAGCATGACCCTAATGAAGTGTTGCTAACGACACTTCCTTCAGACTTCATGCTTTATTATTTTCTCTTGCTACTCAAAGTGTTGCATGTACATTTAATGCATCAATCATATGTCTTGTATCAGTTGATTAGGTGTGTACCCA
Source organism: Pinus albicaulis (assembly GCA_034641835.2). Lineage (NCBI taxonomy): Eukaryota > Viridiplantae > Streptophyta > Pinopsida > Pinales > Pinaceae > Pinus > Pinus albicaulis. The sequence continues at coordinate 155,473,514 of CM076578.1, read as the reverse complement.
CTGTTTTATAGAAGGTTAAGCGAGACCCAAAGAAAGGATAAATCAATGGTAGCCGGACCCACACCCCAGACGGGATCCCTATTCCAAACGGCTCAAGGTATAATTGGGACCTTTTACCAGGGAGATCCCCTGCTGTTGGACGAGACATATTTTCCCGTCAACAAACCATTACTTCAGGACATTAAGAATTTACAATCAACCTTCTCTCATATATTCTTCTCTTCTAGAGACAAAAATAGTGAAGCTAACAAGTTTCCAAAGAAAGGATTGGAGTTACAAGGATGAACTTATGAGGTATTTGAATCCAATCAAGGAAAAAATTATTCTCATTTACATTAATCCTAGTTTTAACTTCTTCACGATTTCATAGTTCTTAGAGGAATGATCTAGTTGTATGACTATTTAAACTTATTTGTTGCTAGATAATTTAGGTATATTTCAATTGGGGTTATCTCAGATGGTTGGGCGAAATGGTTGTTATCTTCCCCACTTAGGTTCAAATTCTAGCCAGTGACACAATGAGTTATATTGTCTTGCTAAATATTGTTGTAATTGGCTTTGAGCTTTGTGAAATCTTAAGTGAGTATACTTATGGGCTAGCCTAGTACCAACAACCTCACTCTAGCCCTTTGGGCTGAGAGTGAAGTTGATTTCTTTCCTCGGGAAAAAATATAATTTAGGTATATCTATCAAATTTTGGTTTTCTCCATAAAAATACAAATTGTATGTATTTGAAACTAAGTATTTGAAGCTAAATATATGTAAATTTTTGTTTCAAAGCAAGATACCTTTCCTATCTAAATTTCAATTTAGTCTTTGAAAAAAATTTATAAAAATACATATATGGTCAATCATATAAAAGCATTCAATAGTAACCCTAAGTATCTGCTTGTATAATTTTATTGCTTTTAATAAAATTGTTTTTTCCTAAAAACAAAATACAACTTTCACCCTGTTAGAAAACATAACAACATCAACATACTAACATGCAATTATGGAAAAATAATAAAAATAAAAATAAATCACTAAATGCAAAAAAAAAATATTCATAATTTAAATTAAAAGTACTAGAGCTAAAGTTATAATTTAAATAAATCCATGTTGAAAGAGAATTATAATATCACGGCAAATTGTTTTTCATAAGTTTCATATAACATATTATTGTAGTTTAAATCATTTATGATTTAGGTTTTTTGGACGTGTAATTTTGTTTAAAATTTAGTTGATTGGTTAAGTTATGAATAAATAATTTAAAAAATTCCATGTTGAAAGAGATTTCTAATATTATAATAACTATTTTTATAAGTTTTATATAATATATTAGTATAGTTTAAATCATCTATGTTTCAGGTTTTTTTGATTTGAAATTTTGTTTAAAATTTAGTTGATTCGTTAAGTTATAATAATAAAAAAATTTAAAATGTTAAATTTATTTATACATTTAAAAATATAATTTAAATAACAAAAAATCACAATTTCATTAAAAAATTTATTACTAAATTTTAATTAAAAAATACTTTTAAAATTTTAAAAACAACTATATATATATATATATATAATTTTTTTTAAAGAAAGAATCTCAATTTGTATATAGAGTTAAACCTCTAATCCACTATTATTAGTCATATATATAATTATAATTTGAAATAAAACCTAAAATGACAAATTCCAATAAGTATTTAAAAAACGTTTACGAAGAAATTATTTATATATAACCTTCAGCTTGCAAGGATAGGAATACACAACAATGTGGATTTGGATTCTTTGTGGCTCTCCAGTGGAGGCGGCGGATAGGTTGACCTAACCCATGTTTTTACCTGCGGCTGCGGCTCTCTTATGTAGATAAAGAGGATAGGACAACCATTGGCCGCTTTGCGCTGGAAGGTTTTGCATGGAGGTCTCGACGCGCCCCTGTCCTGCCTTATAATATGAATCTGCCAATAATGTGCGGGATAGCACAACACCCTCACATAGGATGGCACTCCACAAAACACAAATTTCTGCACCAGGAAGATATTGATGGGATATTAATTTGGAATAGGCCCCAACACCAATCGATCACTCTTTCCCCGGGGCTCTCAGAAATGGAGGCCACTGAAGTCAACAAAATTGCACCGAACACCAAGCATAAGGTATCCTCACCGT